>JAWWES010000030.1:3755228-3814830 GCA_035583135.1 Lophotriccus pileatus | reverse complement strand
GCCCCCCCCCCCCCCCCAGAAAATTTATCCACCATTTTTCTAGTTATACTATTTATTCAACTCCTGGTTCTCTCACTGTCAAGCTGCTGGGTGCATGAGCAAGCACAGGCACTGAGGAAAAACCAACTGCTTTCCAGAATTTCTTAAACCCTGGGGATTTTGGTACAGAGTGCTGGCTCACTGTGTCCCATGACCTTGCAAAGTGCAGAGACCCTCATCCTTTCAGTCTCCCTGTGCCTGGAAAACAAAATACTTAAATCTGAAGCAAAGCTGGTCATGAGCATGAAAGAAACCAGGACTATCATATGTAAAGATGAACAAACACATCTGTATTATTTAAATAGCAGCTTCAGTCTTTGAACCACATTGGTAAGTTTGTCAAAATGGTGCAAGAAATAATAAAACACACTGAATTTCAGCTGCTTCCAGTCAGAGGAAGCATTAATTTAATGCACAGGGAATAAGCAGACTCATAAACTGAGACACTAAATCCCCGTGTATCAACCAGCAATTTATCTCAGCATAAATCACTGCGACAGAAACTCTGTGTTTAATGCATTATAAAGATACTCAAAGGAAAGGAATAACCCATAGAAGGGGATTTCAGCAGTGTAAACTGGGCTGATGGAGAGGTCAGTCCTCTGCAGCAGTGATCACTAAGGAGATGTAAACACATTTGCCCTCCTCCCAGATTGTATCCGAGGAACCACCTCTGCAGAACCTGTCCACAGACAGCAACCCCACGGGGCTGACCCTCAGCCTCTGCAAAGGTGTTGGCAAAGCAAAACCGCACATTATTAGGGAGAGAGACACGGAGCACACCTAAGGATGAAGAAACACAAGGATACACCAGGCAGGAGGGAGAGCTGCAGCCACACGGGGCCGTGACAGTACCCGACCTTCAGGCTCCTCTCAGTGCAGGGACAAAAAGCAGCAGGACAGCAAAAAGCCAGGCTCCCAAGGGCACCAGGCAGAGGACCCTGTGCATCACACCCATCCCAGACACGGTTTTATCACAGCAGAAGAGAGCAGGGCTCACTGTGGTGCAGTGAGTGAGACCCAGACTTCACATCCACCCCGTCACCTCACAGAGACCGAAAAACTGGACAGGAGAAGTCTCTTAATCTGTCCATGGTCCCAAGCAAAACCAGCCAAACAGTAATCTGCATGAAAATAAATGACCACCAGGTATCTGTCTCCTCTTCTGCAGCCTCGGCAAATGTAAGAACACAGCCCACCTCACAGGGCAACATTATCTCTGCCGTCTGCAAAAGACATTAGGTACCAAAGCGAAAATACGGCTCCGTTCGAAGCAGTGACTGACTAAGCATATGCCAGATTATCCCACAATGCCTAAAACAGAGCAGCAGACAGGGAGGTTTTAAACTTCCTAAATCCTCTGCTTTTTTCATCATAAATTATGCTCCAGGACACGAGCTGTTATAAATTGCCATTACCAGCAGTCACTTTTCAAGCTATAACTTTTGAATCTAGTGGAGAATGGGCAAGAAGAGACCTCATATACTTTAAACTAAAGCACACATCCGAGATAAGCCCACAAACCACTGCAGATTTGTACAAGTCTTCTAGCAGTTTTCTGAAGTATGTTTAACAATAACAAGGCTGAGACTGAAGTGGGAGCCAAAGGAAAACCAAGCAACACCACTTCAAGCTTTCCTTTCAAGACAAGCAGCAGACACCATAGTAAAAAGCACCCTGTGAGCTGAGAGATAAACACAGCGCAGCCCAGGTCTGGAGCAGGAATGCCATCTGAGGTAAGCAGCACTGAGGAGGCCCAGGGTTGCCCAAATGACACTCATATTTGTCTAATACAGGAAGACGTGGCTTCATCAAAATGCCTTACAAACATGTCACTGCCGAGGAGCAGAACACAACTCCAGGGCCACGCCGGGCTCTGCGGGCAAAAACATCATCTGTTACAAGGAGCTGCTCTACAGAACAGCGTGGATACACTTCCCAAGCTGAATGAATAGCAGGAAAGCTTTACAAAGAAAACAGAGCTTTTAAGACTTGGGCTACCAGGGATATTTAACAGCACTTCCATCTGGACTTACTTCACTTTTCATCCAGGCTTCATTTCCCCCTAAGAGTGCACGTGCAAGACTTGCCACTGCTCCTCTTTGCAGGCACAGCCTAATCCAGTATCAACTGGGGCTTAAGTCAGAAGCTTTTGCTCTATAAGGAAGCCCAGAATTTAACCTAAAAATCCACATGGAATTAATATGGGGGGAATTTATCATTGAGGGATGAAGAAGAGTATTTGTCACAAAGAATAACTGACATAATACAGACATAATGGGTACCTTGATCACTCAAGGGACTTGCTACGTGGACATCCTTTTTACTTCTGTTAATCCTAGAGACTAAAACACTCTGGGGAAAGCCCCTGCTCTTTATATGTGGTTGGAAAGTACCTATGGCATAGGAAATAATATTTTTTATGTAAAAAATACAGAGAAACACTGTTCACCTAAATAGACCATAGGCTGGTCCAAAAGGACATCTTCATAAGCATCTTTTCTCTTAGGCTGGCCACACACAGATGGATTAGGAAGAGACAAAAGTAGAGCAAAGGAAGTTAGAACAAAGTCAAAGATTAGAAGATGGCATGAAGAACCAAAGTGGTACAAAGATCTGAGAGCCACAAAGCCAACAAGAAAATTTTTAACTTAACAGAGAGTGGCATGGCACCAAAGTGTAAGTAATCACAAAATAATTACGAAGTAAATTACTTTAACAAATTGCCAAGTAAATATGCAAAGCTATCAATGCTGGAAATCTGCACGCTCACTGTAAATAAGATGTTAGAAATTGCTGGCTTTTAATTAAATTTATTCTGTAAATTTAATAAAATTTTGCTCCAACAAAATCCCCACCCCTGCAAACACGGCCTTTGGCTGGAATTCTGAAGCACTGTTTAGCAGTATATACCATAACAAATTCAGTGCCTTGGCCAAACCTAAGTCAAGTTGCTTTAAAGCAAATAGCACCATTTTCAACTTCATTAAACCCAGGAAGAGTTAAAAATCTCATGCCTCAGTGTTAGACCACCCAGTGTTACACAACGCCCTATTTTTGGGAGATGCTTGTAAAAAATCCCATCAGTGTTAACACAAAGAAGGCAGAAAACAAGTCCTCAGGAATTCACTTTGATGGCAACAGACCAGAACTGATTTCCCTGGGTTTGCAGCAAGGTGAGGACACGCCAGAAACCCATGGGGGATGCACTCAGGGCAACTCCCTCCCCATTGCCTGAATTGTGCTTCTCTACAAATGAGCTTTTTGCTCCACAAATCTTCAACAACCAATGACCTGCTCCCTTCTAAAAAGTGCAAAATCACTCTGAAACAGGACCTACTACAGTTCCCTTACAACAGGATGTATTGTATTAAGGATTTTTCCACGAGTGTATTCCAAAGCAGAGCAAGAGGAGATCAGAAATCGGTGCTGGCCCAAGATGCGAATTCCAGTGCGCAGGTAATGAACCACCATCCAGCCTCCTGCCCTGCACATCTCCAGCTGGGAGCATGCTGGTGATGTCCTGGGGACTGTTCCATGGGCACCATGCCAGGAAAACGCCACAGAGATGAGGATGGGGCAGGAACACGCACTGGGTGCACAACCTGAGCAGGCCAAGGGAGAGGAATAACTTGTTCCCAAACATGCTTCCAATTTCCGCAGCAGCGCTGGAGTTTTGAGCTCCTCCAATGCACGGGGAGTCCAGTGGTACTTGATATCCACATGTGGACACATCGTTATTCCTATGGCAGATTACAAATCCATTTTCCAATCACCATGTCAAGAGCACGACTGCACCTTATGCTCAAATACTACATACAAAAAGCATATATTCCAAAACCCAGTGAAAACAGCATGGTTAGAATACAACACCCAAATATTTAGGCTGTTGCATAAGTTCAAACACAGACAGTAGATTAAACAGGGAATTCAGAGGCAGTTGTAGAGTCCTAGAGGCATATCTAGATACATCAAAGCTGAATTACTTGCTATTTACTCATTTCAACTCCTGTGCTATGTGGTCTTGGCTTCATTCTGCATCTTGGAGCTGTTTGCTTTTTAACAGTTCAAATGAATTAGGGTTGATTCATCCAGAGTAGGAAGAGAGCCCACAGTCAGACTGCACACTCAGAGACCTGCTGGGTACTGACAGCCATTCCATGGCAAGTCCCAGTGTTTGATGGATAAAAACCTCAGTTTCATGAGTTGTGAATTCACATGGAATTGTTGGCTTTCATTTTTCAGAAAGATTCTAGGAGTGATTGGTTTGGGTTTTTTTACAAGGCAAAGCTGAAAATTGAACTGTATCATGAAAAACAAAAAGGAATGAGAAATAAAGGAAAAACACATTTTATTTTCAGTGCTTGACGAGCCAATTTGATGTCAGTTTGATGAAATGGTAATTTTTCATTTTAAAATGAGTGCTCGTACACGACGTGTTAGGAGATTCTGCAGCTGTTTTTCCTATTATTCTGCTTGAGATTCAGAATTCAGTTCCCTGCTATGTTTGCCTCTCTATCTCTTTGGAATCCAACAGCATTTGGGTCATGAGCTCTCTCTTGCATACGTTGTGGCCAGGGGTGTTCCAGAGGCGGCTGCCATGTGGCTCAGCAGGGAACACCGAGCCCCAGGAACCGCTGTGGGAGTCCTCTCTGGGGCTGGTATGGCTCTCACCGGGGGAAATCTTGCAACACCAGGCTGGCAAGAGGAAAGCTTTCTAAACAACTGTAGCACACAAACAACTAATGGAGACGTGAAGGACCTAATTTTCGGAGATAGCAGTGGTAGCCTGGTCACTGACAACCTTTACTGATGGCCGGTAGCTCAGAGGGATTTCTGTCTCTTTGGCACGTACCAACGCACAACTTTGTTCCAGACATCTGGAGCTCCACGTGAAGGCTGTTTTCCAGGCACACTGGGAGAGGCAGCCCAGAAAACAGTTGCTGAACAAGAGGCTCTCAATGCAGCACAACCCAGAACATGACGGAATTGCTGCCGTAATGATTTCGGTTTGAAGTCACGAACTCCTTGGAAGCTGCTGGGTGCTGAAGGGTCAGACTGCCTGACCCCTGCTCCCCTGGCCCCTCCTCCCCTTTCATGTTCTGTCACACCCAGGTGCAGAGAATTTCTCTCTCCTGCCTGGCAGGCTGCCCCCACCTTTCACACAGCCATCCTCATCCCCATTCCCATCCCTCTGGATGCCGTGTACACAGGTGCAAATCCCAGCTCCTCCCTTAGCAGGCTGCAGCACAGAGATGAGCACAATGGGAATGTCAACACTCCCCGCTTTCTCACAAGTATTCAGAACACAAAGGCACGATTCTGACTAAGAGAACCCTGTAAATTGAACGCTTTTTTAAAACTAGGTTCTAATATCAATATTATTATAAAAGCAGAAAGTAGAAAAAGTAAATACTCAGCATTTGTTTAACATTAAATGGCTATCCACAAAAGAAGAAAAAATTCCATTATTTTCAATGGGAAACTTGATTAAAGAAATTTAATCCTCAGAAGAAATAATTTCTAATGATTTCCAATAATTATGTTTGAAAGTCCTAAAACTGTTTGTCTGTTTTAATGGATGAGAGACTTTCAAAACTCTAATTTATGGCCTTTAATGAAAATTACTAAATGGAAAGATTACCCTCTCATAAAACCAAATACTAACACCAATGATGAAAATACCCATACCTCTATGGTTAAAAATAAAAGTTGTGTGGCAAGGCCCAGGAGCCCTGTGCAAAACTGGAGAACAGACTGCAGTGATTCCCAGGCCCAAACGCTGGATTTGGGGGTTTACCTCCTTCTTAATACCAGTCATTTTAATCTCTATTTATAAATTCAATAGGCAACCGTGGAAGAGGAAAAATCCTTGCAGAAATGCCAGCAGTCATTCCTGAGGCAGAGCACACTCAAACATGGGGATGTACTTCAGAGGGAGGGAAGATCTCTCTCCACCACTGCCAAAGACTTTCCAATACAGAGATGGAGAAGCAATGAAATGAAATGCAGACAGGTTTTTTTTCACTATGCATTTAAGGCCTCCTGGTCTTTCCAAGTTAAGTGGAGTTTAATATTTTCCCTGGACTGCCAAGTAACTCGTGTGAGAAAACCACATGCACTTCGACATAACAAGCTGCCTCTGCTCGAGATCTCTGCTCCAAGAAAGAATTACACACCTCACCCACGGGCAGGGTGGTCTGTCACATTAATGCTGAAACCTTTTTGGCAGGGCAGAGAGCATGGACGAGTGCCTGGCTCACAGATAAAAATAAAAATAAGTAAAAAATTCTGCAGCACTTCCAGCACTTCATAGCCCAAAGCTAAAAACATTAAAAAGCTCCTCCCAAAAAAGAAAAGAAAAAAAACAAAACAAAAACAAAAAACACACCAAAACCAAAACTCCTCATCTTCTCTTTCAGCGAGGGGGGATTCGCAGAGTATCTCAGAAATGAAACATCTTTGCTAAGCTACATAAACCTGAACGAATGCTGAACTCAAGATATTATTTCTGACTATGAAGAGAATATAGAAAGATCTAAAAAAATAATTAAAAAAAAAAATCCAGCTGTGTAAAATATCCCAAAGTGCTGCATGGTGGGATCCTGGCTCAGCTGCCAGCTCCCTTTGGTGCTCCTCGAGGCTGTTTGGTGGTGCAGAGCCCCTGTGCAGGAGCTGGAGGCTCTCTGGGTGCTCTCCCTGCTGCACTGGGACAACATGACGCCAAAGGGCAAAGGCACGAGGTTGGGGCTCTCCCACACATCCCAACAAATCCCTCTGCACAACAGGGCTCTCCCACACACCTGGGGCTCCTCTGCCTGCTCAGCACAGAGGTGTTCAAGTTCAGAAATGTACTTCTCCCTCTGAGATAAACAAATCGTGGACACCACTTGGCTTTAGTGCATGCAGATATCTCTACACAAATCTATGTAGACATTAGTAACTAACTCTGCTTTGTAGTTAGAAGAGGATGCCTACAGAAAGAGTGGGAACCAAACACTGCTACTCTCCCATAAATAGAGTCCATGTTAATATGTTTTGTATTATCTTTCAGCTTGAAAGTCCAGAGATGTGAGGAAAAGAGAGAAAAAAATAACAGTAGAAAGGCTGTGGGACTGACCATAAGATGATCTATATCATCCAGGTTCACAGTTATAGGCACTACAGAAAGCTAATTTCAACTTGTATTTGGAGATTTGAGCTCTGGATAAATTCTTTAATAGGGACAGACTCACACTGTGTGTAATCTTTCCTCCAGTACATGTCAGGAAAAAGTTTTTCCCCCAGAGGGTGTTTGGGCACCAAACAGGCTCTTCAGGGCAGTGGTCAAACCACCTGTTTGAGCTCAAGGAGCGTTTGGACAACACTCTGAGGCACAGGATGGGATTGTTGGGGTGTCCTGGGCAGGGCCAGGAGTTGGACTGGATGATCCTGATAAGTCCCTTTCAGCTCAGCATATTCTGTGATTCTGTGATTGTACTTAACTAATTTGCTTCAAGAAAAAGAAAAATCTTGCTTTCTTAAAGATAAAATTAACACAAAACCTATTAACCCTAAGTGATAACATGATTGAGGATACCAGGGGCTTAGATCCAGGCTGCTTCAGAAGAGCAATTGCTGTTTACAGACTCTCTCTAATAAGCTGTGTAATTTGGATTTAAGTTTGTTTCAACCAAAGTGTGGTTGTTTGTATGCCTGTATCCCACCACAGAAACTGGGTAAACTCATCCAGTCCTCCACAGCAAACAACTGCAGCTCCTGTTCATCCCCCACGTGGCACGAGAGCAAGGGTGTTGCTGTAAAAAAGGCTGGTGAGAGGTACTCCAGAGAGTTCCCACTGCTTCCAGTTTCTGTCCCCACATTGCTCAGGGAAGGGCAGACATGGATGATGGGAGAAAGCTGGAACCCAGGGCATTGTGTAAGAGCAAAGTAAAATGTTGTGGCCTGGCTGAGTAACTGGGGCTACAAGAATTCAACAGGCATTTCACACTCAGTGGCCAAACAGCAGAGGGTTTGTGTTAAGATCAGAACATCTATCCCAAGTTCTGGGGAATGATCAAAGGAAAATAGCAAGGGGAAGGAGGAGGTGAGATCATTTTAAAGCCCACAGACGGAGGGAGCACTCCCTAATGCTTCTGCTCTGTGAGCTGCCGCTCTGCTAAACACTCCTCCTCTACTGACTCCTGGTGCCCAACCTCTCCCAATTTTCGTTCTGAACACCCTCGTTTCCACCTCCTGCCAGGGATTTAGAGGGATGCAAAAATCCACAGCATTATCTGAATGATGAGAAAATTCCTCTCAGCAAACCAGATCTTTTTACCGTGTTACACTCCCAGGCAGACAAATCAGAAACTCTGAGCATCTTCCACTCCTTTCCATCTCTTCACTCAGACTCAACACTTACATCTTGCATTTTTCAGTCAAAAGCATATCAAATTACATATTCTGATGCATCATTCACAAGTGCTGTTGGGAGGAAGGAGAAGCAGGCAATTGCTTTGTGGGACCAAGAGCTCTGTTACACCATTTGGCTCAGGGAGCAAAGAACCCCAAATACAGCTCTGCAGCACGAGAGAACCAGCCGGGGAAGCAGGACCTCAACCTGATGTGGAAGAGGAGTTATTTGTTTCCCCAGCTGTCCAGTGCACACACCACTCCCTTGGAGCACATCAGAAATTTCCAGATAAATACTATGCCTGTGTGCACTCTAGACTTACCATTCATTGATAATAACAGATATTTTTATCCATTACATGGAAAAGACAAACAGGAAGAACAAAAAACTGCTCTTTAGTTCCCATCACTTTTGTGGTGTTCTCTGACATGGGTACCCTTCTGTTTAATTGTCTTTGTTCCTCTGTACTCCATCATAAAAACACAGTTACACTTTTGCAAGCATAGATGGTTGTTCACTGGCACTTCTACGAGTAGAGGAAATACACATAATATTTTAATTAACCACATTCTTCTTACAGTTAAGACAAGAAAACACATTCTACCCTACTTCACAGAAACCTCCAGAATTTCCTAAAATGCCCTCCAACATTTCAACAGTCAGTTTCTTTTTCAGTCTTCTTGGCCCTTACTGATCAAATAAAAGCTGTGTTTTCCGTTCTAAAATATGTTCCAACAGAATTATTCAATTCTTATTTTAAATCCTGATTTTTATATACATGCTATTAAGATAGCTGCATATATTATTAATACTATAGTCATATATTCTTATATAATTATGAGACAGCATGATAGAGGTTATAATTTCCTTCCTCCCAGTCCTATTAGAAGAGCTATAAGCATCTCCTGGAAATCTCCACAATTTGTAAAATCCTAATGAGCACTGAAATTTCCCCAAATGCTCCAGGAAATAAGCAGTCCAAGCCAGTACTAGACAATACTTCAGAAATAAAAACACAGTAAAACTTCCTTCATATATATTTCCTACTCATTCTGTTCAAACCTCAACATTAAGAAGGGGCCAGAAGAGAAATCTGTATAAGCTTTGTTGTGATTTTATCAGCATTTCTAACAGGAGCCCTTCTGTGCCACACAGATATTCTCATCCATGCAAAGTCAGTGCTCGTTGTTCAGCTCAACTCTTGGATATTCCACATTTAACTTTTTCTGGCAGGGCGTCTCTGACATGGCCAAAAGCTACGAAAATAAGCAGAGAGATCCAAAGGCAACAAGCAGGTGTGTGCCTCAGCTGCTGTGCTGTAAACACACACAGCTCACAGCTGGTTTCGTGTAGACTGTACTTGGGGCATCTCTTCTCAGTGCTCCCCATCCTCCAGCAGACTGAGAAACATTTCAGCTGCTTCTCCACACGCTCCTGTGACGCTGCACTTCTACCACTCTCCTGCCCTGAGGACTCAGTTCAAGGTCTTGCACTAATATTTCATTTTTCTAATTTTTTTTTCTTATTTTTATTATATGACCATTTTTTTGGCTTATTTTTATTTCCTTATTTTTCGTTTTTCTATTCTTCTATTTCTGTTGAGAGCTCTACAAAAATGCATGACCACATGAACTTCCTCAGTGAAAACAGCCCACAGAATCTGCCTATTTTACCAATACTGATGCACTGAAACCAATCAATTCACTGTATTTACAGCAGTATCAATGCATTCTGGCCTTCCCCAAGCATATGAGTGCAAAGGGATGAAGTATCACCACCTAACCAAAACAGGGATACAGCGGGAGAGGTTCTGCACTCACTCAATTCTCAACATATTTCACAGCATCTAATTTTAGCAAAGAAAACAGATACAACCCTTCTCCTCCTCTGTGAATACCGGGTTTAAAAACCATTCCTTCTTTTTTTACGCTTCTGAGAAAACCTCTTCAGATTTAGTTCATGTAATTTCTAAAAATAGGGCAATTGTAACTTTCTGCAACAGAAACAATAATAAAATGATTCTGCAGAGACATGAATTATTTGCTCTGCCTAAAATTCCTCCACAGAGGCTAAGAATATTGTGTTCCTGGTTCACCAGAGGAAATGACAATAAAATATTCTGAAATCATCTGAAATCAGTTATGAGAACAGTTTGCTGAAGCCCCTGTGAAGAGAGAAGACAAGAAGATGAAATAAATCAGAAGCAACGAGGCCTCCTTTTTAAAACACGGCTTATGAAATAACAACAATAGCTTCCATCCAAATTCCAGGCTTGGGACATAAGTAGGAATGAACTCAAGTTGTTTAAAGTTGGCCTCTGGCAGTGGCAAGTGTCGGTTCAGTGCTGCTGAGAACCCTCAATGCTCATTTATGTCAACAGGCATTAGCAGCTCTCAGGGCAGGATTTAGTGCTTTCACTTCTGGCCTCTGCCAGCCAAACATCAAGTGCAGAGTGTTAGAGACAGGATGCTTGGGACACCTTCAGAAATAACACTCATCTGCATGAGGAAACAGGGCAGCTCTGAATTTAAAACTATAGAGCTTGGGTCTTAAAAAAAATTAAATAAAAGATAAACCCCTCTCTGATATAGAAATTTGGGGCTGTGCCCTGTCCTGCCCCAGCTCTGACAGTGCTGGTTGACAGCAGTAGGTGAAATATCTCCACAACATAAGGTCCAGCTGAACACATTTCCCTAGGGGGAGAGGAAATACAAAAGCTAAGAAAGAACTGGGTGGGGTTTCCCAGCTTAAAATGTAGTTGTTTCCCAGATCCTGATGCTCTAAGTGCTGGTCTGAACTGCAAACTATTTCTAAACTATGTGTCTGGGGCCTGAGACCTTGCCTACAACACCACTACCAAATTTCTTGGCATAACAGAGATCAAAGTGCTTTATAACATCTGCTTATGCTCTCTTTGTGCTCCAATGATTTAAAGGTGGCAGTCTGAATCACTCTCAGAAACTCCATGGAGTGTACAGCTTAGAATAACTTTAGAGTCCATGTAAGTAAGAAAAAAAACCCTTAAAAAAAGAATCTAGTCTGAAGAGTCTGTAGAAGTAAAAAAAGCCCAAACAATCCAGAAATTAAATATATATATATGCCCAATCAACCCTTTGCTGAAGATCCAAGAGAAGAAATTGATTTTAAACATGCAGGGGAAAAGAAATTTCTTTTTATTATGGAAAACACAACTCTGGAGTCGACTAAAAAGTGTGAAATCAAATGTCAGTCAAGCAAAAGAGAATGCAGTGCAATGACTTCATTCCTCCTCGTTTCATAAAGAAAATGTAAATATAGAGCATTTAATTTCTCAATAGAGAAATGTTCTTTTTATTCAAATGTTAAGCAGGGATTAAAGATACAATAGGTTATAACTCAATCCTTGCTTATGTTTGGTTTTCTTCAAGCATCATGGGATATTTTGGCATGAGTGGGGTTTTTTTCTTGGTTACCTTCCCAAAATCAGATTCCTTTAATTGTACACTTTTTTTTTTCGTCCTTCAAAATAAATTCAGTTTATTACTGTCTTTTTAATGCTACTTGAAGCACAACTGAAACACACATAGAGATGGCGAAAATTGCAGCTTTGAATTGCTAAATGACACGTTCACACAAGACCTGAGGGGGACAGGGGCCACACTCTCCAAGCCCCAATATTAAGACTGACATCTCAGTCTGATAAGACTTCTCCTGGCTTACTTCTTTGAGATTGTACCTCAGAAGCAAAGTTATACCCAATCACATATAACGTGAGCTGATTCCGGAACACCCAGAGCATCCAAGCAGGATTTAATGCCCACTCATACTGGCCTTCTGGCTGATCCCTGCACAGCCTGGCCATGTCCCCAGCTTCCCTGGCCTCACAGCAGGACAGGACACACAGCCGTGCCAGCCAAACCCCTCCTGGTCCCAGGGCAAACCCTGGCTCCCCCAGGCCTTGGTCACAGCCTGGTAATAGGAGGAATGGAGTGTCTGCACTTGCTTCTGTGTAGATGTGCCTTTATTCTACAGCCTCTTCAATAACCCTTTAAAGGGGCTCCTGGAAAAACTCTTCCCATTGAGATACTGTCAAAATCTGGAAATGGAACTGCACCTCACACTCCTGCCTTGTGGTTTCAATGGGAAATGTAGGTTAGAGAGAGGCTTTAGATTAGAGATGGCAATTCAGAGCAGACAAACACCCAGCTAAGTATGTTCTCCTCAGACAAATCTAGGTCTCTTCACTGGCAGGACACACCATGAGTTCACACCTAAACCCCACTGCTGTCCAGAACTCCATCCTCCCAAAAACTGCATCCTCCCAAAAATGCCATCACTCAGGTACACAAGAGAAGGTCAGGACCTTCAATATCATCTATCAAACAGCTGTCAGCATCTGCTCTGAATGGAGGCTCTTAGGAGGAGCAAAAGGTGTTCTTCAGACAGGGGTGTTTATCAGACACCCAGGATCCCTCAGGCAGTTACTCTTTGACTCCCATGTCCCCAACATCACTTTTAAGGAAGCACGGCAGGATGTTCTGAGTGTGACAGCACCTACACTGGGGAGGCAGAGAGGTTCTCTGAGAAAGCTGAAGCCCCTCTTTGATGGGCCTGCAAAAAATATCTTCTGTGACTACCATTCTCTGGCACTTATTGTGGTGGCTAAAATCAAATCAATCTCCTGTAAGATCCTAGCAAAGGACTTGGAGCTGTTTAGCAGAGCAGGCTGCTGCTTGCTGGCTCCATAATCCCACTGCAGCAGTTGCAGATGCTTTTCTCTGAAAATAAATCTTTAACCATGCTAACAGTGAAAATAATCAACAGCAAACTGGTGTCCCAGTTGAACCATTGTGAACACACAACTTTGTGATCAGAAGTCAGATGGTTCTCAAGAGTTAAATGACTTGATTATTCCACTCTATGGAGCAAAAGACAGGAGACAGCAAAAGAGCACTGGAATATTTAGTTAACCTAAATAAAGCCTCAGCAAGGAGCTGGAAAACCCATACATCCCAAAATGTGTACAAAGCAAACAAGAAACAGATCACAGCAGTTCTCTGAAAGCAGTTCCATCAGACACAGGAGGAAAAACAAAGCTCTATCTGCCTCAGTAGTGTCTCCTCGAGTGGCCAGGAGCACTTGCCTCGGGTTTTGTCCTGCAAGGGAGAAAAATATTGAACTTTCTTGTCTCTATGCTAAAGGTTAGATCTAAACTACTATGATTAATATCCCCTGGCAAACAGAGCAGAACCACCAAGCAAACATGTAGAAGGTAATAAATAGGCATGAAAACCTAGAAATAGTTGAACAGCATCTGACCTATTACGTCATCTATCAAAGACAGGCAACTAAATATCCAAAGAGGAAAGGAAGGTCAGCTTAGACATATTTCAGGTGTTGAAAACCCAGAGTAATCCTCTGGCTGCAAGCACACTCCTAACAAGCTGTTCTAGGTATAATAATAAAAATAATCTTCAGCTTTACTTGCCAAGGTTTGTGAAATGCTGGAAATTAGAGACAAAGTTCACAGAAAAAGAGATAAGGGACAATACACAGTATTTTGAAGACTGTAACTCTATTTTCAGATGAAAAAAGAACTTTTTTTTTGGCAAAACAAGCTAAAAACTTCAACAAAAGTGATGCCTCGATTTCACAGAAGGTTGTTAGAGAGAACTGGTCTGCCCATATGATGAATTGTTCTGCAGCTTTCTTGATCTCAACCAGTTGAATCCGTGCAGCCAAAAGCCCTGGGCACCTCCAGCAGTAACAGCACCATAGGAGGAACAAGCACACACTCATCAGTCATACCAACAGTGCACATGTGCCACCTCCTCACCTCCACCCAGCACCCCCTACACTGGAATCCAGAGCAGAGAAGCAGAGAATCCTTGCCTCACACCATCTTTTCGCCTTTAAGTTTGGTAAATACAAACACAGCCGAGCTCTAAAGGATCTCAGCACGCAGGTGCTCACCCATCTGCTGGGAGTTTGTCTGAGGAATGCTCTAAGGCTCTTTGCACTGGGCAGTTTTTACCCAAAGGGTGCTAAAATGTATGTTAATTTCTTCTCTGAGTGGTGTTTGGCTCCCAGGACCCTGGTCCCTCTCAGTGCCTGGCTGGCCGGTGTCACCAAGCTGCTCGTGTCCCAGTGATGGCTGCTGTGACAGATCACCTCTTGCTGGGTATTTTGCACCTGTGCTAAATTCAAAAGGAATGTGCAGAGCACAGTGCCTGCTACCAAGAGAGTTTCTGCATTTTTGGCAGAAATCTTCAAACCTGCCTTTCTGCGTATGTGACAGAGTTTCCTAACTAGGCCACTCATTTTAATATGTTTTCACACAACTAACACTAACCAGAAATTATGTAAAGCTCAGCTCTTCTGAATGCATGTAACATCAAAAAATGTGTCAGGTATCTCAACAACAATCTGTTAGGAATAGCAGAATCTATATATAGTTTAATATCTCCTGAGCTCAGATGCATATTAGCAGCCTGTTTTAGCTGTAACTACCACAGGAGCTATCATACTGCCGTCAAAGTTTGCTCACTCTTTACATATTTGGAATTGTATCTGTTTTCTGATCTGATGTTCAGGGAACACTGCATTTTATACACAGTGTACACTTCACCACATGGAACAATTAAAGCAAGCTGCTGTGGTATTCCCTATCTCAGATATAAAACTCTAAAGAGCAAAATGTTAAACTCTTAGAAATGAATACTGACTTGACTTGGAACATTTTCACAGGGCATCACTGAATAAATCTTGGAGCTGATTTACTGAGACATCCCTTCCACACAGCTCCTATCAAAAACAAGCAAAACATAAGCCTGCTTTGGTCCACATTGTTTATATTAATTTCCAGTTTGCATCACAAAAATAGATGATCTGTAATCATGGCCTGTCAGTTTGGTTCAACAAAATGAACATTTCTTTTAGCTTGTGTATACCTCCATCCTCTCTGTATATTGGTTTAATAAAACAGTAGTTAATCTAAATAAGAATGTTAGCCTTCTGTCTCAAAATAATACACCCAAGTTTCAGGAATGCCTTATTTTAGAATCTATATGGATGATGAATGACTCAAATATTTACAAGTTTCAAAATAAATTCAACTCTAAGGAAAAAAAAAAAAACCTACTTTGTCTGATCCTGCTCACACAGCCACAGTCTGTGTTTTTGTAGACACACTTTCTGTCCACCCAAAGCCTCCCTCCCCTCAGCACTGTCATTTCGTGCACTCTGAGACAGAAGATGAATGTTTAGAGCAGAGCATGACTCTGACTGAGCTTCATCTGTGGTCCAGCTGCAAGAGCATCTCCACTGCTCCTCCCTCTCCTAGGGGAGAAGTCTCTAATTGATGTGTAGAGCTTTGCAGAAAGGTGTGGGATTAAAAACCTCCAAAGACCCTCCAAGATTTATGATCTCCATGTATGTTCTCTCTTATTAAGGGATAAAAAGGGAAAGGTGTGACAGCTCTGCCCAATCTCAGGAATTGTCTTACAGAAAAATACATGAAAAGGGAATTGAGCTTTTACCTGTTTGTTATGCTTTAATATTTAATTCATAGTCGAAAGAACTCTTTCTCTGAACTTTATGAAACAGTAAAATACGTTTCTATAAAGATGAAAACAAAACCCCACATTTTCACACCCTCTCAGTGAACAGGCACCACAGTCACGTCCCTCATGCAAAACTCAGCAGTAAAACAGCAAAGCAAAAGGAAGATGTTTCCTTTCAGGCCAGTATTTACCCTTCCACAAGCTGAATAACCTTCCCAAACAACTGGTACCAGTCAAATAACCTTCCCAAACAACTGGCACCACCCAAGTCTCCCATGTACCATCACAGGGTAGAAGAGAGGAGTACAAGTCAGGGTGGACCTACAGAATTACTTTAAGAATCACAGGAGGAACAAATCCCAGTTAAAGTTTTCAATCAGTCCCCCAGAACTTGCAGCCACTAACAATCTCATAGAAGTGGATTATAAATTACAGTAAAAACATTAACTTAAGAAAGCTCTAAGTTTTTTAACCTGTTCTGCCCAAACAGCACATTCCATAGTCAAGATATCCATTCTCTACACATCATCTGCACTGAGGACAAAGGGTACCCGAGGGCAAAGTGTCTCTGCTATCTCTGTGTGTCCAGGAAGAATTGAAGTCCCTTCTCAAAAGTCTCCCACATTCTCAGCTTTGAACAAATGGTTTCCTACTAGCAGTTGTGCCTGTCACATGCTCTCTCTTCTCTTGCTGGCTTGGCATCCTTGCAAGTTACCAGAGTCATGAGATGGGTGATATGGGAAAGGAGCCCTGGAGATGCAGCCCAACACCCTCCTCAAGGAAGTGCAGCGTGGTGCTCAGGGCTGTGCACAGCCAGGGCTGGAATACTGCCCAGATGATCTCCATCACTTCTCTGAGCAGTCTGTTCCCATCCCTCCAGATGTGTCCCACCACTCTTCAGCAGAAGGCAGGGCTCACCTCCCCGACCCACTGGTGATGCTCTACCTAACACAGCCCAGGACTTTGCTGTTTATGGTCACCTTGTCCCCCATAATCCTCAGATCCTTCCTCAGATCCTTCCTCAGATCCTTGACTGCTCTCCCCATGGCCAGTCCACAGCATGTACAGGAGATGATCCCTCCTCAGGTCTGTGACATTGCCGAGCTTCATGAACACATCAGCCTGTTTCTCCAGGCTGGTGGGGCCCCTCTGAATGGCAGCAAAATCATCTGGTGTATCAACAACAACTCTGAATTAAAATTCAACTTCTCAAGTTGAGACTAAAGCAAAGTGAGATGCACGAATTATGGGGACGTTCTGTTGAAGAAAAGTGAATCTGTAGTCTGCAGCTCAACATATTTCCCCTTCCACACCACCAGAATGTGTTTCACAGAAATGAAAGATTTCCTTAAGCTGAAATTCACTCATACAACCACTCATACACCACAGTGTAATCACCAGGATCAGACTGTGCCGAGAAGTTTCCCTTCAGGTCTAGCTTCCATCTGGGATTTTTGGTTTACATTTTCCAGTTGTCTGCTGAAGGAATCTCTGTTATAGACACAGAAGAACTACATCTAACAACACCCAGTTTTTCAACTAACAGACTTCTGCTTTGCAGGGAAAGAGGTTACTGGTGATCTAGATAACATTTATTTTATGACTGGCTACAGTACATTCTATGCAGAACAGACTATCAGACAGTTCCTATTCCCCAATTAAGCTCTACGAACTACCTACTCCCTCAAAAAAAAAGGCAACTTAGAATTTCACCCATCCAGTCTTGCTTTGCCCTCCTCCTCGCTCCCTCTCTGTTGCCAGTAGCTGCTAAAGCTGTCAAATATTCCCTTTCCTGATGCTTCCTAACTTCACAAACTCCTACTGCCTCTAATCTCCAGCCATTTCCCCTGCATTTGCAGACATGCATTGCTGTAGATGTGGAGACCTTACTTTTTAAGCTCTCAATTTCTGCATGGATGCCTTGCAGAAAAGCTTCCACATTTGCACCTGTTGGCTAAAATCTCTACAATTCACAAGCTGGAAGTTTTTGTCCTTACATGACCACATACCCAAAGCTGCAGCACAGCAACACTGCAGCTCAACCTAAATTCAGGAATGGAGGCTGGGGCAGCCCAAATCCCACTACACAGCAGAGAATGTCCTATTTAATAAGCTACATAAAGAATTTCTTCTTTGGGCAATTCATAACAGGCAGCAGGATCACCAAATCACAGCGTTTCCAGCAACGCCATATAACATGCAGCAGGGCAAAAAAAACCTGCTAGAATGCAGTTGACTTTTCAAAAACACTATTTCCTCCAAAGTTCCTTCTCTTATTTTCACTCTGTCTTGTGTGGTTGCATAAAATCTTTCTGTGAAACTGAATCTAACACCCCTTCCATCCGCCCGTTAATTAAGGAAAAACAGAAAATGTGGAAGGATTGCATTATGTTAAAGCAGAAAGTACCAGTTGTATAAGAGCCTTTGGAGAATTTCCAACTCTATTGAAACTTCCCTCTTCAGAGGAAGGGGGGAGAGGGGGAAAAGGGGTCAGGAAAGGCCTAAATTACCTTTCTGATTATGGAAAGGCTTTACACAATTCACATCACACATTGAAAAAAAAAATAAAAAAACCCTCAGAAGCTGAGCAAGGTTTCACAGGAGCCTCAAGCACTGCGAGTTCATGAAAAATGAATTTAATCGTCAAAGCCGAGGCCAGGAAGAACTGTTCTACATAACAAAAAAGTTCTCAGCTACATTATTAAAATCATTGCTTAAAAGATCCATTTATTTCAAAGGGTTGACTCCCTGCATTAGAAGGTATCAAAGCCACATGATCTAAAAGGATTCTTTACCCAGCACAGCACCCGCCTGCTGTAACTGCAACTGTTCGAAGTGCAATGCTTACAGTCATGTTATGTTTGTGTGGTTTTATTTTTATCTATATGGAGACATAAGATGGCTGCAAAGACAGAAACTGGCAGGGCTGATAATACTGACAAATGACTTGCCACTCTATAAAAACACTCATATTTCGTTAAACTTTTGATATAAACCAGTAGACTCCATTTAGCCCCCATTTTAAGCCAAATACCATAACCTGAGGCACACAAAATAAACTGCACTGCCCAACAGCTTTAATCAAAACACACTCTTCAAGGGTTCCAGAAGACTGACACCAAACATGAAGGTAGGTCAGAAAGGGAGAAATCACTCCTGCCCTTCCCAGCAACAACTTCTACCCAAGGAAAGAGCCCTGTGGCACATCTACCACAGGTCCTTCACAATGCCCATGTAAGAACGAGGATAATCAAGGACTGGAGCAGATCCCTGCTCAGAAAGCATCTAGAAAGCTTCTTTCCCTCCACCCCTTTTACTTCTCACGTTCTGCTGACAAGAGGTCACATTGTAAAAAAATAAATAAGTTTTAAAACTGAGCCACATTTAAACAACTACACCCAACTTTCTTTTCTTTTTTTCAGGAAAAAGAAATGAAGGAACCACATAAGGAAAGAATCATTCCCCACCTTCCCTGACTAGACCCTATAAGAGTAATGTAGACATTTAGCCTATGGATGCTGCTTATATGTAGTGTACAGGACCAAGAAATGCAACTTGGATTTATAAAACCATACTGCCTCACAGTATCTACCATGTTTTCTGACTCTGCTTAAAAAAAAAAGACATCATTCAACGCGATTTATGTCTCTCCAATATTCTCTCTCCTTTTAAAAGGACACCTTGCTACTAAGGCACTCTGTGATGTACTGCCCAGTCCCTTTAACATCCCACCACCTCTATTTGCCCCTGCTTGAAAGATGTAATTCTGAGAGTCTACTATTCATGAAATACACCGATATAAATCTTTATGATGAGGTTTTGGACTTAAAAATAACAGAGGACCCCCATGGTGCTTTGCTTACTGTGCTATCCCTTCCCAGTAACCATGGGAAACCAGATAAAATCTGAACCCATTCATCAGAACAGAAAATACTCCCCCTGTCAGTTCAGGAGGTTGTGCTTGTAGTATCTAAGTCGGTGAACAGAAGGTCATTTCCCACTGTTACAAATGTTGGATCGTTTGTTATATCTGCCCACAGCAAGCCAAAAACAAGCAGAGAAGAAAAACAATCAGCCATCCAAAATAATAATGGTAATCATAAAAAAGAAGCCCCTTTCTCCTTCCATTTAGGGAACACTGAAACAGAATAACAAGTGTTTGCCATGACAAGTCCTGCTCTATATGCTAAGAGCAAGTAACTATTAACCTGAAGTTTCCAATCCAATTCAATGTGCAATAATCTGTTTTTAAAATAGAGCAGGCATATACTCAAAATGACAGCTCCAGCTTGATAAATTTAGGCTTACTAATTTGGAGATGTCTGAACAAACCTGCTTACTTGGGTGATTCAATTTCCCAATAATCAGCTGCAAGTGAAAGAGGTTTCACAGAATATGGGTTTAGTTGCAATATAATCCCTCGAGTCAGCATGCACAGAAAAACCTGGCTACGACAAGTGTGTTAAAATCTATTAATTTGCAAAGACATTTTCTCCTAAGTTGGCATTCAACATCAGCTCCTTCTCCCAATATTACCAGCTTGTTTCTCCTGGTTCTTTGGAAAGCTCCAATAAAGGCTGCCTTTATTTTCACATCTGTTATCAAAGTTTGCTAGCCATAATAACTGCAGTCATGCTCCAAAAGTAAGCAGGAAAGGGAAAAGTAAAGGCTCAATTTGCCACTACAAAGGGATACAGAGCTTGGATAAGCTGCTACAGACAGTGCAGTACCTGCTGTCGTGACACACCATGGCCTGAGCTGGAAACCAAAATAAACAGTGGCACTATAAAGATTTCCAGTTAAACATTCTGAGCTCAAATGCTGCAAGATCCACCCCTTCCCTGCTCAGTGATGTTTTCTACAGGACTGGCTTTCAATATCCAGGTATTGAGCTTGACCATTCGGAAAGAGGAAAACCTTTTATCATCACAGTGTTTAACTCACAAAGGCTGATGTAACAACCATTCAAGGTTAGGTATAAATCTGGTTTCGAGAAAAGTGACGTCTTTTTTCACTATTTCAACTGGAAATAACAAAACTTACAATTTGTGCAAGACCACACTTAGTTCAGGTAAACAATTTTCCTCAAATTAACCAGCAAGAGACCATTCCATAGCCTACTTTTTCCAAGTTTTCACACGGAAGTTGGAGACAAAAAGGCTTGTAAGTAACAAATCTTCCATAGTTTATAACAACTTTGTGAAAAAACTGGGAGACAGAGCAGGAGGAATCAGTTAACAAGACCCAGTTGGGCAACAAGTTGTGTAATTCTTATAATACTTGTAGATTCTTATAACACCTACACAATAGTTTATACTTGCACAATAATCTCCTGGATACCTGTTACACATACCAAGAATGGCCAAGAAGGAAAAACAAGGCAAGTAAAATTACTGTGCTTGTTGCAATTGTGGATGTCACCAGGGGATGGGGAGGCAAACCCACATCATACATAGCCAAGTTAAATGCACAAAACCACCCCAAGGCAACAAGGCTGTTACTACACCCTCCATTTCTTTCTCACCTGTTGCCATTTGGCTCAAGATGTATGAAAATGCTTCAGTGAAGTAAAGGGGGGGAAAAAAATCACTTGAAAACAGCATTTTCATTGACAGATGACATCCTACAGTAGCATCCTTCCTGCATGAGTACACCAGAGCTATGCAGTTAGAAAAACAAACAGTGCAGATCTGTAGTTTATACAAAGGGCTGAGCTTTCTAAGTGTTTAAGTAGGAAATTATCAAAACCCAGCATTTTTTTTTCCTCCAGAGGGAAGTATCAGCCTTATCTGCAGGCTCAGCAGTGTTTTCTCTTTATTTGCTGCTTGTCACAGTTACAAACATTCAGTAGGACCTGGCCCAGCCACGGTAATTTAGTAGCAGATAAAGATCTATGAAGCCAGATGGTAGCTCATATTCTAACAGCTACAAATTGCTAAATTGGCACGGGAAAAATCAAGATATCTCTCAATTCACTATGATTATTTCAGGTGTCCCATTCCTTCTCTGCTTTTATCTTAACTGTTTAAGTCACCCTAGACAGACATTTTAGCCCACAGTTGTTAACTTTCATAGCTCCAGCTGGGGCCAAGAGCAGTGATTAGGAAGGGGTGGCAGTAGCAAACAATCTGAACAGGAGCTGCTGCCCAGAGTACCTGGTTTGTGTTCAGCAGGGTATTTAACCACAGCCACCAACTTCAGTCTATAAATATAAACATCATATCCACCATACATATTAATGACCTAAGAAAGTCTCTACTTCATTAACCTTTGTGTTCCTCCTACCCCCAAAATTTCCAAGTTCCAAGATGTTCACATTTCACACAAATATCGAAATTGATGCCACCACCACCACCACTAACAAAACCTCCCATTGTTTCATCTGAGTCACTGCTTAGCTGAAAAACATATTTGCTGAAATTTGACCAAGCTTGATGACCTTTTCCAGCAATCAATAATCGAGGCAGAAGGAAAAGGTGGTTTGCTTGACCTTTCCAAAGTGTATCAACTTTATTTGGCCGGGACAGCTTCTAAAAAGCTATTTTAGTTACCAAGGCTCAGACTTGTTGCCCAGACTGGACATGTCTGTGCAGTGTCTGCATTAGTCTCTTGAAATGCTCAACTGCACAGGACAAGCTCAGAGGAGGAAATGAATTCACACCAGGAGATCCTCCAGCTGATTAAGTTCACCCTCAGTGGTGGATGTCAGTCATGTTAATTGGAATCAATACACAGCAGTTAAGGGGGCACAGGGATAATCCGGCAGGGCAGGGACAGGCCCATCAGTTCTTAAAATAAGCTATCTGTTAACAACTTCCAGTGGCATGTGACAAACCTTCCCTGCAAAGGAATGCAAAGCATCTCTAAAATTCCAATTTAACACACAAATAAAGATAATTTGGCAACACTTATCTTACAATCTAGCAATAAAGGAAACAGTCATTACAAATTAAATGAATGCTAAACTGATCAAAGTAGTAAAATGAGAAATTAGGCCTCCAGAAAAGCTCATAGGAAGTCCTTGATCCAAGTTTTACACAGAGGAAAAAAGAGAAGCTAACACCTTAAAATCCTGCCATAGATAATTTTAATTATGTCCAGCTGCAATTTCACTGTACACCTAAGGCTGAAATTCAATACACAGTTTCAAAAGTAGTAACATGTCAGAAGATGAAAAAGGAATAAAATCCTCAGGTTTCCTAGACTTTAGATGAGAAATCACTCAGGACACCCGTTGGAACAGCCAGCCACATCCTCAGCATCCCTCTCTTGCATCTGCAGTCTAACACCAGGCTTTCCTCCCCACGCTCCAATCCAGCCTCTCCCCTGATCTGCAAGGCCAGGATTTGCCTCGTCTGATACACCTGGGATTGGAACCAGAGACATCTATGTGTTTTGCCATACTCGGAGAATCCCCTGGGATGGATCTCACCAAAAATTCCTGCAGAAAAACACGTTCCTGTCCATCACAGCATTCCTTCCCCTTCCTCAGAACCTGGTCCTGGCACGTGAGTGTGACACACCTGATCCCAATCCCTGCTGAAAACCCTCACATGGGAAGGGGAAATCACCTTCACCACAATCACAAGACAAATAACACACCTGCCAGAAAATGTCTCTTCATTTCTTTTAGAATATAAAATACCACTGAATTGGAGCTTCACAAGACAAGTTTTTCTTAGTCTTCTGAACACAATGTAACACAAAAAGGAGCAAATTAACCTTTGGTCAAAGGCCTCTACATCTTCCCTCTGTTCCTCTAGGGAGTGAAATGAATGTGAGATGTTTTATTGTAATGTCTCCATCCTCTCAACTACAGAAAATACCTCCAGGACTGGAGCAGGGTATTTTACATGCTATTACAAAGGCATCAAATCATATTTAACAGATTTATATAAAATCTGTAGCCATCTACACACGACCATCCTCCCATTAAACTTACCCTACCAATTAAGTGCACAGATTAGGATCACAGGTTTTTCCTTTGTGGAATCTGGTTAAGCCCTTCGAGGTGGGAGGTTTTCCCTTGGCCTCCTCAGTCATTAGGAAGTGTAACAAAAGGAAAGGAAATCAGAGCATCCCATTCTTCACTGTCACTACCCACTGGTCATCCCCTCTGTGAATAAGGAATTTTACAAAGTCTAAAGTTGTCTTAAGTGAACAAGAAGCAATGATTTCCCCTTCAAAGTCACAGACCTACCTTCTGAATACACGCCAGTGCTAAAACCCCAACCAAACCCCATAAAGCAGGTCCATCCCATCCACCATGAGCTCACTTGGATCTCAAGGGAAGCCAAGACATGCAGTTTGCTAATGCAGAGGAAGTGGCTTTTTCCAGCCACGAGGCTCAAGGTCACGTGCACGTTGCAATGAAACCTTGGTTTGAGTTGATTACAAAGAAAGCTGCCTGGAATAACTCTGCACTTGGAGAACTCTAAAAGCACAACTGCCCAGATCACTGGGGTTACACATCGAGTCCTCTGTCTCTCTAAACCCATGTACCCAACCAGCAGCCTTGCCAGACAAACCCAAGACATTCCAACCAAATATCCAATTATTTAGGGCTAGCAAGGCATTTCTTAGGAAGTGATCTTTCATCACCACTTGATGCAAAGCTGCTGCTTTGGTTTGCTGCTGATGTGAGTGCTGAGCTTTTTTTTTTTTATCATGCTTAATTAAAGGTGTCAGTGTGTATTTCTGAGCATGGTTCTATCTTGGTTCAGAACACGTACACAAAGCGTGGCAGAGCCCACGCAGGCTCAACACCCACCAGGAGTTACAATGAGTCTTCCTCAGAAAAGGGTTCCCAGGCCTGGATTCTGTGGTGTCTGCTCTAATGACAAACTCCTGAGTGCTCCGGCCAGAATAACCCACTACATGACCTAGTGAAAGTCCTCACTATCTCTTGACTTTCAGTTTCTTTGTATACAAAATTACACCGAAATTACCCCACACAACCAAACACATTTTGAAGTTAATGATCTTCAAAAGAAATGTAGTACTTGCTACATATCTTATAAAAAGAGGTCTGTCCACACAACAGCCATTTCTGAATGTAAGCCAGACATTCCAGCTCTGTGTTTCTTTGGGCATCTAACTTAATTTTATCCACATTCCCACATCAACTACCTCATCAACAGACAGAACCATCACTTGCCAAGGGAAGACTCAGATGGCAAACCAAGAGACTTGCCTACACAGGCTGTATAATAGCACTGAATGTGCAGGGTATAACACAACAATGCTTACTGGATTTCATCACCTCACTACAGCCTTAAACTTCCAGCAAACAAAGCAGAGAGCTGGAGACTTCTCAGCATTAATGCTATGTATTGGCAGAGCCGGTATGAGATTTCCCCTGGTTAAATGAAGTATAATTGAAGATGCATTTGCTTCGGCAAATAATTCACTTTCAGACAAAATTCATATAGGAGAGTCTCAATATTCACATTACTTACGCTCTCCTTTTCTTTAATAACTGCTTCATCAGCTAATGGAAGTGATCTGGCAAGGCAAAGCAGCTGGGCTGATATTGTACCACTCCTTTGGGTGAAAAGAACAACAAAATTATCCTGTCCTCCTGTAGGAAGCCAATTTATTTTGTTTTATTTGCCCAACTAACTTAAAATCTTCAGGCATTTCACTCTAACAGGACCAAGGGCAAAGCACTACCCTATATCCTATACCTTTTCCTTATCCCAGGAATGAGCAAAGCACAACCATCAGGCACAGCATGAAAATGCAAGTAGGCTTCTCTATGGTGAGCTTGTTGAAAACCCTACACAGCCAGTGTGGGATCCTGGATGCAAATGGTGCTCTGTGTGCTGGTAAGAGAATCAAATTCCTTCACCTGAAAACCCCTGTCAGCCCCTGTGCTCACTGGTGGCCACACTTCACCTTTTCAAGCTGCAGAAGCCTCTGAATTCCCATTTATATATTAAGCACTCAAATGCTGCCCTCCTGGCTACCCGGTGCTATTCCCTGCTGAATACTGGTTCACTCACCCATCTCACTTCCCAAGAGCAGCCACTGCAAATAAGAGGCAATTCAACTGAATACGAACTGAGAAACTCGACAGTATTTGTATGATCTGGGTTAAATCTGCACTGCAGTCTAAGTCCCAGACCAGTTCAAGGATCAATTATCAAAAAATATATGTAAAAGATTTATTTTCCAGTAGTTTTACATTAATAGTTCCAAACAACATCAGTTCAACTCGAAATAGAGAACAGACTAAGGAAGTAGTCCTGACACAGCACAGCAGTACAGAGGAGCTGAATGTCAAATTTAATAGCTTCAGAAACAGCAGACTAGAGACATGATGGAATTCCAGCTAGCTTGTAAAGCAATGAACTTCTCTTCTAAACCAAATCAAGACTAAAGGAATGTTCTAGCATTTTAGTCCTCAACTTTGAATACTTTATTAAAAGTATATATGGATGAAAGCAAAAATGAAACATAACATTTGTAATTTTATTAGCTGTACAATACCTTGACTTTTATTTCTTTCATAACCTTGGAACTATTTCCACGGTTGCTTTCATTAACTGGAAAGGATTAATGCAAAGCATTTGCCATAGGTTCAAGTAGGAATGTTTTATGCACACTGGAGACCAACCAGTTCCAACCAACCAATTTGCCTGGGTCAGCATTATGGGCCTCGACCACCTGGAGAGATGTGACGAGGCTTAGGGGTGAGCAGTACCACGGCTCCTTCAGGCTGGAACACTGGGAATTAACTATCATTACTGGCTGCAAACTTTAAATTACCTTGGGCACTGTTAAATGCCTCTAATTGATGGGTGAAACCTGTTTCTCCCAAGGCAAGGGGCATTTGCACCTCTGGCCTATAATTGCATTGATGTTTTGAGGAACTGAGCCTGTTACTGACATCAGGAATCACACAAAAGCAGTTAACTGAGGAATTCCTAATCTCAAAAAAAAACCCAAACAAAACCAAACCAAAAAAGGTTGAAAAGCACCTGATCAGACGAGCCGTGTTTCCTATTAAATGAATCCACAGTGTATGAGCAGTCACGAATGTAAAGTAAATTAAGGAATGTAAAGTAAAACATTTAAACATCAAGTTAAAAATTGGCAAAGTTATTCTAAGCTGTCTCACATCCACAAAACGCTGCAATCACACCAAGGGCAGAGTCTCCTCGCGTACCTGAACATGGAATTTCCTGGAATAATGTTAAGAGGGCCGGTCCCAGCATCACGGGAGCAACCGGCAAACGATTCAGCCCAAGTGTTGCTGCTGCAAGCACCCGGTGCTGCTTCTTCAGGGGATCCACGAAACACAAAGCAACATTTAATTCAAACTGAGCAACTTGAAAAAGGTAACATCGTGATTGTTCATTAGTAAGATAAGCACAGGATCGAGGCACGAAGCTGAAAGGAACAAGAGCCTTGCTTTGAAGCAGTTGATGCAGGGCTTGCTTGAGAACTTTGGGGTCTTTACCCAATTTATTTCCTTTAAACACAAACCATGTTTTTATTGAACACATGTGGTACTCCATTCTTCACTGGAGTCTCTAAATATTATCTTAATAAAAGCAATACAACTGAACCCAAAATATTTGTCATTTTTCTGAATTATACCAGAAAGCAGCTCAAGTATGAAGAGCTGCAAAGTACAGGATTACCTGGGATTCAAGTGTGTACAATTTACACTCTGACAGATTACCGGGCATCAGCATTACAAAGATCACATGTCCTAAATCGGTTTTTTAAACAGGTCTTTTATCTCAGCATTAGTATGTCAGCTATATGTTTTAGAAACAAAGTAAATCAATCAACATTTAAGTGTTGCCAGGATTTCAGGGCTTGTCTCTTCTCTGTCCATTACATCCCATCTTTGATTCTTCTCTGGGGATTACGAGGTTTCTCTGAATTACTTTTGCCTTGCCCACCCAAACTGAACCTGAACGGAGACATTAACTGACAGCCCAGAATACAACAGGTTCAGCCACACCACACCAGGATCAGCCTTCCCTCTGCTCTCCTGTCAAGATTACAAGCCAAGCTTTACATGAATGCAACTGCAAGGGACAGTGGCCTGAAGAAAAAGAAGACATTGAGGAATTTCCTCCATCAGGTGGGTAATAGGAGTTAAACAGAAAAGTCTCCAGGGAAAAATAAAGTACCTCTGAAAGCAGAAGTTGAACTCGTTGCTCCAACAGCGAGTGCAGCAGCAAGAACTGATGGGGAACAGCAATATTCTGCATGAGAGCTCCAGATGGTACCTGGTCACCTCTCTGCACCCCCAAGGACTCCCAGGCTGGTTTCTCCGTGCCCAGCAGGCAGCAAAGCTTCAGTGCCCCCACTGAGCCTTCAGATCCCACGGGGACACAGGGGCAGCTCCAGGAGAACAGAGCAGCCATCTCACACCACACCCAGAGATGTTCCTACAGACACTGGGAGGGCTGGGGCTGTAAATCAGTACCCGGTACGAGGGAGAGAAGCCAACTGGCTGGAAACACAGACTGGAGAACTGTCAGGCAAAAGAGAATCGTGTGCATGTGGCAAATCCAGTTTCTACATGCTTTTGGTCTGACAAATCCTAGCTTAGACACTGTTTTATCTCCTGTGGATTAGTAAATCAGACAAATGCTTGCCCTATGACAATGAAATCCAGCTTTGTTATCTCTAAATATTCTCCAGTCAGCCTGAAATAACATTCAAAGGGGTTGTGTCCCCTCTAACATGCACGTTTTTCTCTGTGAAAGATGGACTGATGGCAAAAATTGATCTGGAGCATCCCAGGAATACTGCTGAAAAGTCCAATACCAGGATTAGGAACCCTCAGAGCCAGGACATGAATGTCATGTAGAAGCTGCTTGGCCCAAACCACAATAATTACACTCTGTCCTTAAGGGAAGAACCAAAAGAGAAAAAGGATGTCCATCAGATTACTGCCACACTCATCATCCAGTCAAAAGCAGGTGCCACCTTCTCTCCTACATGAAAAGGCCTGAAAGAAGGTTAAAAAAAAAACCCAAAACATAAGAGTTTTCAGTGTGGCTCTGGCAGTCACAGAGTTTCTTGCAGGCACATCATGATTTTATTAACTACAGCTCAACCACAACATTGATGTTCATGTCTCTACCTGGTTCTTCACGACAATGTGCAACTAAGCACCAGGTTTTCCTCCCTGCCTGCTTTGAGCTTTGCACTCTGCTCCCACCCATTTTACAGGTTAAAAAGCAAGACAGAGCAGGCTGAGCTGGGCACAAAACAACAGTGCTTTGAATCCATAATACAGGAAAGTGTTTCAGCTAGACAAAGATAAGTGGCATAAAAGCAGCACAAAAAGCTGGTTTATTTCTTTGAGTCCCATTGTGACTCTTAAAGCATAAAAATTTGTCAGACAAGTATAGAATACGTACCTTCTCTCAACTGACAAGCAAATTTGGGCCAGCTAAACAGAGGTAACACTCAGCCACTGAATTCATACACATCCCTAACAGATAAACTCTTCTAGAAGTGGCACCTGCTGCAAAGGTGGCTGTGCCCTGGAACGGACATGAAACCACTGTCATATCTAAGAGCCTGTTGACACAGCAGCTTCCCAACTCCAGTGCTTTGAGGCTTTACAGGAACTTTTATATCAAACCAAAATATTTTAAATCAATCAAGTGTTGGGGTTTTTTTTTGGCAGAGGGGTGGGGAGGTTTTTTGTTCATTTTCTTTTTAGCCAGCCTACAATCAATTTCTATTCAAGTACTTAATATATTTCTTATTCTTTACAGGTCATAGTATACTCGCTTAAGAGAAAGATCACCAGTGTCAACTGCAGAGAGGAGAAGACAGTGAAACTTGGAAGGGCTCAGCCTTACTACTGCTTGAATTTCTTTAAACAGCTTTCTTGTTCCTGCAATCACTTTCCAGGGCAAGCAGAGGGTGGAATTTCTTGTGCTACTGAAGTCTTCCAGGATTGGTAAGTTTAAGAGAATGGTTACTTTCCAGTCCATTTGATACCCAGCCCTATTACACATCACCTTGGAGTTTTAGTTTTACAGTACAATCCACCTGCAGCCAAACTGGACACATAAGGCAGGCAAGAACTGGTGAGAGAAGGGCACTGAAGGTTGTGTGTGATGCCTTGCACTGTAAATCTGAATCCCTGTCAGGGCTTCAACCTGGGAAGTGCAGGGGGAATTTAAATAATGGTTTGGTTACAGGAGCAGGTGGTTGTTCAACTTGCTGAATGTTCATCCTGCTGTTAACAGCTTACACATTTATACTACAGTACATGAAACAGTAAGGTCCTAGAAAGAATATAAGGTGTTAACAACCACTACAAAATATTTTTGTAAGGGTACATTTCCTCCATTTCCCATCAACATAAATTCTGACAACAAAACCCAATATTAATCCGTGCATTCATTCATCTTTAGCATCTGCTTTTCATTTACACATTAATAGAAGGCTACATTTCATTACTAAGTTTTTCTTATTAGTGAGTGAATCAATATTTCTGCCCCTTTGGTAGTGTCAGTTCATTAGTTTCCTGAAGCTGATTAAGTTTATTCAGCTATTTCAAAAGGAGACCATTATCCTACTTAAACAGACAACACAGAACATGCTGCTTCACAGGGACCCGATGGCACATCTGCATCTCCTCAAGTGGAGTCACTTCAGCAGCAGCAGCATGGCCTTCAGCTCCCCTCCCACAGGCCAATCCAGAAGGAACCACACCAGCCTGGTGGGTACTCAGCACACCCACGGAACCAAAGGCCATTTAACTGACAAAACCACACAGTGCCCGTGGCAATGCAACCATCCGTGTTCCGCCACCCAAAATCGTTCCTTCTACCCCTCACTGAAACGAGCTCTACTCTTGTGACTGCTGGTGCACATTCTCCATGCTTACAAAGCCTCTTGTAATACCAAACACCACAAGCTGTGGAGAAAAGCCCTGACGGCAGCACTCCTTAAAAATGCTCAACTGGTGTCACTGAAAACCAACACAGACACATTTTGCAGCCAAAAAACCTTTAGGCAGCAGCTTCTCACTAGGGGCACACAGGAGTGTGCTGACAGACATGTTTCACTGACCAAGGAAATTTTTAGGCTACCCCCAAATTCTTCTGCAGTTCTAGGAGTTAGGAAAGAAGCTTGAAATATAAATTCATGATGATGGAAACGAGTGAGCACCTGATCCTTTTGGAAATTAGCTGCAGCAGTTAGATAGCCTATCCTTTTCCCATGCCAGAGATTAGAGCCCTGACAGCAAAAACTATCATGTGAGAACTCCATAATCCCTTCCACTGCACAGACAATGGGTTTGGTCCAGTCCTCTTTACCGGCTGACTTTTCACAGCAGGGAACACACATACAAAGCCCTGCCTCTGCCCAGCACGGAAAGCAGAAATTCCAATATCTTAATAACTGGTAAATTTTGAAGGGGAGAACTTTCTTGCTCTATTATGTTAGAAGGGCAGGACCAACTGTTGGCATTCAGTCTTCTTTTTCTTTTCATCACAAGATTTTCTATCAGCAGTCTCCCAGAGAAAGCAATGGGGTGCACATTGCACTGCATTTGGGAACACACAGATACCACAGAGTGTTGTACTGGGATTATTCATTCACCTCTCAACACAGTTCCTCACCTAGCATTCCACAGTCAGCATTTCTGAGGGTTTGGTGATTTTTTTTTTTTTTTTCCTTGAAGAACATTCATGGATCTCTAAATGAAAGTTAAACTAACTGAATGAATGCAGTTGACAAAAGCAAATAGTGATGTAAACTACGAACAATACACTTTAGTCACTTTGAAACCCGGGAAATATGTGAAAGGCAGTTTCTACAAACAACAGCTTCTGTAGCTGCACGAAGGGAGGGGAACAGCTGACAAAAACACATCACTTCTGTGCTTTCAAACAATCTGTTTTGACAGTGTCACAGCAGAGCACATACATTAGTGATTCCTCATTTGTATCAGCCTCACTGGTGGAGAATCCCACTTAATTTCCCAACTAAAGCAAACCACATGTGTTTTACCACTTCCTGGCTTTTGGAAAAGCCCAAGCCTACCTGTGATTCCCAGCTTATGAACCAGCTTCACTGTTTCCTTTGGAAGATGACAGGAATCCACTGATGATGTTAATGACTACGAAGGTTTAAAAATTGAGACAATTACCTCTTTCAGTCTCTAAACAGGTAATCAGTTGTGACCAACTTTTCTCAATTTGCTAACAATCACTAAGTCTTAACTAAACATTTAAAAGCATAAGGAGTTCATTTAAAAGTTTAAGTAGAATCAGTATAAAACTTAAATGACACCATCTGTTCTTAGCAGACCACATTCTTTAAGTGTTGGAGGGAGAACAGGGCCGTTCATCAAAAAATAGAAAACTGCTTGCTAAAATTAAGACTTCTCTTTGAAATTCAACTCCAGAAATATTCTGAGGCACCTTCTTAATTATTATCTACTACCAAAGGGCAATGCATTCATTCATTTAGTGCTTGTTACATAAGCCACTGAAGGGCAAAGAAAAAGATCCCACTGGGATTATAGAGTGAGAAAAAGAACTATAAATAATGATGTACAGTAATAAGAAAACAGGCTTTAATTTGTTCTGTAAAATCAGAAAATGTGTACAAGGATTTAAATGCAGGAAAAATATGGTGTTTTAATCAACTATAGTGAAAAGAAACAGCAAAACTAAGTTTTACTCCGAAAGTAAGCACTGTTTAATCGGTAAGTTGAACATAATGTATTCAAGTTCCAGAAAAAAAGAATCTTGTTTTTTTTTTTTTAATATTGAACAGCTGATATTACCCTTCATGTCACTGTGACAAGGGGTAAAGGAGTTTTGCACAAAATGGAGGCAAGTCACAGCATCGGCCACAGGAAGATGGATACGCTAAAAACGAAAGTTGAGCACGTCTGTACTACAACTGCAGCACAAAAAACATGTGGTGTGTTCTGTAACATTGCAATTTGGTGTCTTAGAAAAAAAAAGAGTTCTGTGCAAACCACAGTGCAAACAAACTGCAGCACATGAAGCAGCCAGGAACTTGCAACCCCTCCTCCATGAGGGTGAAAACTCATGGGTACACGCCACAAACCATCCTGCTTCTGCTCCCTAAGATTTTACTTAGATGAAGGTGGAATTTTAAGCTCTAACACCAGCTGTAGCCTTTTGTTTGTCACACTACTCAGACCAACTCTTCCATTATCCAGGGCACTTTCAGTGGAATACTTGAGTTCCTCCTCCCTATAGTATTTGTTTTCTCATTTACCAGCTTTGTGGGGAAAACACCCCCAAGTATTCCATGCTGGAAGTTTGTCAGAAAGGCTGCCAAGAGCAGAAGCTAAACCACTCATCCCTCACCTGAAACCATCCCAGTAAATACCTGAACTCAGGGAGAATGTGCAGCTGGTAATAGTAATTTTGTCTTTCTGAAAAACCACCCCCCTGTGCTGCTCCTTTGGTGTTTTAGTCAGAGTTTCTGAACAGAGTAAACCCCGTAAATCACAATTCCGAAGGCTGAGGTGAGCGGGGTGAAGGTCCAACACTCCCACTGGAGCACCAAAGCATTCCAGGGTAGTTTGGGGTGACAGCAGGGGCAAGGGGCTGCAGGTGCAGCCCAATTCTGGTGGCTCAGGAGACAAGTCACTTTATAAACCTTTGCTCCCACTCTGTCATCTGTACAGTTTGTACAAGAGCCTCAGTGGTTTGCAGTACAGTGTGAGGACACACATTGTGCTCTGACACAGCCCAGTTACAGCAACTGTTATTTCTGCACAAATGGAAAATCATCTGCAGACACATTTGCAACCCAGAAGTGGTTTGGTTTAGATTTACGAACCTACCTGACTCCACTCCAAAGCAGTGCTGTGTTCACACAGAGATAACTTTTCAGAAGCACAAAGACTCAAAGTCAATTAATAAGTACAAACTTTTGAGCTAGAAATGTGTCTTTAATATCACAGTTTTGATACAAACTCAGCCAAATCACAGTTTGCAAAGGTTTGGGTTTTTCCAAGTGAAGCCTTCTGAGATTTCACCACATACTCCTGCTGGAAAACCTCCCATACCAAAATTACAGAGAACACAAAATAGACTCTAGTCTATTTTAAATCACTGTCACAGCTTCTGTCATGAAGAACTCCACACTTCAAATACATCAAGCCCAGCACTCAATATCCTAATATCCTCAATATCCTAATGACCAGCACTCAATATCCACCTCATAACACCACCTTTAGGTACATCAGGGAGAGGTTTATTAACCTCAAATAACAAGCATCAAGTCCCCACCCAACCAGATCTCGAAACTGCAAAATCTCACACAGAAATGAGTCTCAGAAAATCTGCAGGCTCCACAAACTTAGTACCAGTGTGTTTAAGAGCTCCAATTTCAACCCTCAGGCAGCAAGTCTGCACTTGTGCACACTGAGAAAAAGAATGGGAACAGAAGGGCAGGGAAGCTCCAGGAACTGCTCTTCCATGACTAAATTACATCCCTTTTCCTGCTCTCACAGCTCATCTATGAAGCATCAGTTTACTCCCCACACCAATAAATACATTCCTTGCAACCTCAAACTTGTCTTTTCCCCCAGACAGGAAAGGAGTCCCTGCTCAGTTACCACGTTCCTTTTACAAACAGGATAATCTGTTATTAACTCTGAGTAACAATCACACCAAGAAAAAACATTATCAGCTCCATTTTTGAAACACTTTTGATTCATCTGTGGTCCATTATGTGAAAATAGAGTCATTTAACCTCTGCCTTGGTTTGCCATTCTCTACCCTTCAGGCTTTGGGAGCTGAAATTCTACCAAGTATTTTTGTTTGTTGCTTGTCTTTCCAGTAAATCTGAAGATACCAACTGTTATCAAAGAGTGTTATAGTCTCATTCAGAAAAGAACAAGGTGGAATTTCACTCTCATTACATCGTTTTCAATGCTGGTATACCTATATTCTTTATAGATGACATTATTGATTTTCCCTTTTGTTTTACAGAGAGAAAGACATTTAAGTTGCCATCACTTCATTTGTAAAAAGGCTATAAACGAGACACAAGTGAGATGCATTGCCTGGAAATTGCTAATGTGAGGACCAAAATGTGCTGGAATACCTGAATACAATTATTTAGCTATGATTATAATTAGCTGCTTTTAAATCATAGTAATGAACTAATGGAGTAGTTCTCATGCAGAGGAAGTCAATGGAAATCCATTACAAAGCTAATTAAAAGACAGGCTTTAAAAAGACTCATGGTTTTGTCTCCCTGTTAGGTCACACCAACTAGTTAACTGTGCACTTGGAGAATTTCTGCCAGCAAGGCTGGGAAGCCCCACTCACCTGTGCCTGTAAATCCACAATAAATTCTGCTTTAAGAGAATCTTCTACTTCAACAAGAGACAGGAAAAGATTTTGTTCTATTTTATGTGTGAATAGAATAAAAATAGGAGAGGTGCAGGTCCTGTAAAGTCACACACTGCACTCCTGAGGTCTCACTGAACGTCCGTGCTGAGCCAGCCATGAAGACAAACCCCAAACCTCTGGGTCAGTGAGACATCAGCCAGCCCTGTCCCCTTTCCGTGGGTGCTGCTCTTCCCCCAGCCCCAGAGGCCCATTCACACACTTTGTCAGCCCCAAGGAAAACTTCAGGGAAGAAAACACCGTAGAATTGTTTAGAATTTAGCAATATTAACTGCACCGAAGCCTATGATGAATTATTTCAGTAATGACTTGTAATTGACCCAACAGATAAAGATTAATGAAAGATTCAACAAGGGGAGTAGAAGCAAATATCTGAGAAAAATTCCATTCCTTTTTTGGGGTGGGGGACAGAAAAAGAAAAAAGGGGAAAAAAAAAAAAGATGCCTAGAAGGAAAACACAGCTCGTAACACATTGGTTACAGCAAGGAGCAGGATGATGAATGGCTGGGCTGTGCGGAAAGGGCACATGACAAGAATATATTGTTCTCACCTGTGGACCTCTACTTCTCTCAGATTTTAATGAATCATAGTCCTTTCAGTTCACTTGCAAGTCTCAGCTCTTTACTCTCTGTACAAGACTTTAACATTTCTGTTCCCGGCATTCGCAGAACTGCTGTTGACTGAAGAATTTATGACTCAGCCCAGCTGACAGCATGCTGGAAACAGAAGAGATTTAGTCTGTCCTTCTATACATTCCCAACAACATCTCATTTCTACTCAGGAAATATTCATCATTTTGTAAAATGTTCCCCCCCTGCTCCTTGAGCTGCAACACGGCCAGCGAGTCAAAGAATAAAACTGTGCTACACGTATAAAAACACACACTTACTGAAAGGTTTTATTTAGAACTTTTATTATTATCATAGTCACAGCATGAAAAGTAAGTTCAGTAAACCATCAGTAACGCAAAAATTCAATTTCAGGGTGCAATAAACACTTTACATACCTCCCTCTTCCACTGAATCGAACAGACAGATCTTTCTGCGCCCATCCCAGTCCTGACATCTAATGGGGATTGTTAATGGTCACCATTTGACAAACAAGCAACTGTCAACCCACAAACCTGCACCAAGGTGTTTAACCACCTTCCAAGGTTAATTAAAGACAAAGAGTAAAGGCTGTAAAGCAAAAGTTTATTTAAGCTTTACTTAGTTTCTAATAAGAGAAGAATTGAGCAACTAGTGCATTTTTATGCAACAAAACCACCAAGTTTTTATTTTAAAACTCTCTGCAGAGGTGTGCAGTCAATTATGGGCTTTTCCCAGAAGCCAAACCTTGATTCCAGGTATTTCTCTCTATTCCAGCAAAAAAGCTGCAGCTTTGCAGCAACTTGGAGTGTTTCAGATTTGGCATTTGTTGTCATTTTCACTACACCAAGAGCAGAGATTCCAACTAAATTTGGTGTAAGCCAAAGAGATGCTCTACACTAAGGTATCAATGGAAGGATAGTAAATAATGATGCAGCAACCATTATCACTAATAGATTTTTGCCTGTGACCACACAAATCTATAAACAAACCAAGTTTTCTAAATCCCAGTGCAGTGCCTTGTATTGATTAAAGCTGCTTCCTTCTTTCTATTTTAAGACTCATGACTCCTAATACCTCTCACGTTGGTACTGGAAGGTGTGAGTACATTTTCCTGGTGGAAACCAGGCATTTTCCATGATAAAAACCTGTGTTTATAAGGTTAGGACTTCATTAAACCTAAAAAGTTGGGTTCAGACTCCAGAAATTCAGCTTTAGGGGAAAAAAAAAAAATCAGACTAAAGCAATTTACTTTGAGAACAGACACAGGATATCCAATTGTGATGCAGGTGCTAATGTGCAACTTGAAGTAATCATTCTGAATTTAGTTTTTACTTTTCTTCAGTACAAAATAGAGATCATTCTAAGTCCCCAAATGAGTCATCCTTCCTCTCATCTGGAAACAACACAGTCACTTAATTAAAAGTGTGTGTGGTGGTGGGGGGCCTCCAACCATTATACTCGTAGTTTTATGGGTTGATATTTTAAAGCTAAAGCCATTTATTTCATTCCAACTGAAGCTTTTGGGGGCAGGGAGGCAGGGGATGCAATCCAAAGACCAAGTTCTCAGGAGTGCTGATGTTAAAATACTTCCAGCACTTAGGCTAGAGCAGATTTTCAAAAGCTTTCTGCAGACAACTAGAGATGCTTGCAGTCTAAGCAGCAATGGTGGTGGATTCCTTACACAAAGGCCTTGACTTCAGTGCTCACTGCTCATCTAATATCAATAAATTCTATCTAGAAGAGCTTTCAATTCATAGGCCACTCATACAAGATGTGTTCATCTTCCAAGATTCTCAGGAGATAACAACGATCAATGTTAGGTAATTTTTCTAATAAACACTGTTGTCGTTTTCTGCTTTATTTTATACCCCAGAGGCCCTGACTCAACATCACAGAGGACAGCAGTGTCCTACACCTGGCAGCATAAGAACTGGACAAAAAAATCCTAGAGCAAAGGCAAGTGAAAGAAAATCTTTGAACAGACCTGGAAAGAAAAGGATTACACAGGATGGTGAAAAGGCTTTTCCACAAATGACTCAGCTGCTGCCTGCACTGCAGTCATGGCCTAGAGCTTCCTACCAGTCAACCTGTAACTTGTGTTTTACTTTCTCTTCAACCATAAATCCAAAAACCTGACTTGAAAAGCTGAATTTTTGAGGAACACACTGGTTCTTATGTCCCAAATCCCTGTAACAAAATATGACAATCCACCCTCCTTTCTGACTCTTTTTAATTTTTAACTAATATTTACAAACACTTCCACCTACCTTAGCTTAAAAACTGATGTTTTTTTAATTCAAACCAGACTAAATATTTGCCCATCATCAAAATAATGCCACTCAAAGACTTTTTATATCAGTTCACACATTAAATGTATAATGTATTTTTATGCTGCTACTGACCCTTTAAATCAATAATGTGAATTTATGTCGACTGGAATCACTGCTTTGTTTGACACTTCTGGCATCTGGAATAGCTTTAGCAATTGAAAAATAAACCACAGGACAAAAACTATCAGAAGCAAGACCATGCTCAGGATGAATATATCACTTAGGCACATTTAAAGGCTGGATCAGGTATCAGATTTTTTCTTAACTGAGATTTATCTCCCTTTTTCCTTGCAGTACGCTTCTAGCAGCATATAGCACTACTGTGATTCAAATCAGACAGCCTGCTAATTCCAAGGCAAGGTTTTTATTTTACATAATTAAATTTCAAAAACCGAGGTGGAATTATATATTCCATTTTATATGTCTTAGAATTTCTTAGCACTCCTGTGAGCCAAAAGGAAATGTGACAGGTCCCCACTCACTACTTCCCTTGAAAATATTGTTAGAGGATGAGGACTCAAAATCACTGTGTTCTTAATTCATCTTACCATAGGATAAAGTTGTAGAAGTAAAAAATTACATCTTGAAAATACTACCTCATCTCTCAAACAAAGCTCACGTGATCATATATCCACCTACAACCACCATCACACAGGGGTCCTCCAGTTTATAAAGTGCTTTTAAACACAGCAAAGCTTTTCACACCACCTCAGTCCTGCACAGTGACTCGTTGCTTTCAGCAGCCCAAATCCAGGCTTGAATTTCAACATCACTCAATCTGGCATGTGCTGCAATCAAATTAGTATCACCAGTCAAGCTAATGAAGCTATTGATAGGAGCTACCCCAAACAAGCCAAACTTACCCATGCAAGACTGTTATTTTTCCTAATACAAAGCCACTCCAGAGCCTTTAAACAGTTTCAGAGATTTAATCACTGAAGCAACTGACTGCACTTTTATTGCAGAATGGTGTTATTTATGAGAAAAAAAAAAGAAGTTATATCTATCTATCAATCTGCTATTTCAAATGATTTTTTTTTTGAGTACAGTCTCAAAAGTAATTATATCTGCCTTCCTAGCATAACTTGGAAACACTTCTTTCTACTCAACCTCATAAAACCCTTTTCATGTTACTAAGCCTGAATAACTGCTCTGTTCTGAAACCACAGCACTGCAGCTCACTACAAAGCATTTCAGAAATGGAGCAGTACAAACTGAAAAAATATCCTGACCTTTGTATTCTGCTGAGCTGAAAAATTAAGTGCTTTTCTTCTGGACCTCGTGCACTGTTATACAGTGCACTGAAAAGGCCAATGCTCTGATCTATTTAATCAGAAGGTGAGCGGTTCCTGTGACTGAAATCTTCCCTAGTTCTACCAAACCAAAGCCAGGGCTGGATAATTCCACAGTATATTCCCATCTCCACCATGTGCTAATGAAGGATCATTCTCTGCCATCCCCACACAGTAAGTGCATGACAATGGGCTATGCCCTGATGTTTATTTTCTTGTGGTAGGGGTTTTTTTTGAAGTGGAGAGGGAAGAACTGGGCCCACCCAGCAGAAAACATCATCTCTTGTGTCTCTGGCCTTGGCTACCACATTCTGCTTCAGCTGGAACCTTCTGGTGCAGCAAGAAGGCCCCAGTCTGGAGCACAAATACAGGCTGAAAGAATCACCTAAATCCTTCTTAACAACCCTAATGCAAACACTAAACTGAAAATCTACTCTTAGAGCTGATGAAGAAGCAGCAGCTTTCAAGGACAAGAACAAGCTCCATGACATTTGTGGTAAGGCAGGAGCTCACTGACACAACTGCTGAAGGAAAAGATCCACTCACTCAGGAATAAATAGTGACAGGAGGAAAATGCCTTGGTCTCAAAGTTAAATGGAGCTCTGGAAATAAGATTCCAAAGTATATTACTGGTTATGTCAGTGAATTTTAGCGTGACCTTTGTGACATTTTAGGCCAAATACTCAGTTCTCCTGGTGGATTACCTGCATCAGCAAGAGTAGAGGGGCACAATGCAGATATGAAACCTGGGACATGGTTTCTTCAGTTCCATAAAATGAAGGACATACCTTCATCTCCAATATTTTCTACCTTTTATTCTTGGAAACACCACTGCAATAAAGCATAATTTGCTGTCATGTTTACTGTCATTACTTCAGATGGCCCAATAAAGTTTAAAAAGTTTTGTTCCTACTAAACACACTCCTTGAATGTGAAAAGTAACCACACATTAAAACAAAACTTTGAAATCTGCATTTAACAGGGAACTGGGGGAATTCTGCTATGCTCAGCTTGAGAGGGAGGCTTATGTTATAGGGGTGGATATCACAGGTCCATCCTGGCTAAACTGTCCCACAGGACAGAAAGTTTTCTGATTTGTGCACTAGCACAGGGACCCCTCCCAGGGCACAGCACCCCAGGACCTGTCTCACGGAGCACTGCACTGCCAGGATTGCAGCAGGCAGGGAGGAGAGCCGGGATTCCTGCAGGAGCTCCTACTACTGGAAAAACACACGGAGTTTTACAGGCTGCAGGAGCTGGTTATGCATAGGCTGCACATTGTAAATTCTTTTACCCTTATGGAAATTCCTAATGCTGTGTGGCCCAGAGAACAAATACGATCCCCTTTCAAAGGCCCTTCTTCAGAGTTTCCAGCCCTGGCTTTTTCCTACCATCTCTCCCAGCTTTTCTGAGAGTTGACCTTTGCAGAGCTGCAGGACTTGAGGATGGGGTGGGGGGTAAAGGGAAGGAGTTCTCCCAGAGCAGTGCATTCCACACATGACTCGGGTAATGGCACTGGAGATTGTGTTTGGCTTTAATTCCCTTCCGCCTCATTTAAAATATCAATTCTTAGTTACATTCCTGCCGAAAAGTTGCAATGTTTCACTGTTGATTCCCTCAACTCCCATTTCTCTGAGCACCAAAGGGAAAAGCCCCAACAGCCCGGGGTTTAGTCACAGCTTTAACATTTTGTGAATTCCTTCAGCTGTGTAATGCAAACTAATATTTTATAAATAGCTTGGGAGAGGGTTTTCAGGTAGTAAAAAACCACTGAGTGAATTTAGATTTCTTTCTGCCCTCCCACCACCATTTTCTGCTTGTTCTCTCTGTTAGGAGTCATTTCAAAGACCTGTTGGTTCATTATTACCTTCAAGCCCCCTCCTTGTGCACCAGAGGAGGTGCCAAAGTGCTTTGAAGAACAAAACCCAGGAACAGATAAGGTACTTTGGGCACATCCTCAGAGAGAGGCCCCAGTTCAGTGTCCTAAAAACCCTGTGCCTGATTTCAACCTGTTCAAGAGCTGATTGTCGAAAAACTAAGATGCTGCTTCACTTAGTCTCTGTGTTCTGATCCACTTTTATTGTCCCCTCTAAGTCAATCTCCTTAAGCCCAAAGCCAGGTAGAGAACAGTATGTTAGTTCCTCTGAACACTTAGTAAGAGGCTTGGAAAATACTAGGTTTGGGGAGTTTAGTGATTCACTATTTTGGAGTTTCTAGTCATTCATAAATAACAGCAAATTTGTCCTCTGTTCACATAAACCAAAGGCAAAAGTTAGATTACACTGACAAGCTGTCTCTGAAAAATCACACACTGACCAAACAAAAACCTAAATAACCTTCACCTGAGTGGCCATCACCAACTCAAAAGAATAAAATTGTATTAAAAACCCACAAAAGGTTATTTCAATACACCACAGCTCTCTTAAATGAGCTTTCTCCCTTACATCTTTGAACATATTCATTTCAAATTAAGTCCGCTGATTTTTTTTCCACTGGTATTTTCAAATGCCACAGATGATACCTCTGCACTGTTATTAATTTGACCCATATACTGAGATACAATAAAACTCAAGGATGTGTTTCCCTGCAGGTTAATTACTGTTTGCCAACGAATTGCCTCTGTGCTGAAAAAGTGCTCAGAGGTTAAAAAGGCATTAGAAGGTCACACTTTGCCTTGAAGTTAAAAAGGGAAAAAAAAAAAAAAAAAAGGAAAAAAGAAAACTCCACTCAGTTGGGCTGTGAAATTCTCCCATTGCACCCCAGACACTGGACAGTCATCCCAGCTATGCAGTAAGAAAATAGATGTTTTCAGGTGGATCATGGCACAAGACACTTCACATGGTACAATCTGCAGCCTGTTCAGGTTGTTACTCTCATCTGCCCGATTCTCCCTGCCTGCTCCCTTCTCAGAGGGATAAAGCTGAGGACGTTTGCAGCCACCACCACCCACTTGCTCACTTTCTGAAAGGGAAAAATCTCCAGCTCGGCATCGACTTGCCAATTGCCAGAGGGCAATGGCAGGCGAAGGTTTTACACTCAAACCACAAAGAATTTCAGGCCACTTTCAAACAACAAAGGGTCAGCCAGGTGCTGTCCCCGACAAGAGAACAATTTTCTGGTTCTGAACTTTACCTTCTGCTCTCAAGTCTTCCCCAGGGATATTTTTTCTTTTTTACTCATTTAAAAAAATACCAGTGGAAGGTAGAGAAAAGAATACAAGCCAACAGAGCTGTGTTAAAACAATGAGATTATTCTTATCAATACACAGAAAATGTGAGCCAGGAAACTATAAATTCTTAATAAAAGTTTACTGTGTACCCTCAAATTCCTTTACAAAGTCAGCAAGAAGCCTGTGCTAATCTATAAAAACATTGTTTTTCCTACAACATATTTTTAAGGTAGGTTAACATTTTTATGACAGATCAATTTATTATTTGGAGAACGAGCTTCCTGACAGTGAGTAATACATATAACCTCAAAACTGACAGCAGCAAACAAATATTCCCCACTTGGATCCAAAAAAGAATTTAAAGTGCATTTGCTGCACTCAGCAGACTGACCTTCAGTCCTGACATTTTCAGGTAAGAGTTATTACAAAGCCTGTGCACACACACACGTGTGTGTGTGTGTGTGTGTGTATATATATATATATATAAATAACCATATGCACAGTGTATGTTTGAGAGGATATTTCACTGTCTGTACAAACTCCTGGGCTCTGACTCTGTTAGCAGGAAAGTATCAGAGAAACACTAGAGGTGATGAGCTTTGAATAGTTGACAGGGATCCTGCTAAGTGACTGTCAGGCAACACTTTCGTCTATAAAGCAGGATTTAGGATTAAAGCAGTTACATTACTGTCAAAAACTAAGACTGAATTCTAATATTTTTAGTTTAATTTGCTCCCAAGTTTGCCCCAGGTTAAAATACTGAAAGAGTGTGGGTTCTTCTAACTATACAAATATAGGTGTCAGTCCTAATGATGTAGTAAAGGCAAATTTCACTTGGCAATCTTTGCCAAAAGAGAAACCAAAGATGTCTGGAAGAGAAATAGATTATACTGCAGTATAAATCAGCCCATTCAGTTTAGGAAAAGCCCTTAATGAACCTGACCCACATCCCAAGGGATGGAGCTGAGCTCTGTGTGCCGTGTTTGCTCAGCACACAACAGTCAGGCTGCTGCCGGTGCCAGGAGGGGCTCAGGCTGAGCTCCCAGTCCGGCTCCACACGGAGCTGCATCCGAAACAGAGCAACCAACAGGACACTGTCCTTGTGATCTCCTGCTCTTCAAAGCCCCGGCCCCTCAAACCTGTTTATTGGCTCCAATTTAATTACCCATCTCCATGCCCTCCACCCGCGCACGGCGGGGAACTCAAAACACTGTCAGGATGGCACTGAAATGTCACAGGCTGCTGCAGGACACAGCTCCTGCCTCCTGGAGCCTCCTCCAGCCCCGCAGGACCACATTCCTCAGCTGCTCCACGGATACCTGTCGACTCTAACCCAGACATCACTTTAAATCCATAAGACTTCCATTAAAATTACAGTGCCAACTGCTTGTGCAACAAATAGATGTTTGTAACAACGCAGTGTCGTGGCAGCAAGAGAAATCATGAGCTTAAAATAGTTGTATTGGACTAGCAAAAAATTGTGCAGATAGATAACAATCCTCCAATAGCACAAATGTATTTTAGTGGGCAGAAATACAAACTACTTCTGGAAAAAGCCCAAGCACAGTCCCAGAAGCTTTTTCAAGTTTTGTGGAAGTCACATAATTGAACTGCATGGCACAGACGAGAAAGGTGTTCAAATCTACAGAGAAATTAAAAAGTAGCAGAGAAAGAATTAAATTTACTTCAAGTTTTGAAATATATTTTCAGTAAGAAAAAGGTGAAGGTGAAAGAAGGAAAAAAATCTCCAGATTCAAGCGCCATAAAATTAGTCCAGGGAAAAGTAATTACTATTTTGATGGCATCACCTCAGATTAATAAAAAATGAAGAGCATCTCCCATATCTTATCAGCTGCTATTTTTAGGATTTTGATAGATGTGCAGACAATTACCCAGAGCAAAGATAACAACTCCAAAACCAAGCCCATATTTACGTAGCTATAAACCCAAATTTCCAGGTCGAGATTGACAGAATTATTGCTGTGAGTTTATTCATTGTGAAGCTGCATAAGAGGCACCAAGGCTTCTCTGCAGACATGTTTCCCTCTCCTACACTCATGATCTGCCTTCAAGAAAAAAAACACTTGTAGAGGACTGCGGAAATAATTTGCTGCCCTAGGTGTGTGATAGAGTTTTATTTAGTCCTGAATCTCACTAGTGAGAGGGAAGCAACTGCTCTCTGGTTGCTCCAGTCAAGAGAGATGCAGGAAACAAAACCAATTAATTGCAGAGCTCTCAGAGGCATCGATGCACCATCTGGCATAACCAAATCCCACGTACAGAGCACTTCTGCACATCATTGTGCATGACAAAAAATTTTTGTCACAGACCTACTCAGTGTCTAACACCCAAGTCACTTATTTCAGGAGCTAACTCAGTTCCTCACACAAATAACAAAAATAAAATGCTGGAGTAGGGAAGGAAGCTTCCTTACTGGGCTGTCTGTGTACTTGTCAAGTGACAGATCCACCAACTGGTAGCAGATTTTGGGATGTGGGGACAAGAAGCTCTCTGAGTCCTCAGTCAGCACTGTGTCCATCAGCTTGATAATGGAAAGAAATGCAGAAAGCAACTGGAGCAAAAGTAGTTGGAGACACCTGTAACCCTGAAAAAGCTAACTGAATAATCAAAAAGGTTCCAAAACTGACTCCCACTGACCTAAGTCATAAACATAAGGACCTCAACAGAGCACAAACCCAAGGATGCACAGCCCAATTCCAGCTGCACCACAGTGCTGGAGGTAGCTGGGCTTCACTCATCCATTTGCTGAAGACCAAAAATCACCACAGAAAAGAAAAATGCAGCTTAAAAATGTATGTTCTGCCAAAATTTAGTACCCTTTGCTCCCCACCCTCCCTCTTAAACTACTACTGTCATTTACATACACAAAACAGTCCTATAAGATAACCTCAAGGTGTGAGGGAAGCTGCTCAGCCTGCAGCTCCCAGGGAGCTGGGATGTACATCCCACAGAAGTGACTGGATTGGTTCCCAAAGAACAAAAGGCAACAAAGCTTTAGGTCAGATGCAACACTGACCTAAAAGCACTCACATGGCTTTTCTTCCAATTTCTCCTGCTGGTGCCTTCCCATTTTGAGATTTAAAGACCATAAAAATACTTTACTTGAGGTTTTATTTTTAACAGAAGCGATTTTTGATTAGCCAGCACAGTTTACATGAAACCAAAGGACACAAAAATCACAGAGGTGTTTGGGTTTGTTTTTTTTTCCAGTCTGTAGATGGTACTTTAAAGGTTTATCAACCATGTAAGCTCTCAGGGTCAATAGAAAAAATTCAAAATCAAGATAGCTCATAGTTCTGAATGCAAAGGGAGGAAAGCAGGAGAGTTTTACAAGCTGATACCCCAGAAAGGCTGCATTCCTGCCTGAAAGAGCACACCTGTGCCACTGCTCTGCTGTGCAAGAGCAACTTGGTGCAAAAAAGGTCAAGAGGCAAGCCTGATGAGCATGCAAACACTGGAAGTAAAGCAGAGAGCAATTTGCCACCTCTCCAGGGCTGTAGATGTTCTAAATTCATAGCATACTTTGTCATCAATACGGCCTGGAATAAAGACCAGACACCAGAGTGAGTCAGTGCAGAGAACATTCTTTCCTTACACATTTCCAATTTATAAACTAAACTTGGCACCCTAGAAAAAACTCTGCTACTGCCCAGGGAAAGCAGAAAAAGAGATTGAAAGATATTATAAAGTATAACATGATTTCACTTAATCACCACTAAATTTACACTTGCCAATTTCTGAGTACATTTACATATTTTTAAGGAATATGCTATAAAGATTAACTGCTTTTGCAAAAGAACTGCCATTCAGTGCCTGGCTAACTTCTCCTTGCTGTTTTGGAAGGAGAGAAGTATTTTACAGCCCCACTTTATTTAATCCAGCCATCAAATACTGCCATGGCTGTCCTACAATTTAAATCTCGCCAAGCTGAAACACAACCCTGGTACGATTTCAAGCAGCTTAAGAAATTGTGAAACTGCAAAAGGAATATCTGCATTACAGAGCAGTTTTTTAAAAGGAACAAAAATTTTCTAGAACAATCCATCATCTTGAATAAAATCACCAGCATCTTCTTACAACAGGAAAACACCAGGATTACAAAAGGACCAATAGGAGTAAAGCTTGGGCACGGAACCAGCTACCTGCACTGTACACACCAAGTCACCAGCTTTAAAAGAAATCCTAGACTCCACTTCCTACCACTATATTTCTGTTTTGTTCCAGCATGAAACTACAGGCTTCTGCCAGCAGGAAGTTTGGAATCCTTCTGTAGGAATCCCATAGAAACCAGAGAGCCTCACAACCCCCAGGCGTGTGCCCACTCTCAGACTCCTGGTTCGTTACTGAAGAACACACTGCCAAAACCTGCTCATTTTTAAGACTACTATTCCCCAATTTTGTAGCAAATAAATCTTCCCAGAGTCCACAGCTGTGAAAACAAAAACATATAAATACATCTGAAACATGAATGAAATTTCTAGAAGCGCCGTTGCCCTCCCACTATCCCACCTACCAAAAAAACACAGAGAGGAAGGTGTCTGTGATTTCTACACCGCGGTTTGGCACCTTTTTAGATCTATTTTTCCAGGAAGAAACCCTATCTCACTTCTAACAGTGTTTCTTTTTGAATCTAGGGAGCAGTTTGGACAGGGCTGCTGGGTTTTGCTTTTCCTTCAGTGGAACACTCAGTAGCCAACTGAGGATGACCCAGCCGTGGACACGCGACCTCCCCTCCTGCAGGAGTCACGACTCCAGACTGGTTTTGGAAGGGAGTGCTCAGTTACACCAACGAAGAAAACATTCCATGTATTTTTTTGGCTGAACCAGTTTGGTTCTGACAGGTGTAAACAGCAGAAGAGAGATGAGGGAGAAGGCAAAGTTCTCCTCTGTGAGCCCCTGTGCAGCAGCACTGCGGTGTTTTTATGACATCCTGGAGTCTCGTCTGAGTTATGAAATGACAGACTTTCATAACTTGTCACATATCCTGTTTCTCCACGATCCTCTTCCAAAAATAACACCAGACTTACTATATAACTGTGCATTGTGCTTAATTCAGTTGTTCTACATGGTGCCTTGAATTCCCACCATTCGTCTCGCAGCCTTTAACGCCCAACTGGTGGAATTACTGTTCTGTACAGGAGAGTTTTGCTGCAGCACCAGATACAATATGAGGGGAAAAACACGTAATAGATACCATCTTTTTTGTAATTATTCTTATTTTTAAGAAAACTCACAGATAAGAAAAATAATGCAATACATTAATACGCTTATTAAATTTAAAAATAAATACTGCTCACTAATTTTCATTCCCTTATTCATCCTTCACATCAAGGCCAGGTTGGATGGGCCCCTGAGCAACCTGTTCTTGTGAGTGGCATCCCTGCCCTTAGCAGAGGGTTGGAATCAGATGATCTTTTAAGTCCCTTCAAACCCAAACCATTCTATGATTCCCATCATTCTATTTTAAAAAATAAAAATTAAAAAAAGGGGTTTTTTTTAAAAGCTGTAAGGAACTTTCACTACACTTCAAGCATTTATTAAGTCAATTAATGGACTAAAAATGTTTTGCATCAAGATTTCATCTCCACAGATAAACACAAACATCTGTTTAAGTTTCCATTGTAATTAGTTCATTTAAAAGGGACAGAATTTGTACTACACTGTATTTCATAATAAAGTTGCCAAAAAGTCTGGTCTACAAACAAACTTTGTGCTTTCCTAAATAAACCAGCAATTAAGCAAGAAAGCTGCTGTCTGCAATGACAAACAGCTGCAGTAGGTGTTTTATAAATAAAGCTGCCCTTTGGAACTTCCCCCTCCCCCCTTTTTTCCCTTAATGATGCCATTTCTGGCTCTAAAAGAAGCCTTGTGTCACCTCACACACAGGAGCAGCCATCCCTAAGTCCTCCACACACCTCCCCCTGCACCACCCCAAGTGAGAGAGATTAAATAGTGACCAAGTTGCCCAGGGAGGTGATGGGAGTCTCCATCCTTGGAGATGCTCAAAATCCACCTGGACACAACCACAGGCAGGTGGGATTAGATCTCCCTGCCAACCTCAGCTAGTCTGTGATTCTCAACTGCTGCATATTCCAACGGTCTTCTCATTCTTCCACATAATATCATTTTCTCCCCCCCTTGCCAAAACATTGTGGACATGGGAAAAAACACATTTCTTTTTCCTAATTTTATACTCAATTAAAAATCGTAGTTTTGAAAAGTAACTTTTAATTTTCACTGTGCTTTCATTCTGCAAAGGGAAAGGAACGTTAAGAAAAAACAGAGAGGAGACAGAACGTGCAGAGAAATATTCTGCAGAAAAACAAAACCAAACCTACTCCAGCTGCTATTAAACATGACATATATCAGAAACTTTGCTGGCACATGTCTCAGAGACGTGATATGCTCAATCATTCCTCTTCTGTTCTTTCAGGAAAAGCTCTCTGGATTCCCATGACAGTATGTCCCTCAGAAGATGCTGTGGGCTTTTTCAGTTAGTAGAACTACACTGGCTATGTTACATCCTTCCACAAAGCACAGACCCACACGATAAACGCTCCAGTAGTACACTTGGAAGGGGTTTTATCTTCTTTGCTTGCTTTTATCATATTAAGGCAACCTAAGGCTAGAACAACAAAATATGCCATTGTCACTAGTCCTACCACTGGGTTGTTCAACAAGAAAAAACAAACAAAGCAAACCCAATCAACTTAGCAAGTCCTACAGCTGATAATTCACTCCCGAAAGAATTGGAAATGAAGCTCAGAATCTTGGTCCTGACTAATGCTGTGCATTTCAAACCTCTCCATGTAATCTGAAATGAAGATTGGAGTCAACACCTTCACTACTCCAGCACACTGGAGCTCTCAGACTCCTTCAGAGAGAAAACAGGATCCCTGAGCATGGAAAAGTCTTGGGAGGAATGCTAAACTGCAGCCAGTGTTAAATACAATGCACTCTCCAGCTAACACATACAATTTTATTGTTTAAAATATTCCTCACAGACACCTGTGCTACACTGCTTGAAGACAGATGTTGGCAAACCAACAATTCAAAGTCTGATCTCCGCTTTCTCAATAAAAATGTGAAGATAAGCAGTGGGAAAGATCTTAAAGACTGGCAGTTCAGATAAGGTTTGCCCTTTGATTTATTCCAGTAAAGGTCTGGATGTGTCTATGAATTAAACAAAAAAAGCCCCTGATTTGATTTATTTCAGAAGTTTGGCCCTTCAGCTTGATTTCAGAGCCCATGAGCCAAGAAACTGTTCCCTCATTCCAGGAGTATTAAGGTTCAAACCTTCCTTAAAATTCTTTTTAAAGTGAGTACCTCAGGATAGGAAATCCTGTAACTGAATACTCAGAAGCAAGATACACTTCAGGAGGCATAAAAGGAGTGCTGAACGTTGGGCTGGACAACTTGGGGTCCAGAGTCATGTGAAACAAAAGAGTTTAGGTACATGGAAAATGATGAGCAATTAGAGAATGCAATTAGAAAGTAAGACTGACAAGGTGTGCAATCATTCGCACACTCACTTTATTTCTAGGTATTCACTCTATTTATTTTTACATTTCAAATCTGTATTCACAGTCCCAAATACACCTCTCCACACCTTGCAATGCTATGTTCTTACTTGGTTTTTTTGACAGTTACATATGGGATCTTTTTTCTTCTTTGCCCCCTATAAGTTACTTTAAGCATCACGACCTTTAAATGTTTGCTACAGCATGAGCATGAAAAGCAGGGATTAAAGACCATCCCTTTTTTGCACTAGTAGCAGGAAAGATGTCAGGAATCTTTCACTGGAAGATATTTTTCACTTCCTACTCTGTGCATTTGCTTGCTAAGAAGTTTTTGGGAGGAAATGCGAGTGTTGCCACATCCGGGGGTGCACATGCATCTGATGTTGTTTAGAAGAATACAGCATTCATCCTCTGCCAGAGTTAAGATCTCATGGCATATTTAAGGGAAATGTCAAATTGCATTTAAAAAACGGCTAAGAACATACAGCAAGACTTTACTCCTCCAAATTATACCCCTGGTATGCCAGAAATAGTCTTCTCCTCTAACTACCCTTGCTTGGTGTCTGAGCAACCCAGGGAACAAAGCTCAGCGTTTGCAGCCCTTTCTGTATGGGCGGTTTCTGATCACAGGGAGCTGGTTCCTTGCCTGATGACCTGGAACAGGCACTGAAAACAAGCCAGTGTCTCCAGATGTACAGGGATGCAAAGCCCGGATTAAGCCACTGACATGACAACTGCCAACCGCTGCTCCTGGCGCTCCTGGAAAGAGGGAGGGAGATGGCAAATCTGCAGCCAGAGTCTCCCAATTAAACAGTTAGGGCAGCTCCATTCACCCCAAAATACTAGTGCTAAAACAGGCAGAGAGATTATTTTACTACATTAGGAGTCATCTTTGTCCTGCCCAAAACAACTCCAACAGCTCCAAGTACACATTTAAGAACTCCCCCTACAATAGGAACCATGTTGGAACAATAAGGGACAGGAGGCCTGCAACAGCTCTTTGGGGGTGCATTGCAAATACCATCATCATTCTCTCAGAGATCTTGGTGCCAAATACTACAACAGTCATTTGTGAAAATCAATAATTTATTTTCTTCCCAAAGCCAGCTGTGTAATTTATCCTCCCTTATTTGTGCAACTCGAGATTCACCATTCCCACATTTTCTAAGGCAGTAAAACAAATAAGGCTTCAGGGTATGCAGGGAATAATTAATATCCAACAGCACAGTCAAGCTGGCAGTTCAAAACCCTTCAGGATGTTTTTCAGGATTCACTATAGATGTTCCTAAAAGCACTATGCTAATTCCTGAGCACTGCTCACAGCAATGAGAGTGTTGCTCTATTTTCTCAATGGAGTGTCCACACAACTGGTGAGACAACCAGAGCCCCAAGTTCTAAACAGCAGGAGCGGTCATGGATTACAGCACCCAGTAAAAAACTTGGTGTTTCTACATTATAGAGGACCAAAAAAAAGAAATTCTTACAAGAAACATCTGTCTCCTTCCTTACAATAAACAAACCCCGTTTACAAAAGCCTGGGTTGCACAACGATTACACAAACTGAGGAATCATTTTATCAAAAGCAGAAGAACGAAATCCTCAACGAATCCTCTCTTGCAGGCAAACAAACACAGAGATTTCCAAATTTTTCACATTCCCTGAACAACAGTCAGCCAGCTCTGACCCAAGCAGTGCTCAGCACAAGTGGGGCTGCACTCCAGGGGATCCATCCCCTCCTGTTATCCCACCAGGGCATTCCCAGTGGCCCACCTGACCTCCCACACCTGCAGGCACACACTGACTGACACAGATGACACCAGCTCCATGTCAGTGCCTGTGTTACGATATTGTACATCTTTTTAACAGACCTTACAACAAGAGCAATCCAGAAGTACCCACTGACATAGTCCAGTCGCACAGCTGTCACGAGAGGAGAAAGAAACTCCCATTTCCAGCATCAGGGAAAAGAGCAGAGGTGGATTAAGCAGGAACAAGTTAAAAAAAAAAAATAAAAGAACATAAGAGGTTTTTGCTGGACCAGTTTCTTTCCTTCCTTGAGTTGAAGAACCTCCTGTTCATTATATATATATTTTTTTAAATCATTATTTTAATACACCACAGACTTCAGAGTGCCACACTCACATCCACCTTTTGTTGCATTCAGCTAAAAATTATTTTATTCAAATAAAATACAATATCCATATTACTTACTAAAGGATTAATCTATTATATCTGTCTTTTGGAATAAAATAAATGTTCACTGGGGAGTGAGGAACTAGCCAGTCCACTAACATGGATTTAAGGTTGGGGGGGCTGTGGTTTGGGTTATTTGGAGTTTTTGTTTTGTTTTCTGTTTCAAGAGGATTCAATGCATTTTGAGCACTAACTCCATGTCTTTGTAATGTTGAATTTCCAAACTACTTGGCTTACAGTCTCAGGTTCCACTGAGTCCTATGAATTGTCCTTTCTGTGGGATAGCTCAATTCCTGGAGGACTTAAGTGCCCCACGAACATTCCACTGGGATATGTCTGATATTCAGCATCAGTACAAGTTACACTCAGACCCCAGTGTGTTTCACAGATACTTTCCTCCTATATCACATCAAATTTTTACCTCACAAAAACATGAAGCAAGGAGAGATGCAATGCCCACTCTTCCCAAAGACAAAAATCCCCCAGCACACAGCCAAAAGAGAAATATTAGATGTTTGTACCTGAACTTAAAAATATCAGGAAAAAAAAATGGGAGAATTACACTTTAAAATTAACTCATATCTCACAGAACTTTCTACTTGCTCTTTCCAGAAAAATCATTAATTCAACAAGACTCTCTTCATCCCATGCAGCAGTTTTTGTATGTACATTGCACACATTAATTCTCATGGAGCACCATAGAAGACTTCTGAAGCAACTCAGTGAGAATGCACATCAGAAGAGCAGCCTGTATGCAAATCTCTACTCTGCAAAGACATAAATTGTGTTTCAAAAGGGAAAGACTTGAATATATTTTCTTCAGGGATCACCCCTGCATGTCAAAAGCCCTCATTAACACCTGGGCACAGACACGAAAATACCACAGTATAACATGATTTAAATTAAATAACAGCTGTGAAATAAAAGGAATGTTTATTTTGTAGTTTCTTCTATATTAGATTCGTATTTGGCATCCACAAAGGCTACTTAAGCTTTCAGCCATAAAACCTGAGCAGGTATTTGGGACTTCATCCTGTATATTGCAGAGTTCAACTCGGGGGGACCTTTTCATTTTCTTAAACTTTGGCAATCACGAACTCAAATATGCTTATTTGATACAAATTTGATACATTTAATAATTCACACGCGTGTGAAATACCGAGTGGGGCTGGTTTAACCACAACATGCACTGGTGAACCTTCTGCCAAATTTTATTTGTTTGATTGCCTTGGCAGTGACATTTGGCTAAACAGGATTCTGACATTAAGGGCCAAATTTGACAGCCATTAAATTGCAAAACAAATCAGCTAATAGAAATCAGATAGGATTAGATGTATCCCAGAGACACTTCCACAAACATTTGATTTCAGTTAGGGATACGTTGGTTTGCTCCAGTTAGACACAAATCTCATACCATTTACACAAGTTTTCTTCTGGAAGAGCCAGATCTGTCTGTTACACAGCATAGTTGAAAAGATGCCTTCAACAAGTGGGGGATTTTTTGGCACAAGGCTCTGCTGAAAACCCATTGGTAGAATTTTCTACTGCCTAATTAGTGGCATGTCCTATTTGCCTATTGATTTATGGCTTCTGATTAGGCTGGCTGGGGAATGCATTGCCAAACTGCATCCCATGTGAAGTCTGGTTTTTTTTTGGGCTGGCCTGTTACTCATTTTCACATACAGAGGTCCTCTTAAATAGAACATGAAATGAAGGCTGTCATAAGTATAAATTTGTGTACAGTTGAGTTCTATTACATGCTTTGATTACAGAAGTGAAGGTCTTACCCCACAATTTTCCCTGCTCAGCTCAGACTGCCTATTTTCTGCTCCTTATGTGGTTATTATTGCAACCACTGAAATTAAAACAAGGCTGCCTTAATGTGCAGGAGAGTATTTTTGGGAGCTTCTTCTCTTCAGGCTCAAATCTCACACACACACACAAGTTTGCCTTTCCTTGATAAGCCATCTTTGCAAAATGCAGAGGTATTGCTGGGCAATGCTTTACTGTTCATTTTTGTGAATAAACCAGAGTTCCCAGAGATTCCTCTTAGATTTGCATTGTTTCAGTGAGATTTTAATCCTCATATCTTCAGGTGAGCAAGACAAATATCTTAGAGAAACTCAAAGCTCTGAGAATTTACATAAACATGCCATGAACACAAGCCAAGAGCATCAGGCATCAGCTGCCACCGCTATTGCTCCAAAGAGAAATGTATTAATATCTCAAACAAACAACTTCTCCCAGTATTAATCAGAAAGCCAAATTAGAAGTGCAGAAACATTTAGAAAAGAAAAAAGCATCCTCTGACTGTGTAATCCTCATGAGGTTTCCAGGCCACAGAATGCAGGATAACTGCATTCCTCCCATACCAATCCCTTGCTTGAAGAAATCAGGCCTGGAATCAGTTTCTGAAACTCATTTAACAGACCTGTTTCTCCCAAAGTTGAGAGAATAGACTGAAATTCAAAGAAACCTGAACATGTGAAAAACAATGGATGCTCCTAATTAATCAATCACTCCCCCAAAAAGTTTTAACATCTCCCTATTTTAAAACTAATTTTTAGGCTTTTGTAAATGTTAAAATATGATAATTTCACGTGCACAATACTGAAGGAACTTCTTTCTAGAAGTCATTAACTGTTAAAGGGTTCATAGTGGGTTAGCTGGAAAAGAGTGACTGTAGCTCAAATGAAATGCATCTCAAAGACAGCAATTTCAATTCTGGAACATTACATTTTGCCCAAATCCACATGCAATATGCTATTGTCAGTCCCAGAGGAAAAGCATTGTAGCTCCCCATATTGTACATTGTAAAAATTTGCGGCAGAAGAAAACTTAGAAAAGGACTTAAATGTCTTGAAACGAACTTCTGTTTAAGTGTAAATAAAACCTGCATATTTTGAGATCTTCCAAAATCCCTATGAACCAAAATTTTAAAATACTAGTACATTTAAATGAGAGAAACCTTTAAAAAGCACCACTTGAAAGCAAACAACCCTGCAAATAGCACATAGCTGATAGGAATGTCAAAACATGGGCAAGTGGTGATGCTGAAATGTCTATCAACATTCCTTCCTGAAGCAAAAAATGTTGGTGAAATAAAGCCCATTTCACAGGGAGCATTTTGCCAAATCTGACAAAAGTGGTCTCTCAGTTCTTGTCCATCCATTCATAGCAGGCATTCCAAAACTATTTGTAGTCTGAGCTCAAGTGTTCTCCATTTGGCTAAATATTCTCTTCTCATATAAAAAAGGAAAAAACAAAAAACAAAAACAAACCATTAAAAAATAAATCAAAAGTAGACTCGTCATATTCAGGAGGGATTCAGAGCCCAGGAGCTGGTGCTGTAACTGTGTTCACCTCAGGAAGGCTGCAAATCATCCTTGATTGACCTGCAGGGTCAACGCTGGTGTTGCAGATGCACAAGCCAACGAATTTACTCATTTGGGGTCAAAGTCTGTAAATTAAAGCACTGCTAAACCACAGTTAAACCCACCAGTCTTACATCTGTCTCAAACTGACATAAGTGTTTGTTTCTACATAATTATCCACATGGTACTCTTTTCAATCCAGAGCTCATCAATACAGTGCTTGCTTCACCTTGGTTTAGGGCCGACTCTTCCATGAATGCACTTGGATCTTCCTGCATCTTTTAAGTCTGCATCTCCAGTTTCTTTCAATTTGAAACATGCAGCTTAAAGCTCCAGAGAAAAGAATAATCTGATAGTCTGAAAATATTAATTCAAACAGACAGAATGTTGAGCTTTTCTATAAACATTTTTTAATCTCCCAATGATTTCATTCCTTAAAATATTTTTTTATTCAATTGGCCAAGGCAATTTGTTCTGGACTTCATCATTTTCTTACACTTAGCATGGTATGACATAGCACAGGTTGCCCAGAGCAGCTGTGGCTGTCCCATCCCTGGAAGTGTCCAAGGCCAGGTTGGAGAGGGCTTGGAACAACCTTATCTAATGAAATGTGTCCCTGCCCATGGCAGGGGAGGTGAAAAAGACAGTCTCAAAGGTCCCTCCCAACCCAAACCATTCTATGATGATCTTGAGAGAAGAATCTCTTTTCCAGAACAAAAAAAAAAAGACTACCAACAACAGCTATGACCTTATCTGCATTCATCAGGCTCCATAATCAGGCATGTCAACAAAACCAGGAGAGCAACAATCCCCCAGAAATGAGAAATCACACGGGAGGGTAATGATGCACACCAGCAGCTTGCTGGCTCTCAAGCCAAATTCTTGAGAAACTCCGGCACAAGTTGATCAGGCACCAAAGAAACCTGCAAGAAATCCTTTTCCTGCTGCTGAAAGGATGACCTAAATTCTCAGGGATCTAAACTCCGAATTTCCCTTCTGTGGCACACACGTTTCCATCTGTGCTGTGCACAGGCTGATTTTCCACAAGGATTTCACACACAAATAAGGCACAGCTACGTTTTCGAGGTAGTTTGATATTACCAGGTGTAAAACTCCCTGCAAGAAACAGTTCTGTGAGCCCGTGAACCACAGGTGTCTGTATTTTACTTGAAATGTCAGAACATTTTCAAGTGGACACTATTTTGGTGCAGACATTGAGAGGCAAGTGACAAGAAACAAGAGAGAATGACGCTGAAACTTGTCAATTCACACCGAACAGGAGCACAGAGCCAAGACTGGATCCACTTAGGCCACCACATCCAAACCTTTAAGGTGCAAGCCCAACAACAATGCCCAGAATTCCATAAATTTTTCACCATAAAAAGCTCAGATGAAAAACTAATACCAATCTGGGGTTTAGCATAAATCATTTTATTCTTACACATTTGTTGCTAAACATTGCTTATTTTCTGTAAAACAGCAGCTTTTTACCTCACATGACAAACACACTGAAATTAATTTTTCTGCCTCAGTCCCCACACTCGTGATACGTTTATCCTAAACAGGAACTAAACCCTCCTTTTCTTTTGGATTGGCTTTACAAAACAAGGCAGCCACATGTCACCTCCCCAGGTCTGATGTGACTGCAGTCAGCTTTCCCACTGCCTCATCACTGATGACATCCTCAACAGTGCCTCTCACCACGGTGTCTGTGAACACCTCAAATATATCACCAGCAGATCCAAAGGAAGGTGCAATATCTGCAAAAGCAGATGGTGGAATAAGCCTGGCCAGTTGGATAAAAGCCCAGGTTTTCATACCTTAAAATCAATTGAAAGCTCGAGCAAAATGAATCCAACAGCTCTCTGAATGTGTCCAGATTTGCGCTTCAGCATAGTTTTTGCATGAGCAACCTTTCTTTAAAGGGTCTGGAAGGGTGCTTAACCAGAGGAATGGAGAAAGCATGTTGCCATGTAATGAAAGTCAAACCAGAATCTCGAATACAATCTGATGACTGCTGTACAGCACATAAAAAAATTAATAAGAAATTGAAAAGAAGAGAGAGACAATGAGGCACAGGGCTTTAAAGGATAAAACATTCCTCCAAAATGGCAGGGTGACATCCACAGCAGAGAGCATTTATCATGAGGAACCTTCCCATAGTTGTCCTCCTACAACCTGAAATTTGGATTTGTATGTTTTCTTCCACCCCTTCACACTCCAGGGCCTCAAAGGAGCATCCAGAGTAAACAGAGACCACATGAGAAAAACCTTGTGACCTTAAATGTTATAATGGACTTTAATGTTCCCCATTTCAGCTGTAAGCCTACAGCGGGGCTCCTTGGGGGATATCAGTGCACCAATAGTTCTAGCAGGAAGAGCCTCTCAGAAGCATTAAAAAACTTAACACAGAAATTGGATTTTTTAAAATGATTTTCCTGAACATATGCAGTGGGACTGCTGTCTAGAGTCAGCTATTTCAATAAAAACACCTGCTTGCTCAAGAAAAAAGGCACTCTCAGATGTGTTGATACAAAGAGATTAAACCAAAGAGGGCTTCTTTATATCCTTCATTTCTTCAGCTACCAAAATCAACCATTTGATCAAAAGAGAAAAATGTAAATCCTGTACACTAAAAAGGTTGCCACAGAACACATACAGGAAGAGAAATCTGTAGCCAATATTTAACATGGAACAGTTCTGTGGGGCAGCAGCATATAGTTCAACGTCCTACATCACAAGTGCCTGTCAACACTTGCTCACCTCCACTCACTCAATGGCTACAACCATCCTCACGCTCTGAGGCTTCACTTGGGCACCTGGGAAAACTGAAATAAAGATGGTTAAAACCACCTCAGGGTCTCAGGCACCACAAAACTACACGGGATTCAGGTGTCTCTTGGGAGATGATCATTCTTACGGAAGCCTGGATTTATTCCAATACATTTCGTATCTCTGAGAATCCTCTACCTGAGCTTTTCAAAACCAGCCTGGAACATGTATTGTCTTCAGCACAGAAAGATGTCCCCTGAACCTCATTCCTGTATTTTGACACCACTCCTTTCAGTTATCAAATACTTCAAACATTTGAAAGCTAAACCCTTGATGCTTTTAAACAGCATAATGTTCACCATCCAAAGTAAAAAAACCACTTGAGCAAAAAGTATTTCTGCTTGTTTTTGCGGCTAACATTTCTTTATGACATCATTTGAACTTAGCTTTTTTTCATTCAGGGCAGTATTCTTAAATTTCTGAAACTCAAGGAACCATAAAAATGTATAATAAGAAGAAAAATACATGTTGCATTCAATAAAAATACTTTGGAAATCGGATATTTGTAAGATACCAAATTGAATTAGGTGATGGTCTCGGTGCTCTAAAGAAAAAGCACTAGACCTCCTGAAGTGGTGGCAAGAAAGGAGACAGAGATCCTTGTAGTCTATTTTCTGAACCAACTTGATGTATATTCACATGTAGCTGTAAAAAGCCTTGGGTTTTTAAATGACAACTGCCTCATATCTGCACTTGTACGTACGTCTAAGCACCAAGTCAGGCTCTAGGACTAAAATGTTTAACCCACAAGTTCTTAGCACATATTAGATACTTCCTTAAAATCCTTCTGCCCAAAGGCAAAAACTTATTTTTTTCTTGTAGTTAAACCAGCTGTACTTGGGATTTTTCCACTGCTGTTGGAATTATTCTAAGATTTCCATCAATTTGAACCTAAGTAACCTG
>JAWWES010000030.1:3735566-3755128 GCA_035583135.1 Lophotriccus pileatus | reverse complement strand
ACCAGCTGTACTTGGGATTTTTCCACTGCTGTTGGAATTATTCTAAGATTTCCATCAATTTGAACCTAAGTAACCTGATTGTGTTTTTAAATTCAAGAAGCATCACTGTTCAAGCACTAGCTATAATATTTTCATAATTTTGATCAAATTCCTTGAAAAACTTGTCACAAAGAAAATAAAACAATATATATTTTATAGTTCCTTTTTAAATGGCTGGAAATGTTTAGAATAAGACTTCCTGGTAAAACCTTCCTTCAATATTAACTTCAGAACTGGGATATTCTGTCCACAGAAGTAATGTCCTACATCACATTAATCACACAAACCCTCCTGTGTCAACTAATCAGTGCTCTGCCATAATGTCATTATCTCTCCTGAGAAGCTTTTAGCATCGCTCAGTCATTCTTGTAACATTAACTGACATTTCTGACACAGAAAGGTTATGATCTTTTCAAATCAAGGCTGAGATTTTATAACTCTGTGGGTACTTTCTCCTTAGGAACAAAAAAGTATAACCATTTCATCTCTAAAATAGACTTAATCCTCTGCTAGTCCCCTCTCAATTGAATTGCCACATTTTCAAGATATTGGTTTTCAAGAGCCCTTCCCACTCTACACCAACCTCTGCATCAACTGCAAGGCAGCAGCTCCAGGAAATGTAATCACTGAACAGCCTTGTATGTTTTGTAACTTGAACTGAAGAGCTCTAGTCATCTAAATTCCCCCTAATCGATCTTCAGCACAAGCAAACCTCCTAATTAGAGTCACCAAAAAAAAAGTCTCTTATTAAAAGATAAGACCACACAACAGAAAAGGAAAAAGACATATGTTTTGGGTTTGTTTATTTTGAATAGAATGCAGGAATTTATAATCCCTTCAAGGAGATTCATAACAATTTGTTAAATTTATGCCACTTCTCTGCTGGTCAATATTTATTTATATTTATCAACATCGTTTACCAGTTGCTTTAATTTGAAAAGATAGTCCATACTTTGATCCCCAAGCAACAGACACACATGGATAAGAAACAAATAAACTGAAGGCAAGCTATGGTCTTCCTAGCAATGTGACCACGAAAGACATGAAATTTCAGTTTAAATATATGAATTTGTTGCTATAAAAAGGATGAACCAGTTAGTACAAAGTGCTAGTACAGACCATTATAAAGGCACGTGTGTGATACTTGCAGATGCAATTACAGGAACTCTTTGTCCCTGTTGACTCAAGTCCGTTACAACAGTTGTGCAGTCAGTGTAACGCTCCGGGCAACAAACCTGAGTGACTCAAACTCAAACCTGCCTGGAAATTATCACCTAAATTCACACTTTTTGCCTTGGCCTTAGCACGTTCTTGTTCTGTGGAATTTCAGCGGCCACAGGAAACAGGACTTTGGAACATCGAAAAGAAGCGGAGCTGTGAAGTCAGGTTTGCTGCCTGCAAGCACCTCACTGACTCCACAAATTCATCCACAGCCAAACACGTACCTTCCATGAATTTATAGTTCAATTCACAACCCAGCTCTTCAGGAACATATACCACAATCTTCCCTTCTCATCTTTTCCCACGATTTAACCAGATCCATCTATAAAACTATGCCAGAACCACCCTCCCAGCACCCTCCAACCAACTTCTGTCATCACCAAATCGTCCTGCTGGGTGGGGAGGGGCCTTCAAGCTTCCCCAGGCTGCAGCCACCTCTCAGCATGTTCAATACATGAGGCAGAATCTACTCCAACATGTTTTGTGTTCCACAACAAATTAATGTCAAATGAACCTTAATAAGTAAAGTAGAAAAGGGCTTTGTGGTGTCCTACACCTGCATCAAGACAACGGTAATGATGGAAGAGAGCAGCTCGATGAACAGGTCATTGGATCAGGTTGGGGTGTGGCAATCAATGCATGTTACAAATTAAACTCACCATGCCCAGAATTACTTTGCTCTGCATTTGCTGTCACTCCATATTTTGGGTTACTCTCTAACAGACTTCTGACACTAGTGCTTTCCAGGCCTCGTGCTTTTGAGAGTGCAACAGTCCTCCCCAAACGTAAAAGATCTTGAATTCACAAAAATAAAAGGCTTGAAAAACACTCATTATTTTCTACAGTCCAAAGAGCAGCATTTTGACATAATGTGGTAGAGTCTTTTAAAACTATGTTTGGACAAAGTACTCAGTGATATGATATAGATTTTTTTTTTAATAGGCAATATGTTAGATCATGAATACTTCATTCTCTTCCTCGTTCACAGACTGAAAGGAAAAGCTGTTAATGCTAAAGCACCACTTAAAAAAAAAAAAGAATCTGGTGCTTTGCCTCAGATGACCATAATTAGGATGATTTTGAACAGAAGAGCTCAGTGTGTCAAAAGCTTTTCTCTGAAATACAAGAACATTTTAAAAAGCCTAAAATGCTTCAGCTGTTATCCAAATTGCAGGTACTGTTTTCATTTCTTTGCAACCCACTGCTAATGCCCCACAGCAGCTGTAACGCCTACAGCCCTGCTTTGGGGCAGCATTTTACAACTAATGAGGTGTTGACTGACAACCAAATAAAGCTCATGATTCTGTAAATGAAGAAATAATAAAGTTGTCACAAAGTAACAGAGTGGTTGATCAGAACAACAGCTCAGTCCTCCTTAATGCCTTTCACTCTCAAAGGATGACACCTTGGAAAAGCATCTGTTTATCTCCCCGCAGCCTCCAACAGCAGAAACCTGAAGCAGGGCTGTTTCCTCATCAACATCAGTGTCAGAATTCCCTGGACACTGCTCCAAAGTGATCACTACAAAGGAGAGACTCTTCAATGGCAGAGTAAGAGACTCAATGCAAATCAGGCTCGTTTTATCTCCTTTGCAGGGCACCTGAAGGTCAGGCTTGACACGTGGGGCGGTTTTCATGGAGCCATTAGGGAAGGGAGAGTTCCCCTGGAAAGGCAGGCTGTGCATACCGTGCAATCTATACCCTCTCATCACTTAGGTCATCCACAACTGCAACTCCAGCACAAGTCTGATTAAGCATCAGTATCTGACAAAAAAAAAACCACACATTTATCCTCTTCATGATCACACAGAAACAAATCCCCTTTTTTGCATGATTACACACGAGGGTAGTTTAGAGGCTTCAAGACAGTCTGAGACATCTCCAAAAGCACACAATATCACCCAGAAAAACACAGACAAGATGCTTAATCCCCGAGGTCAGGAAACTTATCTGACAAGATTATGATCATAGTGTAAAATGATTCCAGGTAGGACCAGAGGAACTCATCATGTGGCACATGGAAATCCAGGTACACTTCACAGCTTTGTTCTAGATACAGTATTTAATCTGAAATTTAATACTGCAGAGGAAAATGCAACATAATGACAACGATTAGGTTTTAATTTTCTGAGAGGTTTTTCAGTCTAGAAATCACCACAGTATAAAATGGCACGTTAACAAGTAAAGTTTTAAATGCTTAAACTTGTCTTCTGATGATCTGGTTTTATTTTATCATACTTAGAGTAAACTGAGTTGGGGTTTTTTTCTATGCTGTGAGAGTTTTTTTTAACTTTCAAAACACTTGGAGTCTTCAGGAAACAGTACTGAGAAATAATTCCCACCTGCTTTTAGAACTGCCTTTCACCCAATCTGCCTGTATCCTGTGCCAGGTAAGCCAGGCTCTGTGTGTGTGAGCAGCACACCCTGGAGCACACCAGGACCAGCACACGCGTACTTTGAACAGAAAGACACTTTAACACTCCAGTTGTGTGGGGAAAATGAGAGATTTCTCAGCCACGCCTTCTATTTTAACCTTAAGAAAAAGCCATAATCGAACCAGTGTTCTGCAGCTGTATTTTTATACAGCTGTGCCCTGGTTTAATTCCACTGCAGGGGCACCCTGAAGTATTCCTCCCCCTGGAAGCGGGGGCAAAGCCAGGTTTCACCAACCCTTGGTAGCTGACTGCTCCTTTCTGACCAGCCCATGTGTTGGGTAACAGATTCAGCTGATGTATTTACCAATTCACCTAATGCTTCATCCACATCTTCCTAAATGAAAATGCAATTTAGAACACACGGTCTTCTTCAGTGGGGGAAGGGAGTGTTTGTGTGGAATTATTTTCCTTTAATATCTGCTCACTGATTCTGATACATCATAAAAGCTGCTGGAGAACAGTAGCATTAATAAAAGGATGGTTTCCATGGAGAACAAAAAAGGTCAAATCATAATTTATTGAAAAGAACTCAACTCCATCAGTTAAGCCTGATACACACTCAAAAAGAATTAAAAAATGGCACCTCTGCCGATTGCTTACATGGCTTATGAACTGCAACTCGAAGGCAACATCTCAGGTAAAAGCTGTCATGGAAATACATTTTTATTGCAAATGAGAAGTTGATGGGGAGATAAAGCAGGTGAGAAACAGCTAAAGGAAAGAGAGCTGCATGTCATGCACTCACAGGGTGAGGTGTGCACATGGAATTTAATTTCTGTAATTAAATGTCAGGCTACATAAAGCAAGAATATAATTAGTTCGGCATAATTTAGTGCCATTCAGATGGAACTGGAGCCTTGTGTACTCACCAAACAATTTGTGCTAAAACAACACAAGCTGTTCAAACAAATTGACATTTTCAATTCCTACTTGTAGCAGACCTTTATTATCAGTTTCTGAGATGAAGATGTTTATTACGAATACGAAATCTTTCTAAATACTTTGGGAAGGATGAGTCTAGAAAATGTCAAAGCCATTTATCACAAAGTAAGTCGAGATAACACTGCAATAATATGTATCCACTTATTAGGATCACCTAAGGAGAGGTAACACTACACCAAAGATGGGCAAACAAAATTCTGAACCTAATAAATTAATATTTTAATTAAGTTACCCAAAGCCATCTGCACTGACAAGAGATCTGGGTACTTAAAAGAAGTTGGAAAATATAGGGGAAATCTGCTGGTCTTGATATGGCTCAATATATCCCCCCTTCTGGCATTAATCAAAACACCCTTCAAGCCACCCAAGAACTGAACTTTAACATCTAAACCCAAAGTATTTCATACCAATACCCTCAATCAATAGAAAATACTTCTGTAAGCACCCTTATGTTCAGAGAAGATGTATTAAGTACCAATGGTCTTGAAATTAATCCATATTTGAAATTCTCACTCAAGGAAAAAACTCCAAATTTTGCATTGATCCTGCTTTCAGTAAAATAATCTTATCCTTTATCACAGTCAAAGCAAGTAATCTGCATTTTACACATTTACTGCTAATTAATTTGCAAAGGGAATCATATTGCTCCCTAGCCTTAATCTCATTTAAAGAAAGATTAACCTTTCTTGACTCTTTACCACAGAATCAACTCTTGAGAATTAAAACATGAGAATGGACACAGGACACTCACACATCATGTTTCCAGTTACTCTTATACTGTTGTATCAGACTACAGAAACTATTTACAAGCAAGAATTTCTGTATTTCATTAAATTTTAATTAGAAAATACTGAAAGATGTGTCAGAACAGTCTGTTTCTGTACCAGACAGAAAACGTTTTGACTGCTGAACACGAAGTTAATTTCTTCAGCTCCACGGTATCAGAAGCTGCACAAACACTCTTATAGCTGAGTAATTGAGGTAAAACCTGGCTAAAACATTCAAATAATCTGAAATACATCTATAGCCAATGAGCAATGCTGACAGAGAACATGACTGAGCTGAATCAAGAAGAGCACTGTTCCCCTCCAGCATGATATTCCCAAAGGAGCCATCTGAAATTACGCTTCCTATCTGACCAATACTTAGCCCCAAATATATTCATGTATTTGGAATAAGCCACAAAGCTCCTCATGCTTCCCACTTCAAGACTGAGTTCATTTTTATTTTTAAATCTCTACAAGGGGGGAGGGTGTGAAGGAGTGCAGATAGCTGGTTACAGCAGCGTATTAATAATAAGGCAAGGAATTCTTCCAGCAAACAGTTCGTGCACAGATGCTGTAGCTTTGAATTTACAGGAAACCCATAATGAGAGAGGAGTGTTTCAGGGAGCACTGATGGCCAGGACAGGAGATGGTGTCCCACTAGTGATACATCTCCCTCAGACATTTCATATTCCAGCAAGGAACTGCTAAGCCAGGTCCTGTCAAATGCCTGACGCTGCTTCCTCCTCACCTGCACACCACTTCCCACAGCAGGAGAGGGCTCTGCATTCTGCCTGTGCATCACACTGGTAGCCACTGATAACTGTTAATAAACCTCTTCTTTAGAGCTTCACCCTTGCAGAGTGAAGAATTAAGATATATCCTTACCCTTCAAAGTGGCTTTGTGACAACCAGGGGAAAGCGCCCAAGCACAAACACGCTAAGTAAGGTAACCGGTTGTGTTTTGGGCTCTCTCTCTGCCAAATACTTTCCTTAAGCTAATATTGATACTTTAACCACAGCTCAAATTCTCTGACTGAAGTAAATATGCCTTTATAGTGTATTGCTTTTTCTGGACATTTGCCACTCCAGACATTATCCTTCGTTAATGACAGAAATGGGACTGGCCCTTGTCAAGAAACTGCTTAAGAACACACATTCTGCTTTTGCTTTTTGTGAGCACAGAATATGGAAAACATTAACTTATTGAACCAAACACAGCAAATAAGCCTTTAAAAATTAAACATTTTACCTTCTTTTGGTACATTTAATTCTCATCTCCAGGTATTTTCTAAAGTATTACTCTCACATGCCCTTGAATTCAGACCTCATTTCATCTCTGCAGAGCTCCCAAGAAGCAGATCTTGTCAGACAGTTATTTGATTCGTCACACTCCAGTGAGTGAGATGTATTATAGCACTGATCTTACAGCCCTGAGTGAAATGACACGTTTCCTGCACACTATGAAACTATATATCAAGTCTGTGGACAGCCTCTGTGGTGCCTCCAGACACAGACAGACCCCAGGATTCCTTCTGGCTTCTTATCAACTTGAGCATTTCCCTTTAAAATTATTATAAGTAAATAATTAGCCTAACTATAAATGTAAGCATAATCTCTCAAGATCCATTGTCTGTTTGTGGGTGGTTTTTTGTTTTGTTGTTGTTTGGGGTTTTTTATTTAACTATAGCTCCCTTTTCCATTAGCAAGAGCATGCCAGCTTTGCTAACTATGCAAACTGTGATGGTGATGCAATAATTTAATTTCTGATAATTCAGGCTAAGGAGACAAGCACTGCTCATCTGAGGTGACATCCTAACAAAGCAGCAGCAGAGGAAGTCAAAGACATCACGGCTAAAAGCAGGTCCTGGTGATGCCAAGACCGTCACCACAGCTGTTAGTAAAACCTCAAAGGGCATTTGTCTTCAGTAGCTGTTACTACATATTAACATCAAAAAGGCTAAAAGTGAGTAATTAGAGAGAACAGCAGAAAATAACTTCCTCCTAAATTTCTGAAGCAGTTAGAAGATAAGGAGTCCACTGTAAATCTGTTATGTGCCATTTGTGACACACGTCTGACTTCACAATTCTCATCTGTCAAATATCACAGACAAGGCTTTTGAAATATTCACAGTGCCCTAATTAAGCAAAAAAAATCAATAAAATGCAAAGCCAATAAATAAATATGTAAATAAAAAGGACTAGTTGCCTCATAATAGCAAATAAAGTTGGCTGGAGCAGTTGGACACTATTGTTCTTCGTGCATTACCCAAGGAGGTTTTATACATCAAGGCTTCAGGTGTCATATCATCCAACAACTAATGGAAATGGAATACAATCAACTAAAGTGGTTGGTTTCCATTTCAGTTTGTGTGAGGTTATAGACAAAGACCCCAATCTTCCTAATGGGACTTGCTTGCACCGCTCAGCATACCAGCAGCTAAAGCTCTGGGTGTCACACCAGGACAGCAAACACAAAAAGGAATTTCTCTCATCAAAAAGAAAAGAAATAATAGAAACAGGAAGAAAGAAAAGCCTAGAGGAACCAGCTGCTTATTAAAGCAAATTATATAATGAATACTGATTTCCCAAATACTGCTTATACTGAAAAATTCACTGATCAAACCACACTTGCCTACACACCTCCAGGTAACAGGAGTTTTAAAGATTCAAAAGAACCTCTGCACCAAAAGCAGTGGGAGGCTGTTGGAAAACAACCACTGTTTGCTCTCCCTGCAGCCTGGCCCATCTTCTCCATGAGTGTGTTTGTCTGGGGATCTGGAATTCTCTCCAGCCTCCAGTGCTGTTGGGTCTCTCCTGGCAGCTCTCTGGCTGATCCAGCACTGGGCACTGCTGCTCCTGGAGGGAGAACTGGGCGATTTCCACACCCCTGGGGCATCAAACAGCACCAGGAACAACCTTCCATGGCACAGAGGGAGCTGTCACTGTAATGACAGCATCTCCTGCTGACAAGCCAAACCACTGTTTATTTGTAGAAATTACCCATATAGAAACCAAGAAGCTTCTGTTTAGCTTAACAGGTATTATTTTACAAACTACTTTCAACTACTTTCCCGTTCACCCAATAAATCTTTGAGAAGCAAGATCTATGGCATCCCCAGTTTATCTGTTCTATATTCTGTTATTCCCTCTGCCTGAAGCAGGATTTCAGATGTGTCTGTGCTCTGGAGCTCATATATTGCAGGGTATTTCTGACTACAGCTTCACACGTCAGTTACAGAGCTGCCCTGTATTAAGCAGGTCAGTTTAATTATTATCTGTGATTAGGCAGCCAAAAGTAACAAGTTTGACTTCATAGGATAAGCTACCCCCTTTTTAGGAATTCTGTTAAGACTGAAACCTTGGGATGAATTCTCAAATGCCACAGTCAGACTTCAGGACTTCTCTTCCCCCTCCCCTCTTAGACACGAAGCAGAGGCACAAACACGTCCTGTCCTTAGGCACAAAAATAAACATTTGCCTTCCAAATAAATACCACTACTCTACTTGGGAAAGATTTTTATGGAGTCAAAATATAACAGAAGTAGCAGCTTTTCCACAAGAAAGGAAGATGCACCAAATGAACAGACTTTAAAAACAATCTAGGAGAAATTGACTTTTTTGTTCTACTCTCCATAATCAGCAAAAGTTTGTGCATCTTTGCACACAAAATAATTACAATTAATCAGACCCTTTTGTCCAAAGGTTACAATTATCATTAATTTGCTCTGAGCCAAATTAATTGTCCTGAAATGAGGCAGTTTCTCAATTAGAAATTGTTGATCTATAGACAAAAGTAAGGCAAACACAGGGCATGTTTTTAACATACTTTGTACTTCAAGAGAGTGAAAACTACATCGAATATTTATTCTTCTAAATGCTCAGATAGTTAATATGGACAAATTGAACAGCTGGCTTCCTGCCTAAATAAGTACAAGAAAATTGTCTGGGTTATTTGGCTAACTGGATTTTAAAAAGCCCAGAAGAAAAACATACATAGGTTTCCAACAGCAAGTATTCGGAATATTTACATTACATGGCTCCATGTCCCTCCTCACCTCGGAGGAATGGTCATTAACTCACCACCCCTCTCCACTTGAACTACCCCTGGTGCTGCTATTTTACACCCACCCCTGCCGGTCTGTGAACAGCTTTCCATACAACTGTGAGCGTTCGTTCATCCCTTCATAGGAAAAGCTCGTTTAGCCTCATTGTTTGCCCGGCAGCGGCACAGGCAGGATTTCATCGCCTCCAGGCACCTGCAGAAGTGGTTCGTAATGCACAGAACTTGTACCGTTTTGCCCCAATACTTCCCCCGTTTGCATTTCAGGGGGAAAACCACCCCCCAGCCCCTCACAAAGGGCATCTCAGCTCAGTGAGGGTCACTGGTGAGGGGCACAGACAAAATTCACTCTTATCTGTCCCTCTGATAGTTCTGCCACCAAGGCAGAGGCTGCAGAACTGGGTTTTAAAGTCTGTCTGCCTTTTCAGGATAAGAAAAACCCCAAACAGCTGTACTCTCTTTTCTATTTAAAGACTGACAGAAGCTTTCTGCATCACAAGTTCACTAATAGCAAAATCCATTCTGAAGTGAAGCTGATGAACAGGCTTCCTCCTAAAATGACTAAGCATAAGTCAGAGATGTAATCTCCTCTCCTTTTTAAGTTTATATTTACTTTTCCATTTCTCTGCATAATCTTTTTGCAGCAAGCTAAGAGGGTTATTTTTGTCATACAGCCTGTACCTAAAAACACACAGCAATTACCTTCCATCAGATGAAATTACAATTTAAAAAATAATTTTTTGGGGAAAAAAATAACATCAGACAAATCAAGTAACACATTGTATATAGAATAGGTTTGATGCAGATCTATATTTAGTAAAATTCATAAAATAGACACACAAAAATAACTGTACATCAAATTATATGAAGTAAAATGTTAAGTTTATCTGGCCACAGATTAAAATTAAGCAGTCAAAATAAATGTTGCACACTCCCCAATCCAGAAGTGAGGTGCCATGGTAACTGTACCTTTGATTTTTGCATTTCAATGGTACAGGCAATGTATATTTTAACTCGAGAGTCCAAAGTAAACATCATAAAAAATAACAAATAAATATTACAACCAAGTCGAAGTTGGGCTAAACAATTTCCACTTACAATGGAAATAGCAGAGATAACACTTATAAGGCCAATTGAAAGAACAGGCATACTTCTTATTTCTGAAAGACATAAATCCTTATGGCTTACACCTTAACAATAGGAACAGGCTCCCTGATAGAATAGCCCTTTTTAATCACCTAAAGATTTTCACATTTATATTGGAGAACATTTCTAAAACCAGGTTAGCTCTAAGCTGCTAATAACCAATATTCTAACACTATACAATTAATTCTTGATTTTATTTTTGCTGTTTCAAAAAAATACTAAAGTTAATTTCAAATTTCCAAAGCCATTGGGGTGCATGCTTTAGTCAGCCTGCTAAAACAAATCCACATCCATCTATGATTGTGCAAAGATCAGTGTTTCGAGTTCTTGTAAGACTCCAGGAATGCTTTAGACATCCAGTCTCTCAAGTCACCACCTCTCTCCATAGTCAAGCTGTGGAGCTCAAAGGAGTACCATGTACCATTTAAGACTAAAATCCTGCCCCTAAATGCAACCACAGACAGGAATCATAACTGAAACTGAAGCGCTCCACAGGAACTCCCACTCACCTGCACGCAGTGAGCCCACAACCAAACCCAGCAAGGCAAGTTCGACACCAAATCCACCTCTTCCTTCACATCCCTCACCATCCAAACTGATGTACCTCCAAAGACTCTTCCCCATGCTTAAGCAATAATTCCAGTCAGCTTATCTCTAATTTTACATCTCCTGACAACTGTTTTCTCACCTGCTGCAGCAGTTCTGCTCCACAAGGCTTTGCCACTGATGAATAGCACCACGTGGCTGACTCTCATCTCCCCCGACACAGTGGGATGGACAAAGAAAACTGTGAGCTCACAAAACCCTCATTTCACACAACATTTACCGAGACACAGGACACAGGCCTGGGAGACAATCTGTGCTGGCAGACAAGTCAACTGAGGGGAATAAAAAAAAAAATTAAAAAAGAAAACAAACCTAAAGCAATAAGCAATTGACACATTTATTTTATTCAAAGGTAGCCAAAAGATGTCCAGAGCTTGAAATGAAGATCTTGAGTCAGCTGTGCTTCTCTCAGAGAAAGGCTGAGCCTTGGAGCTGTGCAAAGCTGCCAGCACTGGGCCAGCTTACAGCACACAGATGAGCTGAATCCACACTAGTCTGTATGTCATATATTGAACCAGAAGGCAAGTTTAAGCCTTACTATCTCTACATAAACATGAAAAATATGACGGTAAAATTAACTTCTGGTTTTAAACCAGGCGTGTTCTTTGCTGCTGTTATTGTTAAGCCTCTGTTCTACTGTATTAGTGTCATGCACATTCCCATTGCAAGAAATGTGCTCCATCCTAAAGCCAGATATGACCTTGAAGTCCTGCCCAAATGCTGGCGTGATGAGATTTTCAAAGGACAGAACAATCAGAGTATCCATCATAAGAGTTAGTAGACTACATCAATAAAATCAACTCTGCAATTAATAGAAATGCTGCTTTATTCCCCCAAATTTAGTCAATTATCTTATTAAAACTGTATTTCAAACCTCTCCTACAAAACCAGGATCTTTGTGGGATTAAATATTATTCTACTCAGTTCTTACAAAATTTTTCATCTAGTTAGTAAATTTTCTGTTTGTCTGAACAGAAGACTAAAACTGTAAGTAAACTTTACCACTGAGCCCAGCCTATCCTCTACAACGAAGGAAAAATCAGATTTACTCCACAGAACATTTCTACCTGGACTTGTACAGCCTGTTTCTCTTCCCATAGCCCACTCAGTGTTTAATTCACAAGAATATTTTCTATGTTCAATTATGTCTCGTTACTATAAAAGCAACAGACTTTTCTCTGAATTTAACATTCACAATCCCCACTCTCAGGAGATATTTTTTTAATCACCAGAGAGAGAAGATTCTGCTCAGGATTTCCTGGGATAGCTTAGAGCCATCTGAGTGCTAAATTCTCCTCCTGATCTTGTCTGTCAAAGCCATCCCCAGAATTTTTATGAAACACCTTAGTAAAGCTCCATCTGTTTTGTGGCAGAACAGCAGAGCTCCACCAGAAGTGCTGTACTCAAGTACCATTTAGGCTCTAATCTGCACGTCTACCAGCTCACCTCAGTTCAGAATAAAGCCACTGGGGACCCTCAGGACTTGCAGCTCATGATATAAAAGTATGGGCACATGCACTTAGATAGCACAACACCCTCAGTTTACCCCTTATCCCCCTTTCTGATTTCTGAAGGCTGTTACTTGGACAGCAGCTCTGATGTGGCAACCTCTGCCCCCCTCCCCCGTTTCAGAAGCAATAAAAAAGGCCTACACAGCAACCTAAGGAACCACGAGGTGCAGAACAAAACCCAGCAACAAATCAGTCCTAGACACCTCCAGACAAAGTTGGAAAGCAAGTATGAAAACAAGTAAATGTAAAAAAAAAATATATAAATCACCCTCCAGGTGCAAATCTCGCTCTCTCACTATTATGGAGTCTTTCTCCACAGTCACTGAACATCCCTGTTCCAGCAGCATCAGAATGGAAGCTGGCTGTAACCTCTCTTTTTAAAGGTCCTTCTGTCCATCTTTAACATCGTTATCTTGCAGGGAAAGGGTGGAATCTCTTTGATTTTCCATATACTACTTCTGTGCTTTGAGCACTCCCTCAAAGCCTCACATACAAAATAATTCTCAAGGTTTGCAGCAACTGCTGTTGAAAATTAATTACCTTTATGAGGCTTGATATGGACGTGGGTCGTGAACGGCACCAAACAGCTGAATATGTCTCCAGAATTGATTAGAACCTGAATATTTGGAAGGAATATGCCAGAAGACAGCAGGGTTTCCAGGAGGAGTGTGATGGACACTGACAGCACACTGCTGAGCAGAGCAATGGGGAAGGGCTGCATGGTGCAGGTACAGCCAGGTGGTTGCAGTAAAGAAATACTGTATTTAAACAGAAGCAGATCCTTCTTAATCTTCAGGGGTACACACTAGGTGTTTTCTATAGGTCTAGGTCTGAGCCCAGCATGCAGTGTCATTAAAGGTTGCAACTTAAAGCCCTGTCTCTCACTGAGCTGCAGTTACTCCTTCCCATTCTCCCTTTAGAAACTATTCATGACTTTCAGCCATGTATTTTCACATGAAACAGCTCCTCGAGCAAACCTTTCCCTCCAGCAGCTGAACCTCAGCGATCTCAGTACTTGGAAGACACATTAGTCTGGAAGTTAAGCCTCACTCGACTAAGGCAGCCAATAGGAAAAAGATGGATGCTTTGCTATCAGAACAGCATGATCTGATCTCTGACAACACAAGCCTTGCCCATCAGGAGCTCTTTACAGATCAGTTTCTGGAACACTGGCTTCTACACTTGCAGTATGTTGACTGCCAGAAGCCAGACCACACAGATCACAGTTGGACAGAGCTTTCTAACTGTGCTAAATTCTCCCCAAACAATAACTTTGCATATTTATGCATTTGCTTTGTGATTTATTTTGTGCTGGTAAACTGTTGCCAAACACAGGCCCGGTAAATACATACATTCCTCCTTAGTACCTGCAGGAATCCCAAGAACCAAGAAGTCTCCAAAACATGCATGATGCTTTACATATGGAGATCTTCAAAGACAGAAGATTCCCCACCAGATTCTTTGCACAACTTTCAGCAGTTGTACATTTCCTTTTCACGTCTTGAGCTGATGACAGGGAACAACATGCCAGCTTTTCCAGGCACAGAAATACACTGAAAAGCACTCTCACACCATTCATGTGGTTGTTACAGACCTAACTCTTCTTCCTATGCGAGATCAAAACATTTCACACACAGCACTACACGAAAACAATGTAATTAAAAACACTCCCGAGTCACTGGGTGTGTGTCAATCAGGACGGTAATAATGCATTTACACGGCAGTTCTCTTCCACACATCTGGCCGTTTTTATGCTTTCTTCTGGTTTTAAGGATGGCTGAAAACTTTGAGAAATTCCTATGTGTTTCCCAGGTAGCTGTTACCTCTCCATGCTTTGAAGACTGTCCAATATTTCACACTTGTTCATCCCTCCACTTCATCCCCAAAAGCACCGGTGTGTTTTGTCTTTGGTTACAGTGGAACACACTCATCATACAGAACATCACTGCCTCAGCCTCTGACTCCAGTATTCTGTGACTAGAAGTTCTTGTGGTGACTTCTTAATCCCTCAATTAAGAGGTTAAGACTTCCTCAGAACTACCTTTCAGACCCTGCATATCACTCCATGCAAACACAGTCCACAGGGCACTGGGGACAATACAGAGCAGATCTGCATTCTTGGGCTTAGCCATTCCACTCATCCTTTAGGAATGAATGCCTAAAATCCAGAGTGTCTCCCACCAAACCAGAGACAGCTTTATTTCACTGCAGCTCCTGGCTGTTACTTCTTTACTCAGTTTGGCTACTTCTTAGTGAACAAATTCTCATTTAGGAAATTTATTGTTTTATGAGACAATACATGCACCTCAAGCACTAACAACAGCCTACTAGACTGTTGATGTGTAACCTAACCTTCCCAAAATGATATCAAAATCAACACAGATTCAAATAATGCTTTTTTCATATTACTTTCACAGGTCTGTGGTTTTTTTTAAACAATGCAAAATCATCAGCATTATCACTGTGAAGACTTAAGAGTGTGTCCTCCAATCAAATGCCTCATGTAAGCTCTCAACTGGTCAGCAAATAGTCCCACATTCACAACTGGGGCTGTGGCAGACACAATTCTGAGCCTCCACAGCATCTACTAAGCTCTGTGTCATGAGTCATGGAGATGCTGCTGCTTCCCATTGTTTTGTGCAGAGGAGTCGGGGAAGGACAGCTCTATGTGGGAAAGAACGCCAAGATCTCGACAGCATTTGGCATAGACGTGTGCAAAGCTCTGCTCATTTATAGTATTGTTCTTGAAACATTAACCTGTAAGTGCTCTGCATTTACTGAAGAAATAGGCTGGATAGATTACTTCAAACAATCAGATTAATACAGCAAAATATAATTACTGACATATAAATTGCAGGGACTCGCTTTTTGGGTAGGTTTTCTGTAACTTACACACGAGGAAAGAATGTGGACTTGTATTTACTGAAAGTTGAAACATGTAAGGAAATGAGAAATGAGAAAGATCAACTGGAAATGTCATTAGTATTGTGAGGGAACAAGAAATAAATAAAAGTCCAGTGATCAGAAAATAAATCACAGCACTACATAAGACTTGACACACTCTTTGGGAACAGACTGATCAGCACTTCTGTCAGTTCCAGTTGTGGCATAATCAGCTTTTGCCAGTTCAAAAATCCCTGCCCTCTGTGATTGGAAAACAAGGCTGCATAACTTAAGAGTTAACTCAGGTAAAAGAACTTTGTTTTCACCCCTCCACCACTGTCGAATCCTCCCTGTGTTAATCAGCCAGAGGAGCAAGTTCCACAGCCAGCTATGGGCATCCCGATGCTCCATAACCACGGCCACTGGGAGAGGGTCAGAGCACCATCAACACTGTCATTTAGAGCAAAACTCCTGATAGGAGGAATGCCAGTCAGTCTGGAGCCCTGGCATCCCTCTGGGATGCTTAAAGCAAGCACCCACGCATTTCACTGTTATTCAGGGCAGGGATCCAGGCAGGGCTTGCTCAGCTCCCTAGGCTGTGGGCTCCTACTGCAACAAGCTGGTACAATCAATCCCAGCTACAGCCTGTTCCTGGAATAAGTCAGGGGCATTAAAGAAATGGGGTGAGGGGAAAATGACTGGGTTTGACTGTGGCAAGACTGTGGTCAGCCACCACCTGTCTCGGGGAACGGTGGCACAACCTCACTCTACTTTACACCTTGGCAAAGGAGCTGTTCCAAGAGCCCTGGCACTGTGGTTTGGGAAGCAACCACAGAAGGGCAAAACAAAATGCCTCTGTTTACTTAACTGAGGTGAATGAATAAAGAGGTTTGACTTGGAAAGCTGTCCCAGAACCAGGAAACTTCTACTTGAGTGCTCTCACAAATCACACTCAGCAGGTCTGACCAATACAGCAGGTATTTACAACACCTTTGCCTCACACCAGAAAAATTCATTCAATGAATTTTAGTGCACTGAGAGTAGTTTCAGTGGTCTACTTTGCTTTTGGCCTACAGCCCTAATTAGTGTCCTTACAGAATATACTTTGTTAAAAAAAAAATGGTAAAATAATTTTCCATATTCCCTCAATATGCCACATGATTGCTTTCCATTCAGCATTCAGAAAAATCAGTTTAAAACCATTTTGGGATCACGAATACGTAAAAACTACCCTTGCTGTAGGTAAGTTTTGTAAGACAAAAAACAGTGGGAATACATGAGAGAATTCTTTTAATCCACAGGAAAAAAACCCAAATGAGTAGCTATTAACTCTTCAGATTTCCTCAATACCTTCTCAGTATTTAAATACACTTGTTCCAGCCCTTATCTGTCCTCATGCATTTCTCAGGATGTAAATGCCAGCAGCATTAAAATGATGGCAACTCTGACACCAAAAAAAGTCATCTACTTCTTTGGTACTTTTTTTTCCTTATATTTCCCCTCCCCTTCTCTTTTAAACAAAGTATGGCAATAATTTGATAGCCCATCAGCGTTTTGCCCTCCTGAACCCTGGCAATGACCCAGAGGATTTGCACTCTCCTGCTAATCACAAGTCTGGCTGTGGCCATTTCCCATGACATAGCTGAAATTCTCCAAAACTTGCCCTCTCAACTTCCCTACCAGCCCATACTGAAACTATTTGGCGTCTCCTTGGGCTGTCAATCCCAGCTCTGGCTGCAAACCTGCCACCCCCGCTGCTGACCCAGCAGCAGCAGCTCCCTTGGACCTGCAGCAGGAGCAGGTGCTCTTCTCTGCCACACACTTTAAAAGGAAACCCAACTTAAATACGAAAAATACACTCTGCACATACTGCAATGACAGTTTTAAATATTTATCTCAAGTTAATAAACCCGAGGCCTGTTTCTATTGCAGCCCCTCTGCAATTCCAGGCTCGCCTCACCATCACAAATTCTCTTCAGTGGTGCATAAAAACAGCTCAGACTTATTTTATTTCTTTCTATTAATATCAGGGACCATGGGAAAGATACAGTCCAATTTATGATCTGCCCATGTCGTTCTATTATGCCATAAAATTGGATAATATTAGCGGTCTTGAAGAAAATTGCAACAAAAAGTTGCTTAGATCACACATTCAGATCTCTCCATTCCAAGTTCTTTGTGTTTAACCAAAAGATTCCATGACTTTTCAAGTCAAGGCACAGCTAAACCCTTTGTGTCCTGTCTCTGTACCATGAGACCATTTAAGCACTGATTTACAGCTGCTGAAAAAACATTAGTTCTTCAGGAACAGGAATGATCACAACTCAGTCTTTTTAGAATTTACTTACTCTTGAACAACTTAAGACAATCCAAGCAGTATCCAATTTTCCCAATATACCCATTAAAACTCAAAAGCCACAATTTTTAAGTCTACAAAATCTTTCATTCAAAAACTCCCGTGTATCTCAATACTGGCTGTTTATATTATACCCCAATAATGTAACAATCCCAAGGCAAACAGAACGTTATTGTAACACTTGTATGAAATCTCCAGTAGCACGCGCATTTATAATGTGCTTGGGTTGTTGCAATAAACACTGTTTTCACTAAGTATTACATTTTCTTGAAAAATAGTCTGAATGTCCAGACTAAGAAACAGTTTCCAAGAGCAACTCGGCATCAGCACAACGTCCAACAGCAGAGATGGAAAAAAGCAACTACCAGGAGGGTCAGGAAAATATGTGTGCATGTGAAGTAACCAGCACACAAAGATGTTTGGCCACCTGAAATTAAATAAATCACCAACCAGGGCTAACAGTAAACTAACCCCCACTAAGCTACTCAATTGCAAATGCCATCCAATTCTTTTAAAGCACAGGCCATTTAAATAATGTACTTACTTCAACAACTTAAAATTCCAATCAGAACACTGAGCCTTGCTCACCACATTCCAGAATTCCTTGCCCTTATCTGGCAATTCTTTGCCTTGTTACCTAATAATTAATATTTTCCAAGATGAGTTATAATCAGTCCAAGCACTCAACTCATAACTACTGAATAAATAGTTTTTCCATACAGGATTTTTGTTTCCCTGAGTTATTGTCTAATACAGTTTGAAATGCTGAGCAGAGCAAAGGGTGGATTTACAGCAGTGGACTCTGCAGGTGCCTGAACAAGTTCAGATGATGACACAGAATCACATCCACAAATATAAATGCACCTCTGCACAACAGCAGGATTTAAACCCCAGTTGCCTTCTTGACTCTTCAACTCTGTATTTTTAGAACACGGACTCCACTGTGTAATAACAATAACAATAACATTAAAAGTTGTCTCAAATTGTCTTGAATTGTCCAGGTTTTGAGTTTTTGGTTGGATGGGTTTTTAGCTGTCAAAGTTCAGAAGGACAACACGTCCCCCCAGGTATCACACCATGAGCTCATTCACTGCTAGTTTTGATTTCAGGTGCTTTCATATCAGTTTCCACAGCAATCAGCTCCATCCCAGCCCAGAGATAATACATTGGCACTACAGGGAGCCTCTGACTCCCAAAATCCTGCAGGCTCCTACTGGCCACTGTTTAGTGTGAGGACACCCCAACTTCAATCCTAAATAAAACAACTGCCACAAAATGCCCTGCCAGGCTCTCAGCCCCCATTCTGCCTCCTGATCTCAGTATATGGATCACTCTTTTGCCTTCTAATATTTTCTCATTCAGGCACAAATAAAATAAAAGCTATCAATTTTTTAACACCTGCATAAAATCCTGCAAAAAAAGAGGACCAATTCCCATAAGAAATCTCTAAACAGACATTATAGCAAGTGGAGACAGTTGACAATAAACAAAAAAATTCATTACCCATCCTTTCATTCAAATACTGAAGGGTCAATCAAAGGAAAAAGAGCCTTGCACCTCAAATGTCCTTTCTACGTTCTCTTATGAAATATGAAAT
>JAWWES010000030.1:3676787-3728113 GCA_035583135.1 Lophotriccus pileatus | reverse complement strand
CTTTGCTGCAGCTCAAAGCAGCACAAGAGGCACTGGAAGTTCAGAAAAGCCTAATTTTGCTAAGCATCTCCAGGATGTTCTCAAATGCTGTGGAGGAAAGAATGACCTCTAATAGGGATTAATGTCTAATTGGATGAAGTGAGTACATACTGGATTTTATCAATACTCTTTGTTTGATACTAAGAATACGACAAATTTTCAGAAGCATCAGAAACCATTTACAACAGCTCTGTCGATGCAGAGTCCTAGGCTGGACTTATTTTAAAAGGCTACTGTTGGTGTTAGTAAAATCAACTGAGTCTTTTCCAGTTCAGGATTGTGTTGAGCAGGCAATAACAGTGCAAGAACTTTTAATGTTATCTCCAAGCCATGTGATTTGAAACTAGATTATGTTTGAGAGTGCTTTAAAAACTTCAGGGAAATGGACACCCAGTGACATGGTTAAAGCTACCAAATAACTGACAAATAATTAAGTGGAAAATTAATCCCAGAACTGATTTTTTGAGCTAAACATCAATGAAAAGAGAATGTCACCTTTCAAATAGCACAGGATAAAGCAGCAGAAATGCAAGGCAGTAATTGCTCACCTAACAGAGTAAAAAAACTTATTTCCAAGGCAGACTTGCGCTTAATCTGCATGTGTGGCATTTCTTCTGGATATGTATAACCCTTGGCCACAAACCCCCTTAAATAGCTTTGTAGTAAGATGACCTGATCAGAGAAGTTGGCAATAGAAACCTCCTTAGTAGAACGACGCCACTGAAACCCCGAAGTCATTTTTGCAAAGAACACTCTTTCTTTCCCAGTCGTGCCTGTTTCCCCCAGGAGGGGAAATAAGACATCTGCACACTATCATTTCAAATAACCAATTTTACACATGGGGAAAGCAGCACTGAGGAGGAAGCCTTCTGGCTTTTCAACATGTTTTCCTTTGTTTTCTACTCTCACAATATTATTATTAATTATGATAATAAATCTATTATATTTTTAAATTGCTCTTCTGCACTAATTTCGACAGACAAAAAAACCCTTAGACTCTTCAAATAAAAGTGGTATTTGTATTCTTAAAAAAATGGTTGCATACATTATTTACAACCAGAGCCCAAAAGATCATCTAGAATGCCTTCAGCTTGATAAATGGTGTAAATGTCATCCAGCTATCTGCAGCACAAGCTTCTGACCTAATGCACATCTTTCTCAAGCCAGAAGTGCACCCCAGAGACCAGCAAACACTTACAGTAATTATTTACTGTCTTCTAAAAAGACCTGCTGTGATCTACACACAGTAAAACTACAATTATTGGATGTGGATAAAAACCACAAAAACACCCTGTTACAAGCCCATGCTCTTTTGTCATGGCAACACTGTAACTCAAACTCCTGGAACAATTGCATTGTCGGGATCCTGCTTTAATGGGAAACTATAATGGAGCTCTAAGGCAGCAACCCGGGAGAGCTTTCTCTCTAGAAAGAGAACAAACAGAGAAATAGAGAGGACACTAAGAAAATTTATGATCTGGTTGCTTTTCCAAACACAGCTCCTGATGACATGCCCAAGATAAAAGCGGCTGAATTTGATCAGGAGTCATGATTTGATACTCAGAGCCTGCTGAGGAGCAGGCTGGGAAGGAGGGTTTCAGCAGCAAATCCTTGGCAAAGCAGATCTGTGTGCAACAACCCCCTGGCTACAATAAACATCTTATAAAGGCACTCAAAGGAAAGCAGACACTGGTGTAAATGCACTCCAAGGAAAGCAGGCATTGGTAAAATCTAATACACACTCCACGTGTCGAATTCCAGCCAGGACACACCAGCTTACCCAGACTAACCCCTGGCTGCAGCACAGCACAATGGAACAACAAACATCATGCAGTGGAGGTGAGAAAACCTGTATATTTATATTTAACCAGGGAAGCCTCCTAAGTAAAGATGTAACCAAGCAGTTCCAGCTACTCCTACTAGAAATCAAGTAAACAAAGTACTTACACAAAATCAAATACACACATGCTGCACAAACAGGAACATAAGGAAGCAGACAAGTCAAGAAAGGAGTTGGAAAACTGTAATGCATTAAAATAAAACTAAAAGCTAACAAGACTAACAATTAAACATACTACATAGATTTTCAGTGTCTAATCAGTTGATCACTAAAATTGATTTGAACTATGCAAATCCACACAGTAATATACATTTCTCAGCAGCACCTCCAAAGCCTATGAATGACAGAATAAACCACTGTTTCTAGGCAGTTTTAATGTGGTTTTAACACCTAGCTCAAGAAGAAAAATGAAACAATAAAGGTATTATTAAATAATGGAACTTTGCCTGAAAATTCTTCAGCAACATTTGGTATGTTTTGTGTATGTCTGTGTAATGTACTTTGTTGTTTCTAATCTCCTCTTAAAAATTACTAATAACCCCCATATTCCATGTTTACTGGTGCTGCTCCAGATATCATAGTTACATTTACTTATCTGCCTGTTTTACAGAACATACACACCTTATTAGCTCTATTGTGCATTTGCTGCATCCCAAACTAGAAGACTTAGATGATCCATCACAATGCATAGCTGTGGCCATAAAACACAGATGAAATTTTTCTTATTTCAGGAAGATTAGTTTTTCATATTTCAGGAAGAAAACATTTTAAAAGCAAATTAAATGTAATCAGATAAAAGGCAACTTAAATTCCACCGATGTGAATGACTGTAAGTGACAGTGGATCAGTGCAACTTCACAAAGCTCCACATGGTATCCTCTCTCGTCCTTCCAAAAACAGCAGCTCTATAAGGAGGCTGATGTCAGATAGTTCCTGACAATCATTAACCTAAAGGAAAAGTGACACGTTTCACTTCCCAGTTTGGTTCAGTGATTCAATTAACTTTTGAGTGGCACTTGAAAAAGCAAAACAATCACTGATAGCCGCTGACATCTCCCTGGAAAACACGAATTCCCAATTAAGAGATCGGAAGGTGCAGCCCTGGGTGAGACAGGCTGTCCTCCTGCAGCCCAGCGAGCTCCAGGGTGGAGCAGGTGGATGCCCAAAGGAGGCTGTGACCCTGTGGGAAGCAGGAGCAGGGTCCTGGCACGACTTGCAACCTCATGAGGAGAGGAGCTCAGACTGGGGCAGGGGAAGGGTGTGAGGAGTCCTTCCCTGGAGGAGAAAGGAGCAGCAGAGACAGTGTGTGATGAACTGACCATAACCCCCAGTCCCTGCACGGCTGGGGGAGAGGAGGGAGAGAATTCAGAAAGTGAAGCCCAGGAGAAGGAAGGGGAAGGGGAAAGTATTTTAAGATTCAGTTTTACTTCTCATTACCCTGTTCTCACTGGACTGGTACTAAAGTGAACATCCCTAAACACAGGTCAGTTTTGCCCATGATGGTGACTGGTGAGTGATCTCTCCTGCCCTTATCTCTCCCCACAAACTATTCCCTAGACTCTCTCACCCCTTTGCAGCTGACAGAGCGGCCTTGGTGGGCACCAGCACCCAGCCAGGGTCAACCCACCACACAACCTCAGCCCTTCTGTGACTGTGCTAAAATTGAATATTGCCTCTTTTTAAGGCTACTCAGGGAATTCATATTGAATGGTACAAATACTTACTCACTATTTTACCCATCCATCAATCAACTTTCAAAACATTCCACTATGCAAGAAATAAGCATCCCACCCATCCATCTTTGACAAATCTCACAGTGCTACAAATATTGACACTGTGTTAACAACAGGCAACTTATTACACAATGGCAGTACCTGATATTAAGAGGCCATCCCATTTTATTGGAACAAATAACTGATCTGCATCTCCATTTTGTTGATCCTGTTACCTTAGCCTACCACAGGACACCATAACTACAAAGTTTAAGCACCATGAGATCTTAAAGTACTGTGGACACACAGCCATGAACCTGTTTTGTCTGAGTTCAGGATCACAGGGCTCTGCTCCCACACTACCACCTCCAGCCTTGATATGAAATCTAAATTCTGATATTAGACTAAAAAGTAAACAGTTTCAGAGTCTAATGGATGCTCCCACGAACCTGATACTTCTGGTATCAAATTTCAGTATCAAGTTTCCAGAGCCTGGTTTGCTTAGTCAAGTGACAACTAAGACAGTTCATTAAAAGTGAATAGACCCACCAAATGGTCCACGGCTATAAATTTATGGTGGCATCACTGCAAGACTGGAGTTTAGAGCATTTTTAAGAGTTTTTTTTCACCCCCACAAAGGAGCTTTACCTTGACTACTTAGCAGCTGGCTTGAGGTATGGAGGCTTCAGAGAAATCAGTATGTTCCTATGTGACAGGGGTTTTGTGGGGGAATGGGCCTGTTTCCCCCTTCTGTTTTGTTTTTAAAGATAAATAAATATCTCATGGACCATTAGCATACTTGCTTTTCAGTGAAAAGCAGATGCACTACAGTCATTTTATACACCAGCTGTGCACACAAAGGATACAGAGGATTCCAGCACTCACAAAGCTTTGTTTACAAACTTGGCCAATAAATTCCATTGGTTGTTTTGGATATTAGAAAATAATTACCTTGGAATCAAACTCTGGGTTTATAGCTGTTAAATTACATGTTTCATTTTACTGTATTTTTTCACCACTTGTATTAATAATACCTTTTACTTTATGGCTAGAGATTAGTAAATATCTGCAACTATATATAAAAAAAAAATCTTTCTTGTTTCTAACATTCAATTTATTGAAAATGCCTTTTCCTTGATTCAGTTCTCATTAAAAGTGCCTGTACTTTGAATTATTAGATAATTATCCCAGATAATACAGTTAAGAAGCTTTAAAACCTAAGCAGTCAATGAGAAACATTTCCACCAGAGAACCAAATCAAGGGTTCATCCAACTTAAACTTAAAACTCTTATCTAAACCAAAGCAAACAAAATCCATGAGTCTCCCAGCCAATCTTTCTAGAAGAAAAGGCTCAAAACTTTATGAGAAACTCGTTTTGTGGGACGTTTCACATTCCACTTAAGGTTTATTTCACTATATATATTCCTGCTTCTAATAACAACCAGATGTGACAACCAAGTCTGTCCAGCGCTGTAAAAGATACAAGGATATCCTGAAGCTCAGCATTTTGGGAGAGGCTTGGAGAAAACAGGCAAAAAGTACCTGGAGGTGAAGTGAAGGTTGAGGCAGCAGTTATAATCCGAGAAACATTCTAAATTCAAGTTCATTAGCTATCAGAAAGGCTGCATTTCAGTGGGAACGCCCCATGCCCTGACCCAAGAAACCACGAGGGACACCAGCACTGTTCTTCCCAACTGTGTATATGAAACAGCACAAGAACCCACTGTCACCAAACAGGTTTGTTCTCCAGCTTTTTAAGCACATCACTGACAAGAAATGTTCTACGTTCTGATTTCCAGCAGCAACAAGGCTGAAGAGATTTTGCTGCTACTGAACTACATAAATGAAGCTGGTTCTTCCAGTGAAGCCCAGGCAGATTTCAGCCCATCTGACAGAACATTGAGAAAAGTCTTCAGTCAGTTTTGCAACCTTTAACTACTCCTAAAACATTAACAGGTCTTCCTTCAAACCCTCCAGCACACAAAATTCCTACAGGTCACTCACTCCATCTCCACCAATTTCTACTCATGCTAACAAGTATGCTCAACTTTCACACTCTAATCAAATTACCAAAGTTAAAATGTCTTGTTTCTGTTTAGTTTTACATTAAAAAATAAAATAAAATCAAGATTGTACTTCATTAACAAACCTGTGGGGTGTTACATTCACTGTAATCCTGCTGAAGAGAGCAGCTGTAAGAATCACAGAATTCATCTTCATTTCCTACATGTCCACATGGACAAGACTATCCAAGACTTACAGTCTGGACATATTGCACAGAAATATTTAGTTCCTAAAATTTTGCATCATTTGATCTGTAGCAGGCTTACACAATTAAAATACTCAATTTTGGACTCTCTATGAGGATTATAACTATTAAGAATAAAATAATGGACTAATAGCTTAGGAACTAGCTATAGCATGGACAACTAAAATTAAGAGGAGTACTATCTATACTTTTTAACGTTCATTTTTATTCACTCCTCATAAATCCCACAAAATCTCCATCACCTCTGCATCAGTCTGTCTTAGCCATCTTTGCTTCACTACTTTTATTCCTTTTCATCACTTTCTCAGCTATGCTTTCTTCTTGAAGGGCTGGGGCAGAGCAGCTGGGAGAGGAATGCAAGCACCGAACCTCTTCACTGGAGCATTTTCCCCATTTGTGAACTGAGTGGCACTGCTCAATTTCAGGCAGCTCAGAACAGAAAGAACAACTCTGACTCTACCATTAGTAGGACCACGACAGTAACACAAAATAACAGAAAGCAACCACATATGTGTGTGTGTGTGTATTTTCACAAGTTAGAGTAGGAAAGAAATTCTCATTCTCATCCCATGACTGCAAAACGTAGAACCAAACCACACTTGGGACTGCAACAGTTCACTTAGCTGAGATTTATTTACTTAAAATACACACTGTATTTATATAACACTTGTATCTTCAAAAGAAAAAGCAAGTTTCTTCTGACAAAAAGTGTTAAAGTGATCTATCTAATGCACTGTTCAACAGTAAGCAAGATTTTGAGTGAATGTCAGTGAATAAAGACAAATGTGCCGACAGCATCCGTTGGGAGGCATTACAGAACACAGCATTCAGATTAATCATTCTGGTCTGTGTAATTTTATTACAATCTTCATATTATAAAAGGAAAATGATTTTCCTTGCTGTTAAGGACTATAATGTATCATGATTCTATGATCTACTGAAAAATACACTCCCTGGTGTTGAAAAACTTCAGCTATTTTCCACTTGTTTCTCTGTGCAAAGCACAAGTTAATCAACACACACCACCTTCCAAACCCCAAACTACCAGAAGGTTCTTTTGGCCTCATGATAGCCACTCACAGGGATTTTCAACATGTTCAGCTGGAATTTGTAGTGACACAGGTACACTCTCTAAAAGTTATTATCTCGAAAGCATCACCCTTTCCATAAACAACCAACCCACATGAAGCAACTCCTCTAACAAAGAAAAACAACTGGCACCTTCCAGAGACCAGACAAAGGTATCTGCAAGTACCAGCTCAACGTTACACTCAAGAGGAGTTTCAAGATCCAACATTTTAAAACCATGCAAAGAACTTTAGGAAATACAACTGAATTGTTCGGCCTGAGCAAATCCATTGAGCAAATATATTCTCGGGCATTCAACAGTCACGACAAAGCTTGCAAAACAAGTCCAACCAAGATTTTGCAATGATTTTAAGACTAAAACATAGCTATAGCTTATAATTATTGATATTTTTATATATTTTTTAATCTGCAGCACAATGTCATTGAATTATTTGTACAGCCTTTTGTGAGCAAGTTTGGACAACACCAGAAGTTCATTACAGAAATTCTCCAAACTATCAATATCACTCCCTGCACAACTCTCCAACTTGCCTCTTTAAATAGTCCCTGGCTCCAAAATTAATCTGCACTATCACCATGTGGTTTGTATTTCCACAGGAAGACAAATTTGCTGTGCTGCCTAAATGGTTTGTTTGCTTGCAGATAGAGGTATTTAAACACTTATGAAAACTCCACATGAATGGAGCAGCTTTTCAACCAACAAGTACTGACTTTACAGTTTCACTGACCAAATCACATGGGCCTTGATGCCGCCTAAACATCTTATAGAACAGCTTGTGTATTTCAAGGAAAAAAAATTCTTAACCTCTCCCTATTTCCTGATCTTCCCTCATCTTCCTGACTGACAAGGCAACAGTCAGAACTTGGCTGGTCTGCCTGGCAATACCTTTACTTAACTAAAAGGATCATTTTTTAAGCTAAAAGAAAAAATCTGTGCATTATTTTTAAATAAGAATATGCAATCTCTTTGTGGACATCTAGAGCATGCTGGACATGAGAAGCTGCCACTTTTCATGGTTCCTATAAATCTACATAGAGAATTGAAAGTAAGTCACCTTGACGTCATCATGGTGAATATAAGAGGAACCGAAAAATTTTGTGGTTTCTCTTCCCTCTGATATTTATGCTCTATCCAATTACCACTACACACAGGCAAACACACCCCTTAAAAAACCCTTACCAACCAGCAGTTTAATATCACAGAAATTAAACCTCTCCCCACAGTCAAAACAAAGCCATGGAAATCTGCAAAGTAAGGAACACACAACAGAAAAATAAATCAGATTATACTTACAGTCTAGTTAACTTCTGTGTGTTCTGAAAGAGCAGCTCTGGAAGGACTTGCAATTTATTCTTGTTCAAACGCCTAAACAATAACAATTAGAATAAAAAAAAAAATTAGATTATCTTTCAGTTTAAGAAGTTTATTCTGTTATACCTAAACACAAGAAGCTCACATGGTACATGCTATGAACTCTGCATTGTGCACGTAATTCACAGAGGAGCAAAAGTGACTGTGTCATCTGTAGATCACCTGCCTACATTTGTGAGTTCCAGAGTCAAGGAATAGTCACCAGAGAGTCTGAATGTTTTTATATGGATAAGCACACAAATATTTCTTTTCAGCTTCCCTCTGGATGCCAGTGAGCCACACACTCAGCTCACACTGCTCTAGGAACACCTACCAGCAGGTATCTGGATTTTCTCTCTCTCCTTAACCAACCAAGATTATTCCCAGATTAGTTATTATTTCTACAGTCTAAACAATTATTATTCTTTTCTTGAAGGACTTTCTTGAAGCTTCACTTTGCAAACAGGAGCGCTCTTGTAGAACATAACAACATATGGGTAACCAGACTACTATATGGTGACTTGAAATAGAATATTAATCTGGAAGATTCTCCCAGGAACATTTTAGAGAACAGATTAATGTTTGTATATTAGTCCCTTTTACTCAAAGTTTTACACTGATGACAACTTGCCAGTTTTTAGAAAACAACTGTTACAAGCTATTCCAGCCCAGTAGCTATAAAAAGCATGAGCCTCCTCTCCTTGAAAGGCGTGACAGCCCCGTGAAATCTAAAAGCAGTTCTACTTGTAAGACACAATCTTTTTCTTCAATCCTTTTGCTGTTGTTTGACAATAAAAACAGTCTCTTGCTTTATCCTAATGAAGTTGACCTGAACTAATCACGCACAAGTCCCTGTTCTAAACAGGAAGCTGCGTCCTGTAAGTTCATTTATAAGCCTGTCTTTACGCCCCTCTTTGTTCCCAATCTACCTGACAAGTTCACTGTGATACCAGATCAATTTTTTCCCTGAAGTTTTGATCTCCAAAAGACACCTGGAACTTTTCTAAACCTACTGCTACTTCACACCCGATATCTGGTTTCCAGTTTTCCTGCACACTGAGTAATTTCACTATCAGAATTAAAGAATTTTTGGAACTGAGAGCCCTTCCTCAGAGATCAAACTAATGTTGTGGGGTTTCATATGGCAGAGATTTCACATGGCTACCATATGAAAATGTCTTGCAAGATAAAGGGATGATGGAGGAAAGAGGAGGATTAACTTCTCTTTCTGACACCTAGAACAGATCAAAGGCTGCTCCTGCAATCCTGCTCCCAGAGCCTGTGCATCACACACACCACATGCTGCCTTCAGCAGAGACAAATATGGGCTATTTTCTAGTGCTTTTACCAACTTCCCAATTTCCCTGCTGAGATAAATGAATAAAAGAGTAAATAAAACATTGACCATGAACATGAGAGATACTAGGCACTAGTTTGCACTTGGGAAAGGAAATGGGAAGATGTAAAACTGGATTCGCTTACGTCCATGTGACATTTCACAATTTTATACCTAAGTAAACTTAATCTTGTTTAATTCAAGTTTGATAGTAATGTGCTATTTAACCCTCATCAAGTTCATTACTTCGGTTAAGCATGTTTATCTTCTACAGTAACAGGATGAAATATTAGGAAAAAAAATGCTGGTGATAAAGTAGGGCTTAGCACTCCTCAGCTCCATCCTCATTCCCTAAGACAACCACCAGTTACAGAGAAACAATCAACATATTCAACTTACTTATCAATCAGAATGAAAACAACTATCAGTGAAATGAATCTCTTCCACACATTGTCCAATATTTATTCCTGTGTCTGACTGTCATTTCGGATCTCACAATGTACACACAGTTACCCACTGTCAACCCAAAGTCGTCTGACTTATCTCAAAGTACATCCAAGGACTATGTTTTAAGAACATTCTTTTCTCTTCTTGCAAGGATTTCACAAGTGCTGAGTTTGTGTTTACTGTTTTAAGCCACAGAAACTAATCAAAATCAGATTAAGTTTCCAGAACAGGAGGTTTCACACCAACAAGCAAACAATATCTGCAGTAAGAAAAGATTGTATTTAATGAAAAGGTCAAATGTTCTGAATGGTCATTTATAAGCAGTCTCCTCCAGTTTGACAAAGAAGTGCCAAACCCAGATGAAATGCAGTGGGATGAGAGGAGCTGCAGTTTATCCTCATCTATCAGTTAAGCTCTGGGACAAATAAGGAAACTTCCAGTGCAAGGGGAAGCAAACATTAGGAATGCCAACACAGGGAAAGTGCAAAGCACAGACTGAGAACACTGAAGGACTGTGCTGCAGCCCCTTCTCACACCAAATGACCCAAAGATTAGTTACAGAAATGCCCTGTGCTTGTCCAAGCCTGTTACCTACAAGAGCCTTTCACCATCACATTACTGCCCAAATCTTAATCCTGTCAGGTGTTCAATTTTAATTACAGCAGTATTTCTGATTTCATAACAAGTACCTTGGAAATGGTGAACCCTTATACTACAACAGTGAAATAAAAACGGTCTGCAAAAGGTTCATAAACAAAATGAGCTAAAATCTTGCAAAATGATTTTGTGGATGTTGTTCTTGGGACTGCACCTTACTAACAGATACAGATATTCCTGATTTTCAATTAGTGACTTCAAATGGGCATAACATCAACATATGATACCTTGGAAATTGAATTTAAATCTGAGCCACTCTTGCAACTGTAACTGGCTGTATCATGCAGGAAGGACATGCCAGCTTTGTGAATTTGAACAGTGGACTAGAATCAAAAAATTATCATTTACATTTTCTCATGAGTAAAATCAGCCATATTTTGTCACGTTAAACCCCTAGGACTGTTCAAACTGGGAATGCCACTGGGACTCAGCACACTGCAACATAAAAACTTGGAAGTGGCCTCTTTCCTCACACTGGTAACACTTCCAGCCTGCAACCAGCACGTGTGTGTGCACACCCAGCACCCACCAGCACCACAGCAGGTACCATCAGGGCCAGGAGTGAATCTGGGGCACAGAGCCAGGCAGGATCTGCTCCAGATTATTTGACCTGGGACTGACTGCTGGATGAGAAGGCAGCTGCTCAGTCTCCCATGTATTTTGAACTGGATGTTTTACAGCTCATAAGACCTGTGAAGTATTCCGGGAATCCAGAGTGCTGGGCAGACTGATGCATAATCGCCCTGTGCCACGGAACAGATTAGCTCCAGTGCTGGATCAGAAGCAGCTCTGGATGTGCACAGCATGGAGTCCAGACTAATAAAGCCTCCTGGAAGCTGAAGAACTGCGCAGAGAGGCTCTCCAGGAGTCATATCAGCCCTGGCAATACCTGCACTGAGTCAAATTTATTAAGTCTGATCAGACACATGCTGGCTGCACAGTCAACAACCTCCACACCCTGCAACTCCCTCCATCCTCCAGACTACTTTAACCACTACTGCGCAAGCAAAGTAGAACTTGCCATATTCTGGTTTATTACTCTGCTCCTCAGGTCCCCAGAAGTGGCCCAAAAAAGTTAACCAGGCACCAACTGCACGCAATAGTTCTTGATGTGTAAGCAATTCCAGGAGTCCATATGTCACCTCCAAGGCATCCATGAAACCAACACACTGGGACAATGCTCTCTCACTCGGCTCATATTCACCTGTGGTTCTGCTGGAAGGTGTTTAGGGAGCTGTAAATGTTAAAAGCTAAAAGCCCACACTTCTGTATGCAGGAATTCACTGCAGAAGTGAAAAACCGCCTCTTCTAAAATTATTATAAGTTACTGGCACACTTTTAAAACCAAGATTCCTTGGAAAACTGAAAAATTCAGTGTAGGGCATAAACTTATCTAGAGTTTATTTAAATTTGGATACAACACAGTTTCATCCTCTGAAAAGCCCTCACATAGAACCAGGCATAGCAGTGATTTCACTCTTCTAATCATCTTAGAGGAATGCAGTGTTTAAAAGCCAGGGTATGAAATTCTGGTGTACTGGAGGAGCATTTCTATAAAATGAGTGATGTCATATATAATAATATTCATAATATCACATATATGCAAGATATCTTTGTCCACCACATAAAATGCATAATTCCAGCTGCAGCCAAGAGATAGGAACATGTGTAGATGTGTATATAGACATATATATGCATATCCATGTATCTGTGCCTACACCTCTGTAGACATGACTTCCTCCTCCCTTTACTTCAGCCCTTCTGTCCCAACTCCTATGCCCTTTCATGTCTTTAGGTAAACCCTTTTTCTCCTGGTTATTTTGCATGCTGACTTCTCTTTTCATATAAAATTAATACATAAATTTCTGTACTTCACAGCTTTATCGTATTACAAACTGGATTTTCCTCCCTTATTATTCAAATGGCTTAAAATACAGATTTGCAGAATTTGTGACCTTTGAAAGTCCCATCCATCAACACTGTCCTCTGGTTTACTACTGTTTTCTTTAGAGCAGCCACATTTAGCGTCAAACCCACTGTTCCAACACAGGACAAATGCTCCCTCTCACCTCCCCAAAAAGATTTGGCTCATACATATACCAAGTGCCAGTTTTCCACCCTTCCTCCCTCAGCCTCCTGCCCAACTGGGGGTTTTTATGTCCTGAAGGCAAAGGGATGGAGGGAAACAACCTCTGTGTCAATCACAGAATATCAAGGGCCCTTAAAAAAACAATGGAGAAGTCATTAACTGTGAAATTTCTACCTTCCTGGCTCCAACCAGGCTAATCATATTCCTTCCTCTGTCTGAAGCTGGGACAGGAGAGAAACTTAACTATTAAGATTCCCCCGACTATTAAAACACAGAGTAGGAAACAACCACTGAAGGCTGGAAAGAAACAACACTGGCAGCCTAGAGGTAAACTGAAGATCTTAACCAGGATCATTCCATGAAACAAATGGAGGGAAAGACCATCATTTCACAAAGGTTATTTTAATTTATTGTATTTTTGCTTCATTCCTTTTCTGGTCTTCTGGATAACTTCTGGTTGAGTAAAAAACCTTCAATATCGGTAGGAAAATTTTCAATTTGTTGTCAAGGTCACCCTGGTTTCCCTGGAGGAGAAACTTTCTGTGGCTGCTGACTTGAGCGGCATCCCTCATGTTCACACCCTTGGAAGGATCACATCCAGCTCAGGTGCTGTTGCCTTATGCAGGATATCCCTTCCTTCTCAAGGCTTTTGGCACCACTGGAAGACTTCGGGAAGTTCAGAAGAATTTCAGGGTTCAGAATTCAAATGAACAGGTAAAAGAAAATATCAGAGACCTGGGCATTTCTTACACAATTCATTTGGAAATTTGAAAAAGTTTTAATGCAGTAACAATCCTTCTTGACTTCACTCATTCATCTACACAGGGGGTGTACAAATACACCTCAGAGTGGGTCTGAGAGGAACAGATCACACCAAACACAACTGCATTTAGTATTCTGAGAACAGAGCACCTTCAGCTTCATACTTTGTTCTCACAGAGTTTTACTTTGAGTAAGAAAGAAAACCCAAACCCCCTTCTCTCCAAGGTTACAGTGAGTGGATTCTCACCAACTCCACGAAAAATCTCCTTCTTCAACATTCCCAAGAGCCACTCACCTCCTTCCCCTGGACTATGTAATCAATACCAAAGCAATGCAAGTATTATTTATTCAAACTCGGCAAACTGTGCAATTTCCCAATGCAACCTAATTTCTCATTAAGCCACTGACTTGGTTTGGAAGTTATGAATGCCATAATATCAGTCACTTCAGGCAAACTGCAAATGTTGAAGGCACGAGCAGAAATCATCAAATTTCCACAGCTGTGAGGGAAAAGCCAAGTACCAGACTTCTGCCAGACCATCTCACAGCAAAAGGCCCTGATTGCTTTTCATTTAAAATGTGTTGGAGTATTACATTAAAACTAACATTACACTTGCATATTACTGAACACATTCCACCCAGAAATTTAAAGTTCATACACAGACTCTGACATAAACTGTCAGCTTTATTGTCTCTGAACATAGCAATTAACTGGTTTCAACCCCATGAATGTGTGTGATACCCATCAGCCTCCAAATCCTGCACCTGCTTTTCCACTGAGCATCGACAGCTTTACTACCAGATCAAAGTCACTCATATTTGTCATGAAATAAGTAGCACTCAGTTCCTTTCCACACAAGATCAACAACTTCAAAGTCTGATTTAAAATCTATATTCACATTGCTACCTATTGCACAACTCGTTCTCCAACAGAAAATCAAAATTAGAGTGCATTTCAATTTCTTAAAGGGGTAGCTTCAAAGGAACAGTCCTGTTACTTCAGCCTTTAATATCCAGAAATTATGCAAGTAACTTTGGGTTCACTCCCCAATTTTGTCATTTATTTTATTTCACACTTCAAACATCTGGGTCTCATTTTTGGCAAGAAGCAAGCTTGCTTTTTTTCCTTTGTTGTTAGGAGCTCCATGGCATTGTCCTTGGAGAACAGCCTCGGGGAACATGATGCAGTTGAAGGAGTTTCTACCAGTTAAAGGGAGAAGCAGTTACATCACAAGCTTGGGAGGGACCAAGGAGCAGTAAAAGTGACTTAATGCATAACAGGAGACTCACACAGAAGGACAGGAGTTCCTGAAATCCAAGGAATAACTAAGTTTTCTCTTCTAACTGCACTGACTTGGGAAGCAGTAATGCAGGAGCACAGGCAATTGCCTTCAATGGTTTCACCAGAAAATCCTATTAACATCAAGAAATATGTTGTGTTCATTAATGGAACTTCTTCTTTGCTTTGTATCACTTCCTCTTCATAAGGAAAAACAGTCAAGATGCAGCCCCCATTAAAAAAGCCAACCTTATCCATTACCTTCTGTCATCACCTCTTTATATTACTACCCCAGGAAATAAAGCCAGAGGAGATATAATGGAATTTCAATAAGTTGCTATGAGGAAGCCCAGGACAACCATATTACAGGATTATGGTGTGGAATAAATGAACTTCTCTATCCATGTGACATGTTATTACAGAAGCCTTTCCAAAAGCTGTGAGAGATACCACTGGAAGTTGCTAAGGGACCATATTTTGAAGGAAAACTGTTTACAATAGCTACAACTTCGTGATCCCTTATTCCAGACTGAGCAGACTGGGTGGTCCTGGCTCACATTTTCAAAGCTGTCAGAAGTAATAACCTTTATTAGTAACTTCTCATTAGACAGAAAGATTATCTACCCTCTCTCAGAAGCAGACTGTGTGTCTGTGCAAAGTGGCAGCACACACACTGGGAGCTCTATAACACTTGATAGTTTTCAGTAAAAGAATCCTTATTTTTTTTTCCCTAAAGATCATTTCATATGAACAAATCTGACATTAAGATGAAGGGTAGAACCACTAATAAGCATTATACACACATGTTCTCTGGCTAGGAACAAACACTGGCAAAAGAAGTATTAGGAACAGGGTTAAATTTCAACCTTTTCCCAAAGCCAACGTGAAGAAACAAAAAAATGGCCTAAATACATTCACTAAATGCCATAAAAAACTGTGATCAGTGCCCTGCACAGTAGAGAAATGGACAGAAGTGTAACTACCAACTTCAGTGAGGATGAGAATAGAGATTCAAGTCTCACAGTGTTTCATAATGGCAACATCAACAGCAAGGAAATCCTGTAAATCCAGAAGACACAAATTATATGCCCAGTCTCTTCACTCAGTAGCATCTTTATAGAACCACTCAGTTACATTCATGCAGGATGGTATTTTATATCTGTCTTTAGCAGATCTTAATGTAAGAGACTTTAAAATTTCTTTTAACTATCATTCAAATAAATCCAAAAAAGCTTGAGCAATAAGCCTCAAACACAGAGGTGTTCTTTGCTGAAGCTGCTTCTCAGTTTCTGCAAAGCTTTTAGTAAGTTCTCTTATTTCAAATCTGAAAAAAAAAAATAAGGAATTCACACAAAGTCTTTCAATTTTTTTATCTTCAAAACCCTAATACAGAATGAGTGGTTACTTTTTCATGATTACTCCACAGACTACGTGAAAAGAACAGGACTTGATCCGAGGAACAATCTATTGGAGTATCCCTAAATGTCCATCATTTTTAATACTTCATCAATTGTTGTAGAGGCAGTAAAATAGACATGGTCAAACCATTTTTCTTACACCAGAGAGTAATCTCTCCAGGTCAGGGCTGAAAGCCTAGGAAGAAAGCAAGAGGTAAATTTTAGCATGCACATCTCCAAGCCACACTGCCCCCGTTGACAAGCCTTAAAAGCTTATATTAATCGAATTAACCATTTCCAGAAGGCAGAAATTGCAGTGAATAATTAGCAAGAAAACTCACAAGTACAACTTTCATTGCAGTTTTTACCAGAAAATATAGAAGTGTTCCTGTTTGATGTGTTTTAATGACTCGATACCAGCCCGGCTCACGCTCTCCATATATAGTCAGGAATGCTCCGTGGCACTGTGGTGCTCTCTCCTTCTCCCTGGGGCTATGTGCCAAGCAGAGCTATTAAAAAAAGAGGACTAGCAGGATCATCTCCTCCCTGAAATCAACCTGGATACTTTAAAAAGGGTCCACCTTCCAAAGCCAGTGGAATGGCTACGAGTAAATAATTGGGTGGGAACAAAGAGCACACAGTACACTTGGCTTCAATTTGAGAAGGAAAAAGCAGCTCCTGACCGTGGGAATTCCCTATCACAACTCAAAGGATATCTCACTAGGAAGCCACAGGAGTAACCAGCCACAAAAATCAGTCTTAAGAATACCCAATTTCTGTGATAATTACCTCTGAGCCACTTTCCCAGCAGGTTATCAAATTCTGGGGTCGCTTTTTCTGAAGTGCTTCAGTACCTGAGAGTTTCCATTTCTCTCCCATACTCTTAACACACTACATCACATCTCATCCCACTCAGAGTTATCAAACACCAGTATTAAAATGTGCATGGGATATCCATAACACCTGCATGAACCCCACAATCCTCTCTTCTTCCTGGGATACTCCTACTAGAACAGAATCCTCTCTTCTTCTTTGTATACTCCAGAACACCTTGACAAAGATAAAGATCTAGAGGATTAATCATCTCCAAGCAACCACAAACATAATACTAACATGAAGTTAACTAGAAGCCAACAATGGATTAGTTTGTTCCACGTGGAAGAAAAGCTGAAGCTTCAGGGGAGCTGCAGTTCAATGGACACAGTTAAAAGGGAGTTGTGGCAGAGGAGAAGCAAAATCAAGACTGTACTGATCTCATCAAGGACAGAAAGGCTTCAAGATCAACATATTCATGTATTCTCCAAGAACAAAAGGAGGTTAAGTACTTTGAATTCATCATCCTTTCACTCAGGAACAGGATTATTTAAGGATTGCTGTGCTCGACAGCATGAAATTCAGCCAACACTTAGGGTATTTCTGAGATGGCAAGCAGCATAATCCTTCCAATATGAGGAAGCTCAAAGAAGCAAAACCCTTTTGATAAAATTACTTAAGCTAAATAAAGTTCACCCAAATAATTCCAGACCAGTGATGCAGAAGTTCTTACCCAACAGTAACACAGACACTCGAGTATTTCCTACAGATCTGAAAGAAATGACTCCTAAATCCTTCAGTGTTTTTCTTAAGCAAATACCCCCATAAATCTTCATCAAGTAGAAAAAACCCTACTAAAATCACACAAACAAACCACAGGAAAGAAGAATGTTTAAAAACTCTGATGTAATGTCCAGTGCTGATCAGCTACTCCAACTGAGTTATGGCTATATTGTAGTGGAAGTGTCCTTATTCCACTTGCTTTGTAACCACTGCTTTCAGAAGCTCGAGAATCCTGTGGTTACAGAACCTCTTGTCAACAGAAATGAGACCCAAATTTGTTTTTCCACGAGTTCTTGTGGGTCAGTGACCTACTATGAAAATGTTTTTGATGCAATCAGGTTCGTTTATTTTCATGTTGTTAAAATAAACCTCTTTGTTTTGTAGCCCTGGTCAGATGTACTAATGCAAACCAAACCCCACTCACTGAAGCATGCATCCTGCTTTCTTGCTGGCTGCCCTTTGCCTCTCCTGCACTTTTCCTGTGTTTGGACTCCTCCTGTGCAGGCCTATTGACAGAGCTGCTAATGGCTTCCCTCGGAAAAGAGGGGCCAATTTTTTATATTTTTTATTTAATGTTTACAAAAGAAATAAAAAAGTTCACTTTTGGACCGGCAATAACCAAGAGCTTGGCTGTCCAGCAATGGCTGAGTAATATATAACTATCTAATTATGTGCTACAGACAGGGCAAACTATGAAATTTGAGGATATTGGTGCCCTGTAGGAATCCAAAGTACATAAACAGTCATTGGGAACTATCATTTTCCCAAATGCACATACCCAATTAGAAAATACAACCTCAACACATCTTCAAAGAATAAGTGGTTTCTCATTACTTTATTCACTGAATAGTCCCCAAAGGGTAAGACAGTGACAGCTACTGCACCACTTGAAAATTTATTTCAACAGCAGACCCATAAAAATAAACACAAAGAAATGCAGTTCTTATTCACTTGACTCAAGGACAAGAAAAAGAGGGAGACATTAATCTTTGAACTAATTTATCACTGCTAGAGGCTTAAAAAATTCTTATTAAATAAAGATGGTTCAGCAAAAAGCCAAAGTAGGAGGTAGTGCAGGGAACTCACAAACCATCAGTTGCTCAACACTGGTTCCTTTTTACCTGCTCTTTCTGTTTTATCTCCAGATTGCTTGGACAAAACCTGCACTCATGCAAGGTACTTATCAATACTAGAAGGATGTAATTTCTGCCACTGAGGTCTGTCTGTGCCACTCCCATCAAGTACAGTCCCAATAACAGTGTCTTTCTGATCTGCAGGAACACATAATATCAAACCCAATATACGTGGAGCAAGTTTTACCAAGCCCACTGTGGATTTCTTTCCTGAATTCAGCTGCACCTATATTTTCAGTCCTGAAATGTCAAGTGCAGCAATTGTTTGGCCAACTGACAGTATGCCATATTTTTAAGAGGATAATACAAAAGGCAAGGCAATTTTGACTTTTTCCTCAAACCATCACAAGAAATATAAGCCCCTTCCAAGCATATAACCTGTACTCACATCACACAGCAGCTTCTCTGTGTGCAAAGACACATCTTTCAATGCTTGAAATCATGCTTGACTAATTTCAATGAAAACTAAAGTTATATGCTTTAATATAAAGAAAAAAAAACCCGACATCAAGCTCCAAACCACAGATGCCTCTCATTTGAGGTAATACCACGCTCAGAGCACATGACAGGGCTGAGCTTGACTGTTTTTCAAGTATCCAGCGCCCACAGAACAACAAAGTGACCTCCAAAAAAGCCCCACATATAATTTTTTGTGTGTGTTAAAGCTTTTTCTTACACTTATATAAATCAATTTTTAGAAACATCACTGAAAACATAACTGACCTTTTCACCATGTGGTTTAAACTCTACTGGATCACTTGGAACAGAACCACAGACAGCTTTATTAAGACACTAAACAGGAGACTGACTTTCTCTGTAGGCGAAACCCAGACAGGGGACCTCTCAGAATGACCAGGTTTCACTCCAAGGAGCTGTTTCATGTTGGCTTTTTTTCACCACAGTCTTACTCCACTCATGATCTCTACTTAAGACTTGAACCACTGTGGCTCCCAAAAAATAAACCAGTTCTACCTGCAAGCCCCCATTCACAGGAGAAGGTAAACACTAATTAATCCTGAGACACCTCGACATGGATGTTACACAAGTGTCTGTGTGTGTGTATCTATTGCAGCCCTACCATGATGTACATTTATGTTGCCTCATAGCAAGGTTCTACCCATGTCATTAGGATTAGAGTAAATTGCCCTCAAAAACACTTTCTATTTTGCCTTGCTGAAAAACTACATGAATTCTTTAATTTCGAAGTCATAGTGATACCTCAAGCCTTGTGGTAACACTGCTAATGTACTACAGTCAAAATAAAGTAAAATTTTTCTGAAAAATTAATATACATGATGGAATATATTATTGACTGTGAACTGGGTACCTGCATAAACTAGGCCATATTTGAATATTTTCTTCAATTTTTAACTGTTGTGAGGAGCTTGACTCTACATGGAAATGTATGTACTAGATATCTTGCAACATTCCTTTCCAAAAAGGATGACTTTTTGGACTAATAGTTGCAAATTCTCCTCCTCTCACAACAATTTTTTTTTATTGACTGCATATCTGAATTGTGGGAACAGCAGAGAGAGAGCTCTTTTAACTAGAAAAGAAAAATAATCATTCCTGACCGTATCTGATGTATCATTTACACAAATGACTAACATTTCTCTAAATTACTGCCAGTTAAGTAGCGTCAAAAAAAAATACATCTCAGTGAAATCTTCCAGAGCAGGCAGAGCACAGTATTGACAGATAAGTGAAGTATGTGAGCCATATCTTGGGAACATTTATTTTGGCTGTTTGAGCCAAGAGCGGCACATAACGTTGAATCAAATGCAATATAAAATTAATGAGCTTCCTTCTTTCCTTCCAAGAACTAACAAAGGTGAGCAATCAGCTTGAGCCAAGATGTGACTCAATATGATACAGTACTTCCATTCCTCCCCAGTGATTGACTGAAGGGCACTATTCACACTCAGCCCGCCCATATCTATTTTATGCTTTTATTTGTAGAGACACACCCTCCATGTAGATACATCAAGAACTACCCTGTCCTTGCCACTGTTTCTGTCCTGTGTGATGCTAAATGTAAAATGAGGCACTGATCACACAGCTCAGCAATACACTATTTGTATATTGTATAGCAGTTTCCATCATACATAATAAATAAAAGTCACATCTATTATTTTATCTTCTCACTGTCAGTCACATTGCTCAGGGAAGCTACTGATCTTGCCTGGGTTTTTGTTAAGCAAGTCTTACAGGAAACAGGGATTCCTTGCTGGTGACTTGACAGCTCTTTCAATTCAGGTATCCAGAGTAAGCCTCTGTGTGGGATGAAGGGCAAGCAGCTGGAAGTCCATTAAGTACCTCTGCTCCAGGCAGGAAAAAGCAGCACAACTTGCCAGAGCATCTCAGCCCTCTCCATGGAGGGGACAGCATATCCCTCACACCTGAATGGTGGTCAGCCAGTTCAGGAGAGGCAGAATGAGATTTGGAAAAGGTGAAAAGCAACTCAGTTTGTGGCAGATGAAAATCAGAAATCACCCAGCACTGGAACTGACTTAGTCCAGCCAGCTCTGTATCCCATCTCCACCAGTGCTAATATGCAGATTATAGAGGGCAGGAAGGCAGGATTCTCCCCTACAGCTTTGCCAGCTTCCCACCTTTTCTGCATGAAGGCTTAGTGTATTTAATAGCCCTCAATGGAGATCTCTTTGGTAAGTATGATTTCTGTACTCTGCAGAAAGAGTAAGTGAACATCCCTCCAGAGTACAGCTGAGAGAGGAGACTGAGCCTTCCTCTGGTCTTCTGGTTCTGAGCCAGAATCTGCATCAAACTGTGGAACTCTGTGCAATAATTTGATGAAAGAGCTTGTTAATTTAGAAAGCTGTTACATGAAGGTGTTGCTCTATTGTTATCAAGGTCAGAAAACTGTGCAGATAAAGTACTGATAAAAACATGAAGCAGTACAATACAGGCACTTGAAACTGAAGAGCCACACTCCAAAACCACCCAATTCTTGAACAAAGCAGTAAGACTGTACCCACGCAGGTTAAACCAAACAGTTCCTCCAAAGAAATTCACAGCTTTGCCAGGTATTTTTCAAAGACACTGTCTGAAAGGGAAGCCTTGGACAAACCCCAGACTGGAGAGTAAAAAGGAATGGAAGTGACTCAAACAACAGTGGGAAGATACCTCAGCACAGAGTGCTCCCTTCTCCAGGATTGTCCTGTCAGAATCCAGGAACAAAAACAATAGCATCCTGTCAGATACTCCCACCCAAGACATTCTGGCTCCTCATGTTGGACATTCTCACAATGTAGACACTCACACAGACACTCATTTGAAAGACAATGCTAAATTTTCTTGAAAATGGAAGGTAAGAGAGACTCCATTAGTCAGATATTGGTTACAGGATTCTTTTTTTCCTCTTTTTTTTTCTTATTTTGACTGGAATAATTTCTCAGAAGACATGGGGCAAAAGTTATAACAATATTAATTAAATATTAACTAACCACTATAACTATTACTTGAACTTGGAGGCAGCCAGTGCAGCAAGGAGCTTCATATTGCTGGCTCTGAGATGCAGCACAAGAACTAAGTACAGGATTGTTCTACCCTAATGATGGTGGGCTTTGCAGCAGTAATTCTGTCCAGCAGAAAGATTAACTCGGGTTTTGGCATATGGAACACCCAGTTCCTAAAGAATCAGGGGTGATGCCACTGCCTTTGGTTTGAACACAAAGAAAGCCAACCCTCCTCCTGCAGAGACACCAGAGCTTCCAGATGCCTCCAATTTACCTTTCCCCCCCTCCCTAGAGGGGAAAGGCTGAGTGTGAAGAGCTGTCCTGGCAGCAGGACACAGGCAAAGGCTGATCAGTTCTCCTAAAGCACCACCAGACCCCAGGCAGGGTAGCAAACCTGGTCCTACACCAACTGACTTGTGGTAGTTCGAGAAGGAAGAGGGAAGTATGGAAGTAATAAAATTGATTAAACATCAGATCACAGCTCTAAATCCATTTCAGCGCGTTTTTGTTCTCCTGCCTTTACAGATAAGCATTTTATGATCATGGATTTCCAATTAGATATGTTACCCATAATGACAAAGGGAAATGGAGACAGAAAACAATAAACCTTCTTTCTGAAAGGTTACATTCAAACTGCCTCACATCTTTACAGATCCATATGGCTTCTTAAACGGGCAGCGTACACAGCCCCAGAAAAACAACCAAGCTGCACACGCTGCAAACCCTGCATAAACACTGTGCCTTTGTCCAGACTGCCAAAGATTTGCTTTTGTTTAGAACAGCAAAGAACTATCCAATGCTTTTATTACTTTGCTGACTGCTCTGCAGCACCTACCAACCTCTCCTCTCAGCACGGTAATTACGGAAGATGCTTTTTGTATTACATGATTTATTTAATCCTGTTCAATCTCAGTTTATGAATTCCAGATTGTGAAGCATCACCTAACAACTTATTCTTCTCCTCAGCATCTTTGGTCACTAATAGCAATTTTACAGTACACTGTGCCAAATAAATACACTTTAATACCCTAATCAAGCATTTAGGAAGCTGTCTACAAAGTCTCAATACATAGTAGCATCTCTGCAGTTAAAAGTCACATATAATTTCCATTTTAACCTCTGTCTTCACAAGGACAAAACCAAAACCATACATTATATGTGCTGGAGTTAAAAATCTGGATTCTAGCTTTTTGCTTTTTTCTTAAAGCTAATTATTTTTCCCAACTTTGAGAAGATTTGGCCATGCTTATACATTTCCCCCCCCTTCCCTAAACAACAAAAACACAGTTTTAGTGCTTTCAGATGTTGAGATCTTTTATGCTAGTTAAAGACACTAATTTGAGTAGAAAGAACCAGCCATCAGCCAAAGTCCAGTCTTTTGAAGATTATACAGCTACGTGACAATTTCTGGCAGTTGGCCGTGGAAAAGTCAGGATCTGTTGGTGTCTTATATCCTGCCTCATTTTTCACATAAATGTGTGACATACATCTGGCTCCGGGAGAAATGTCAGTTCATCTTTTAGGCCCACCAGTTTTGCCTGTTGCTTCTTGATCCTCTCAGCATATGAAGTTTCAGAAGCATTTTATCCTAAAACCATAGAGGGTGTTAACAGCAAAGCACGAAACTGAACCGCCAAAACCCGAAATAGATTTGGGTTTAAACACTTTGTGCCAGCACAGCACCCTGTTTGTATGGGCAAGAGCACACTGCACCCAACCACAGAAAACAAAACCAGGAGAGGGGATGCAAGTCAGACCTTTCTCAATCAACTACCAAGAAAAAAATCACAGAAGAGAAATAGAAAAAAAAGAACTACAGTTTCTGAAAGCTTCTGTACACCAGTCACAGACCCTGTGGTAAAACTGTTACCTTGGCAAGGAGGGCAGACGATCAAAACCTGCAACTAGCACAACCAGGTTTTACCAGAACTTCTCCATGGCTCTCTAAGCACTTACTGAACAGATGCACATATCTGCCCTGCACAGTCTATCATCCCACATCAATTAGGAGCACTTCTTGAAAAGAAGAGCTTCAGAGCTCCTTTGGTGTCTCATATCCTGCCTCATTTTTCACATGGATGTGTCACACACATCTGGCTCTGGAAGAAATGTCAGTTCATCCTTTGGGCCCACCACAAGCCTGTTGCTTCTTGATCCTCTTGGCACATGAGATGCGATGGCCAGAGAACCCTGGGAGAAGCTGAGCAACCTGAGAGGCTGAGGAGACTCACTGAAGTCATTCCAGCACCTCAGAGCAGTCACACTGACCCACGAGTTTTCCAGGATTACACTGCCCAGGAGCTGGTTGGTCTGAGGCTCAGTAAGAGTGTAAAAAGAAGTAGGTAGTTAAGCTGTGTGCAAAAATTATGTCTGTTAGTGTTGTCTCAGCTGCTTGACTTTTTCTGGTCAGCTACCTCACCACTCATCTTTATGTTCTGGAATAAAACTCCATAAACTTATTGCAATAAAAGCACTAAAAACATTTTGGCTTTTCCCCGATGAGCACTGCTGGTCATTCCCAAGGATTCTGAATCTTAGGATTCAACAGGACAACGTGCACTGCAAACACTGAGTTCTGCTAAGAGGCAATGGTTAAAATTCCTGCAGACTTGGAAAGCTGAGCACAAACATTCCAAAGCAAGAAATGGTTTCTACCTTCCCCAACGCTTCACTTCTCAGCTTTGTGCTGTCATTTTACCAAACCTTGCATGATGTGCTTCCTTCAACTGATACTGCCCAGCTCTGAGCCCATGTACAATTTTGACAATTCACTGGCATTGTGAGCATTGATATCCCACAAAAAAAAAATCCCAGAGTAAAATCCAAATGCACCTCACGGTGCATTTGGCAGCAGTGGGTAACAGCTCTAAAGACACTTCATTTGAAGGCTACTTAGATGGTCATGCAGGACATGGCAAACAAAAATCTGCTGATTTGCTCAGACAATAACAATGCATTTGCTTCAATATCCAGAAAAGTGAAAACATAATGAGCTCCGACCTTCACCCGAGGTTGTGCCCTTCAAATGATTGCCATGAGGTGAGAAGTGGAACAACACATTTCCACTCTTAATCTGAATAAAAAAACCTTTATATATGGTATTTTGCCAGGAATAGAAATTACTCCTGTTCTTTAAAGCCTGACCCAATGCAGCTGCTTTGTTTAAAAATACGTTAATGACTGCTTTTGCATCCACTTTGACTGATCAAAAAAGAACATTATTCCAAAAAAATCGAAGCAATGTAAGCGATTTTTATTCGTTATTGGAAAGAAATTAAATGGAAAAAGGCCAGTTTGTTGTGTTTTTTTTAAAATGCAACCAGCATACTTTCTTCATTAGCATTTTGCAATGTTTGACAATACTTAATAAAACAGCCCTAATATTACCTAAAATGTTGCAATTTACCCTTTATAAGTGTCGCCAGACTTTCCACAGCTCATTCTCCAAAGCCTACTGACTCATAGCAAGAAAGCCAGATTTATAGTTTTGTCCTAAAAGTGATTTAAGCTAAAATCCCCAAAAGTTGCAAGTTTCCAGGCCTCCCTTTCATACTACATTAATTTAGGAAATATTTTAATGACAGGCAATCCTAAAAGAGAAGCAGAGATGCAGAATGTTCAACAGGCCAAGTTAAGAGTTCGCACAGGAAAAAGAAAAAAGACTTTCAAACATCACAGACTTAAAGAGACACTATTAAGGTATCATATTTCCAAACTTCTGCTTTCACAAAATACATTGTTTTCATTTGCTGACAGAGCAGGCTGTGCAGAAAAACACACTGAGATGACACTTGAACATTGTTTCTGGCTACTAATTGCCAGCCCTTCTCCTGAAATTATTTCAAAACTCACTTCATAACTAAATGAATCTTTGTGTAAATATAAATATGAGAAAGATTTGGTATCATATATATACATATACACACAAAAATATAAGCTTAAAACTAGGACTTAGGATACTGAGTGTCCAAGATGAGCTACAATGTGAACAAACTGTTTTCTACAGTGTCAGGCTCTGCTTAATTTTAGAAAATTAATCTGTGTTGTTCTTTTTACTGAAGTAAATCAGCTGTGGCAAAACCTTGCTCATAAAAGTACTTTCTAATGGAATATAGGTAAAAATGGCTTACAATCAGAATTTAAAATTCATCTCCCTTATTGCCGTAAATGGAGCTTTCTGATGCACAACAAAAATCCTGAGTAAATTAATTTTCAGACTTCAGTGCACCAGTTCAACAACTCAAAAGCAAATCTAATCCTGAGATCATCTGAAACAGCTTTAGTACATATGCTAAATACTCCAGACTTTTCTTGAACAATTGCTAGTGGGCACTTAACTCTTGAAAGCTGCTTTAGAAAAAATCAGTGAGAAAAGAACGAGTCCTGCAAGAAATGCCCTGCAGATAACACTTCCCAATCGAGCATAAAACCCCCCTGCATTCCAAACCAGCTTGTGATATTGTTCTCGTCACCTACCTCTAACAAAGAATAATTCCCCAAAGTATTTCAGCATTACTGAGATTTTGTTCTGCTCCCACCGTAAGACGACGGAATTAGTATAGTTTGATGATAATGCCAAAAAGCACACCCAGCTCAGAGCAGCAGCTGGATATGGCATTACTTTTGTCCTTTAATATTTAAGTTTATAGTTTATACTTTGGCAGGGCTACTAGTTTTCTATAAATCGATTTTGGATTAAGAGACTTATTTACCTTTTCTAAGTAAATTTAATTGCTGTCAAAAGCAGAGGAAATCTACAGTCTGCTCTGTGAGTTGGGCATGATACCCTGAATCACTGGCATTAGGCTACTTTAGGGGAGATGAAGCTCATCAGAAAACTAAGTACAAAGGCAGTTTTAGAAATACTGTGCATCTCTAGGGAGAGAATTCCAACTGCCATTAGCACAGACATATATATAAAAATACAAATATATAGAACAATGTGCAATAATGACAAAAGAAAAAAATCTTTTCACCCACATACCAGTTTTAAGAGTTGCCCAGATAACATCTTTTGATCATGTTATTGAGGCTCTGGTTTCACTGCCAGTTCGATTTTCTTGGCAAGCACCTCTACATTTATTTCAGTTATTAGCTATTATGTAATATAAATTCAGCAGTATTTAAAAGCATACTTTAATCTAGGCAGGTACTCATCTCTGTTTTTCCTAAAGAAGGTTAATTTTATAATCACGAAATATTGTGGATGGGCACTAATCGTGAGGTACAAAACCTGTAGCTTTCCCATAGGTGTATAAATAGAGATACTTACAGCCGTTCAAGTTGTTTCAGATCCTGAAAAGCTCCACGTTCTATCACACTGATCTGATTCTCTTCCAAGTGTCTGCAATTCCAAAAATACCAGTTAATTTTAACACAATGTAAGAGCTTCCCCACTTCTCCTCAAATGTTACAAAAGTGTTTTTCACAAAAGTGTCAGTAACAGTTGTAACTGGAGATTATTTTAAAACCCAGACAGAGCAGCACTGTTCCTCTTGGTCACTGAAAGGAAACTGCTCCAAAATTGCCTCCTGACTGCCAGATTTGTCAACATTTTTGTTTCTAAACTTCCATAACCATTTTGCTCAGAGAGGTGTTGGTCTAGAGACTGGTTGTTACATCCTCAGTCTGCTCCTCTGTAACATAACTGAGATAACTGACTTGTGGAGCCCACAGCACGAGCTCACTCAATTGAAAGGTATTTTTTGGTCCAGATTTTGTTCTGCACAGATTTCAGGCTTTCTCCAGAGCAAACCCTGGTAACTAATCCAAAGGGTTGCCATCTCCCCCAGAAGTTGAGCCAAGGCATCTGTGTGACAATTTCAGACAGTCCCACAGGGTGTAAAATCACAAGGGACGAGTCACAGCTTTTCACTGTGTCTGATCCTGCTTTGCTCCACACCCTGAAACCAAGACAGGGATAAGTTATAAGCAAAGGAGACTGACTTCTCTTTGATTTACAGTGTGCAGGGGATGACTATTCATTTGCACAGCAGAAATGCTCTGTGGGGGAAATGGAAGCCAAGGAACAGATACGAACAGTCCCACTGAGCTGAGCTTTTCCCCTCCCTCGGTGCTGCCTTCCAGCACTGCCCCATTTCTGCCTCTGTAACAGCACTTGGGTGCAGGGACTAAACATCTCTGAACGTTCCACGTGGTTTTAGCTCAAGCTAAGAAGGAAGAACTTAACACACAGTAAGTCTGGGCTCTGTGAAGACCAGGGAAATCCTTGTCTGTTCTCAACAGCCACTCCTCTGCCCTCAGTTCTCTGAGGATGCTCAGAGCTGTTCTGCTGGAGAGCAGCAGAGAGGACGAAGGTCATGAATGAAGGTCAGAAAACAAAACTGAAAAAAATCCAAACACGTGAACCAAAAGGGCATATTGCTAAAAGGTGGGAGAGGAAAAACTGCCCAAGGAAAAAAGATGGAGCCGTGAGGGGTAAAAGGAAAAGGTGCACCAAGGAATATTTTCCACGTTGTTTGTTTGAGAGCAGAAGATTCTTTTTTCTGCTGTGCTGTTCTATGAGTTTATTGCAGGTCACTTGTTTCTAGTCCTCATTCTGATGTCTGCCAACAGGACTAGGATACCTGTCTGGGATCACTGGGACAGGCTGTATGTTTGTGCCTCCCACCATATCCCCAAGGAGGGGAAAAAAGTGAAAATAGGGGTTTAGTAATGTAGAATTGCCAGAATTGTGAAGAACTCAAAAAAAAAACCTAAGAAAAATTTGAAGGATGTTTTATTCACAACAAATTCTGTGGCAAACAACACATCACTCCAAGGCTGAGCAAACGAGTTACATAAACTCATAATGAACGTAGGACAAACAAATTCATATAAAAACAGCAATTGTACATTTTGCTTATTGTGAAGGGCATAAATGACAGACTCAAAAAAACAACAGAAACAAAACAACTCCTGGCATTAATAGAGTATAGTTCATGTATTTTAATAGGCTCCCAAAATTGTATTGACAGTTGGGATGGGAGCCAAGGAAATCTAAACAACTCCACTGCTACAGATGAAACACCACAGGAACACAAAGTCTCCCAATAGTTTTGAACTGTTTCCTTAGTATATGACAAGTTGTTCAAAAGTGTTAAGGTAGCAGAAGAAATGATTTGCCTTTTCCTTAGCAGGACTTCAATAATTAATTGAATTACCACTAAATGACTGTAACAGTTCAACTATTGCAGTTTTAAGGCCTTATTTTAGAAGCTACTCAAAGGAAAACTCTTCATCACTATCTTAGTGGTGCTGTTTGAGATTCAGGTAAGAGAAAACAGGAAACCAGGAATGACAAAGTTGTGTTTCCCCTTTCAGTGTTCGAGGCCTGTTTAGGAGCATGGTTAAACTCTTCACTGACACTTTGAGATCACACCACCACCTAAAATATTTGTGTTACTGCACACTAGACTAAAACAATTCACAGTTTTCCTTATGTACAACTTCTACAGCTCTGCTTAACGAACTCCTGCAAAATCTTCTGCAAAAGTGCTATTAATGAGACTACCTTAAAGTGACCAAAATCTGAAAGTCCTGTTTGCTAGTGTTTCAGAATCACTGATTTATGCATAAATGATTGTATAGTGGACATAGATTTTACCACAGCTTTTATAAAAGCCAGTAGGAAAGAATTAAATAGCTCTAAAACTGCACTCACTTTAGCACAGAACTAAAATTTACTGTTTCACATCACAAACTGTTCCAGCTGCCTGGTTTAAAAGAACACCAACAACTGAATAATGTACAGAAATTACCACCATTTGCTCTCTAGAATTATGGACATCTCAGTACTAACACAGTCTTTTAAAAAACCCACAAGTTTTGTGTTATACTCACAAGACACGGAGGTTCTTCAGCCCCGTGAAGTCCGTCTTCGTGATTCTTGTGATATTATTTTTTTCTAGATCACTGCAGAGGAAAAAGAAAGCAGCATTCAGACACTGTAACTGACACCCAAAATTCCATTAGCAGAAAGTATTTCAGCCACTGGAGCATCTCCCAGCTGCTCAAACTGTACAAAGGAACATTTCCATTAAAATCTCAAAAAGCAAGTCATCAATATTGATGCATTTTGTCTCCTCCTCTGACTGTGTTGCTCTCAAACATGAAGTTCCTTCCACTTTTATTTCTAGTATTGGTATTTTCCTAGAAGAAATGCATAAAACTTATTTCTCCCTCAAAGACTACAGTCTGGTAAGAAGCTGCATATATCCAAGACCCAGTTGGTATAATACAGTTGAAACAGGAGTCCTAGGCCCCAAAACTAACATCAGACTCCAAGGTTATTCTAACCAAGTGAGTCCAACCTGCTGCAAGAAACTTAGGCCATACAAAATCTGAAGTGAGGACAAGTTAGTTCAGTGACCTGTAAGTGTATTTCTACTCAGATGACTCGAATATTTACTGGTGTCAAAGGTCCCAGCTCACCATTTTCTTTAACAAGATTAAAGCAGTATGTGATACATTAAAAAGATAAATGGATTCTACTTCTGATGGGTTTTGATAGACATCAAAACAATACTAATAAAATCCTTAAGTCATAAAATGGTTTAAGAACAGATATTAAAAATTTTAAAGAGTTTATGCATCTTAGCACAGGACATATTCTTGGAATACAAGAAGCACATTCTCCTGTCAGGAAGACATTTTCTTTAGCATGGATGGAAAGTAAGGATAAAGATAAGGCAAAGATGGGGGGAAAGTTCCTACAGTTCAGCTATATGAACAAGACAGCCAGTATCCTTACTTGTCATATGTCAACTATATTTAAAAAAGATCCACTGAAGAAAAAGAAACCAAAACCCACAAAGCATCTACAGGGCACTTTCACTGCCTGCACCAACTATTCTCTTCCATTTGTCTTCATCACTTCTATTAAATCATGCTTTTTACCTTTGAATCATTGCCTGCATTTTTCAGATTTTCCAGCCTAATTTCCTCTTCTGTTCTCCATTCAGTCCTTCCACCCTGGTGCATCACTAACCACTCACTGGTGCACCAGCACGAGCTGACTGCAGGGAACAGGCAGTGCATAAAACAGCCTGTGTTGGACTTGTGTGTTGCTCCCCACCTGCTTTTCATGGCATTCCACCACAAGTTTTCCCTTGCCTTTACCTCAGAGAAGCTCTAGCAAAGCAAGGCACTGAGCTGGCTGGAATTCTCCGAGGCAGGTAGGAGCCAGCCAAGGTGTGCAGGGCACCACAGTGCCAGTGGCCACAGGTTTTGGGCATTTTGGTAAGACCTGATCACCAGCCCAGCTTTACTCAGCTTGAGCAAGTACACGAAGAACTTCCATTCCTGCCACATGCACAGCGATCTCTCCACCACACCACCCCCTCCTGCCCAGTCCCAGGCACCAATCCCACACATCAGCACTATTCCTCTCTGCTTTCAGTCCCCAGGACACTCAGCATCCTAACCCTGGTGAAATCTGCAGCTCCTTGTTCTGACAACAACTTTAACATTCCTTGATCAATCCATATCTTGAGATTGCTTTTTCCTCTACTCCTGCAGACTGGCACAATCTATACTGTACAGAATATCAATTCTATTGCTCCTTTGCCAAGGTTATTAACCAAGTCAAAGGTTTCCATTTCTGTCAGTGACATTACTTGCATAAAGCTCTAACTTTGGGATAGCCATTCTTCACCAAGATCACTTTCCTCAAACCTCAAATTAAAATCAAAATTTTGATTTAATTTATAACTGCTGCCTCTGTTTTAAAAATGGTGCTTACCTTCTGAACATTTGCCAGTATGTTTTTCCTCAAGGCTTATCTGCCATTTGAAGAAAAACAGAGCATAACTGTGATGAACTACTATGTAAAACTTCCTCCTGCAGCTCACAGTAGGTCTAACCCTGGCTGCAGAGCAGCAGATTGCCACAGGTTACCCCATTAGTCAATTAAACTTTGTGACTCTGAAGTTACTGAACCTATGCAGACATTAGTGGTTTACAGCTGGTATTTGTGGGCAACATAATATTTTATGTTTCCTTTATAAAGTTTGGCAGCTGATTATGGGCTCACTAGTGGGTTTCAACTACAAAGAGCTAAACCTTAACATGCAACCTGGGTTGGCTTTCAAACCCATCAGTGTTCAAAAGGACTGTTGGAACCAAAAGAATTTCTTGGAAAAGAAATCAGCTGGGTCAAAGATATGAGGAAAATAAGACTGTAAAGGTGGATTTAACACATATCTACGTCCAGATAAAATAATTCCACATATAACTCTTATTGTGCAGAATTCCTGTGTTTTGGGTACAAAGTGGGGCCAAGCAGATCTTGGATCTTACTCAACACATCTATCTCCCCCCACACATACACAAGCCAGCTACTACTCTGTCATTTCACATTCAAATAATATTGTCTCATCCTCTGAAAGCATCCAAGAAAACTCCATTAAAGAATACAGGTCTCTCATGGAATGTCAGTAGCAGGGTTCATGTCACTCACTTAAAAAGAAATCAGAACTGTCATCTACACCAGCTTTAATAAAGCCTTGGTGTTAAGTCTCTCTTGTCAATCCAGTTTCTAATTGGTTTGGGGTTTTTTTAGGATAAAATATATGAAGTCAATGCAGGTGTAGTGGCAGCTTTAAGAAAACAGATGGGGAAAGAATCATTTAAATGGGAATAGAAACATGAATTGGACTAGAACAGTATGAGATTTCATGAAAGTGAGTTGAGATGAACTATTAAAGGGAGCTTTACTCATAAACGTGTCCTGCTATGTTCTAATCACAATTTAATCCAATACATATTTTGTAGATGCTGAAGACTGAGTCACACAATGTACACATTTATTACAAGCTGGGATGCTTGGAGCAACTGGAGCAAATCTTGCTTCATAGCAAGAATTCCTCTGAATTGCTTCGTCTTTCATTCTTCTCTAAAGACAATCAAGTGAATTTAAGACTTTTAAGTGTTTAAAGGCACTAATGTCCTCTGGAGCACACCAGGAGTGCACAGATTTCCTCTGCTACAGAACTTAAATTTCAGTTGATTACTCTGCTCAGCCACTCAGCTCTTCCAAAACACCCAGACACTGATCTCAGCCCCCACCCTCGCCCTTGGACTGGATAAAGTTTATGATTTGAGAAGTAAATCCACTTGCCACTTAACAGTTTGTGCATCAGCCTTCCAGACTCACATACCTTGGCAAATCCACACCCTCATCCTGGCCAGCTCTGAGCCTCTACTCCTCTGATGTACAAGACCAGAATTGAGTTTGACACCACATCACCCCCACAGTGAACATCACAACTCTGACAGAAGAGCCAACAACAACAACCATCAGATGCTGAAGTCTTGCACAATCTTCAGCTCAATCATTCAGTACTTCCTTACAAATAAAAACAATAAAAACACTTTATACAAAATTCAAATCCTTTTATATATATGAGGATGCAAAGATTCAAACCAACACTACTAAGATGCAAAAGTTTAAGACAACACCAGTAATAGCAAGTTCCTATCACGGTCAATGTAATTTTGCTACCTGCTGAGCCCTCTCTGTACTATAGTCTCCAAGATAATCAGAAGCTTGGGCCATCATCAGAGTTATAACTCTTGAACATGCCCAGGTGAATCCCTGACTTAATTCCTCAGCTCTTCCAAAAGTTTGGAGTTTTCTAACCAACGGCCCATTTTGGAGCTGTCTCTGGCTGCCCAGTTATGCTTTCCCAGGCACACAGAAGTCAAATTCAACAGTCTTACTAAAGCATATAAACCAGTTTTCTCTCTGTAATGGTTTGGTTTTGAAGTCCCTCATATATGGGCACTGTACAAGTTCACAGGTGAAAAAAACACTCTCCCCCTGATGTTCTTACTGCAAATGGTGTTTTTGCTTTAAACAAGCCTCTACTTGGTGCATTTCTTTTTTTAAGTTACATTTTTTTTCTGGTCTGAAGAAACCACCAGACTTCAGAGCTAACGCTGTCAGCTTTTGGTCACAAAAGAAGCTGTTTTAAAATTTAGTTCCCCTTCAAGAAAAAACACAACACAATTACTGCATTTGGTTAAAGCCATTTGATATCATTAAGTGTTCTAGAGCAACAAAGTTTTCCTCCATTTCAGAGAACTCTCCTTCCTGACAAAACGGAACATCCCTGATGCCCAGTAATGTCATGGCAGAGGCTGATTTTGCATTTCAGTGACACACACAAGTCCTAGACAGGCAGTATTTCACTAAATATTTATTAATTCACTTTTCTTTAACTTAAGAAGACACTACACAAAATAAAAATGCATACAAAGTGAAAATATCTAAGGAGAAGGAGCACTAGACCTCATTGAAGTCCTCAGATATTTGACTGTTTATATTAATAAAGACCTGAATAAGAGCAGCAGAGAAATGGTATTTAAGGAAAAATTAACTGCCACAGACTTCAAAAGACAGCTCTTACCCAAGTTAAACAGCACTAGGATTCCTTCCTGTCCAACTGCTTCCCAAGTAAGGTAAATATTCATTTTGAGTCATAGAACCTCAAACAAAGTTTAGTTTCTGTTCCTGCTGAGCTTTCCAAGTGGCTACCACACACCAGTTCAAAGCTACACGCACAGGTCACCTTTGGGACACACAAATCAGTACAGAACCCAATGCTCTGACAGGAATCTTGATTAAACCAACACCCCCTGTAATCTACAGGGAAGGTGCATTTCTCTTCATCTCATTTTTGGCATTTTCCAAGAAGGAATGCATAAAATTCTTCTGCCACACACAACAACGCACTTAGGAACTAATAAAAACCTCTCCTGTCTCCTAAGAACCAACAGATCAGGATCCAACACACCATCTAGAACTCCCATCAAAACAAACCTCACCTGGGACACAAGTCATGGAACACCCAGAAGGTCATGAAGAGCAGAAGAAAAATAATATTCCAAGAAATTTAAGAGCATCTGTTTTGAGGTTATAGCACACATTCTTTGCTCTGAAAAATTTGTAATACATTTCAGGGGATTTTACTTTAAATGATAAATCAACATTCAAAACGTGGGAGCTGCAATTCAAGTGATAACAGTTGAACCAGGATTCCTGAATCTGAGGAGTTACTGATATTTTTCATTAGCCCAATTCCTCCACATAACTACAGCAGCCCCTACTCTTGAAAAACAAAGATTTTCCTGTGCCATGACACTGTTCAAGGACTGGGACTCCGTGATCCCTGTGGGTCCATTCCAACTCAGCATATTCTGTGATTCTGTGACTCTGTCAATCCAAACCAGCTGGAATGACAGCTGAGTCATCCCTTGAAAGTTTTCCTGTTGGATTTGTTTTCCCAGCCCCCAGTCACCATGCCAGGTAACCATGAACACAAACACACAGCACCTGAGCTGGAACAAACCTGCATTTTTCACAGGTAATGCATTTTTTCCACCACTGACATGGCCACCTATTGCACTTTAGAAACTTAAAGCCCGAAGAAATACCCTCTTGATTTTTAGGGAAGTTACTGTAGAGGTGGAAGCAATGAGCTGTTCAGTAAAGCCTCCTCTCTTTGGGAACACACCAACAACCATAACCAGTAAAAGGACAAAAATCCACTCCCATGTGTGAATGTACCCACAGAGTAGCTTTTGGCTGCCCTTTGCAGTCTTTACACACCCAGTATCTGTTTTATTATTTTAACCATTTTCCAGGATTTCTGCTATGCAGTTAATTTGCCTTTAATGGCTATGGACTGCCACCAGCCTCTTAACCTTAAATGACCATATTCCCTATAGGAAGCACTTGGCAATTTTCCTATGCCTTCAGTCCAAGAACTTCAAAGTTACTGTGATAAACTACTCAATTATAACACTACCCTGAAGCCCTCTGGCAGCACAATCTGCATATCTTCAGATTTAACATATTTTGCAACGCAGGAAATGAATTCCTGGGACTGGATTTTATGAAATACACAAATTCCAGCAGTTTCCAAGTCACATGGGCAAGCACGAACATCACTTGTAAAGAAAGGCCAAAACTCCAAAATCATATTCAGATGAAGCAATTCCATTTTTAAAAAAAATACAGTCCACCTCTGTAAGACTTCAGTGATTTTCTTCTTCTTAAACAGTTGACTTCACAAAGGAGCATGAGACTTTTTTTTTTTCTGAGTTCTTGAGAGACTGGCACTCTCTCAACACTGCACATCATCCAGTTCTATGGAAGCAAAAGATTTAAAGCCCTCCGTGTAGCATGTGACATATGAACAGAGGATGAGAGAGCTGCTGAACTTAAATAAAAGGTTAAGGGGAGATCCTAAACTACCTGGTTTGTAGGAGAAAACAGACCACTCCCTTGTCTGATCTGCAGTAAGAATAAGTCATAGATGGAGGAACATTAGTAAACACAACTTGAATCTTGAAAAGATTCCTAAATATTCTGCACAGCTTCAGCAACAACTGCAGGGTGTATCTGCACTGGGATCCAGCAATTTGGGGATCTCAAGCCAGAACACCAATTAACTCAGAATTCAACATTTAATTTCCGCTGTAGTTGCTGGGACAGCACCACATGTCACCGGGTCGTTTCAACCTCCAGAAAAATTTAAACAGTAATTCAGTAGCCACACAACAGCTGGAGTGTGCAAATCCTGTGCTGCAGCCCACCCTACTTCTGGAACACACCTCCACAACACAGCTTTTAATGCAAAAAAAAAAAAGTGAGGTCATCCACTGTGATTAAAGAAGCTTTCAGGTAGGACTCTGACTGTTTTCTTTCTGGCTGAACAACGGGGAAAATGGATCCTAGAGGTTAAGTGCCCTCATTTTGGGAATAAACTGTCCATTCTCAAGCCCATTACAGCAGTGCTTGGTTAATAACACACATTTAGTGTCCAAATGATCTGGAACTGCTCGCAGGTGACACACTTCTGTCCTCGTCCTCATAAAAATAAGAAAAAGAAATTACTTGGCAAGCTACAGATGTTAAAAAACACCAAAAAAAAAAAACCAAGCCTCCAAAAAACAAACCTACTTTTTGCAGCTTGTGCAGTGGTTGAATTTCCAGTTGAGCAGACTCTTGTGGAAGTCATACCTAAGGCCCACAGAGAGCAGCATAATGGATTGAGTAATTCAAGTATTCTGCTTCTTCCAAGGAAGTACATGTTTGTCTCAGCCTGCAGGAATTCCTGTCTAATTATTACGGTTTGCAGGTTTGATTATATAGAAAGGAAATGTTATGCTGACAAAATAAATGCTGAACAGTACATTTTACACTCCTCTGTTCCCAAACTTCTGTAGTTACTCTTGACGTGTTCCAGATCTCACCTGGCTGTGTCACCTGCGCCCTTGTGGAAGACAAAGAGAGTCTGCAGAGTGAATTAAACAGGTGGAGGTTGTACTGGCACTACCTCGTGTGCCAGTTCACACCTTGGCTAAAGGGGCGTCTCATGACAGAGCCCCAGCACAGGCAGAGGGGAACACAGCTCACAGCAGCGCAGAAACACTGCCCAAACGCGAAGGGATGGTATGAGGAAGGTCAAAGCTCAGCTGCAGCTCAAACTGGCAAGGCACATCAAGAAAAGCTTCTGGCAGAGCATTAGCTATAAAATAATAAGCAAGATGTGATGGTTTGGTGGCAGGCTGAGGTGCTCAGTGCCCCCTCTGAGCTGAGGCTTCACTGCCACAGTCTCAAGTCTGTGTTCCAGGAGGAGGGGAACAGGCAGTGGTAGCAGAGGACCAAGTCAAGCATCACCTAACAAATCCTACCCCACGTGAGCCTGTGGGAAGACAGGATCCATCTGCTGGTGCAGAGATCTGGCTAATACAGCACAGCCTTGCTGTGACATCTCTGATACAGGCAAATCCTACCTTTGCCTTGGAACGAGTTTAAAAGCAGGACATGGCAAAGAGCAGACTGGGCAGCAGCAGCCTGTTGTTACTGGGAGAGGCAGGGCAAATACCACTGGAAGAAGTTTCTGGGCCAACACAAGAGAAGATGACTGAGAAAAGGCAGCAGATTCACCAAAGATAAATCATGTCTGGTTGCCTTCTATACTGAAATAACAGTACTTCACTGAGGTACAACACAGGGGAGGGGACACAAGGATCATAACCTGAAAATTAGGAGATTCTGGCTGTTTATGACAAAACCTTATTGCTGTCAGGACAGCCAAGCTGTGGAACAGGTTTCATAAAGGTGCTGTGGTTTTCAAGACCCAACTGGACACTTTCCTGTCCAAATTCCATGCTCTGCTTTGAGCAGAGGATGGACCAGGAGACCTCCTGAAGTCCCTCCCAACCTTTAAGATTCCATGGTCCTTCCTTTTCGGCAAAGAATAGGGCAAACCAAATCATGGTTCTTTTCTGTTTTGGGGGCAGTTGAGGGCTTAGTAGAAAGCTTCAAATCTGAAGCACAAAGAAAATTATAGAAAAGACTTTAAAATACAGTTGCTACAGAAATATGGAGAAGCCAGGATGTGCACATTATAAAGAGAGCATTACAAAGAGAAAGAAGTACAGTTCTGTGTCATATTAGCTCTCATATTAGCTCAAGTATCATTTTAATTCATATTAAAAAAGCCCAACCAAGATTAATGACTGCATATACAAAAACTTCAAACTTTTACTTATTTCTTTTCAATTCTTGATTTTATTTAGCCATTGCTACTTAACTCCTACAACTGTAGTTCATCTTTCAGATCCAACAGGCACCAGCTGGTTCCATGGACATCAATCAGATCAGCCCAGTGCAATTCCAAAGCTCAAGCAGCCAAACAGGGAGAAATGAAGCAACAAACATTCTTTGGGCCACATTTTCACTCAACTATCAAATAGACAATCTCATCAGGATATGACAGGAGTGCCTGTGCTTCAATCTTTATCACTTTTGGACTCATCTAGGGGAAAAACACATTTCTGCAAACTTCAGCATAATGCACATTGCTTTATTCCACAGAGGCAGTATCTGATGTTTGCATTTAATTCTGGATTTCACTTAATGACACGGCATGAGACTGAATATCTCACACTGAGGAAACTGCTCTGTGTTTAGGTGCTCTTCAGTAACACAGACAACTTGATGTTTAGGACCTGAAATATTTCACACCTGCTTCTGACTGCTGGAAATCCTTGATGACTTGGAAAGAAGTTCCACCAACAAATGATTTTAGTGAAGTCTGGCATGAAAACCAAGCCTTGATTTCATCACCCTGCTCCCTTTCAGACATGCACAGACTGGAAACCCTTCCCAGGAGATCTTTTCCTGGAAAGGTAAGAGAGGTCTCTGTTTATGTTTGTGGTTTTTCTTTTTGTTGTTGTTCAGGATGGCTTTTTTTTCTCTTTTTTAATTTATAAAGCATCCAGTTTCACCAACTCTATTCCTTCCAAATACCACCACACTGAGTGTAACAGGTCTGCTGTGGCCACTAAGGAGCAGATGAAGCCAAGAAGTTGCAGCAAAAGACACAGGACAGTTTTAATATGTGAAATGAAATTTTGAAGGGAGTTTGTATTGACTCGAATTTACCAACCAGATGCTACAACCAATTTACAAACAATTTTCTTCACTCTCAAGTAGATTCCCACCTTCTTGTCTCCCCATCCTCATTCCACTTTTGGTTTCCAACAGCAGACTTGCTGCAGTGAAGCTGAATTGATTTCACAGTGTTTGCTAAATGAACTCAAAACTCCAGTTTTCCTAAAGAGGACTTGGCACACAAATCTGATGTTTCAAGTTACTGAAACTACTCATGCTTATAAAACCACTTCGCTCTCACCCTATTACGTACCTGAAGAACAACCTTGGAAAATATCTATCCTATAAAATGAAGTTCAGATCAACAGGGAGTAATCCATTTAAAAAAAAAAAACTTCATAAGCAATTAGCTCAAAAACTTTCCAGGGGAGAAAAATGAACATAAAACCAAAACCAACACCAAACAAACCCCCCCTGAAAAAATCATAAACCCTCTGACTGCTCCTTATCTTCTGCTGTCTTTTCACATGTTATCTATCAAAACTCATAATTCCAAAGGATCATTGGGTTGTTTTCTACACTTTCACATTCTTATCTGAGTAACTTATATCCAGATGTGTGTTTTCATCTCTCTGAAGAACCAGCCTTTCCCTCAGGGCTCTATTTCTCAATATCTATTTCCACTTCTGGAAAACAAGTTTTCTTTGCCCAAGAATTTTACTTCCAGGTTTTGTCTCATCCCCTTATTCCCATCTCCAGCTTACCTCCCCTGCTGCATTTATTCAGGCATTTCAGAAATGCACATTTGCTTCCCTCCACCATTCCCTTACAGAGAGTTCTCTTTTTTGCTCCCCAGCTCTATTCTTAAAACACCACCTCTAACAAGCTCTACCACTTCAAGAGGATGAGAGTGCCAGAGCCTCTCCTCATCCCTCTACAACTATTCCACAGCAGCTTGTGACCCAGGAGCTCCCACATTGCTCAGTGGTGCTGTAACCACTGCCCTCCCCAAGCCGAGATGTTTCACCCAGCTTTTGCCAAAAATCAGCATTTCAAAAAAAATCCTTCCTAATATAATGCCTCCCCAATCTAAACAAAACCATCACACAGCCAAAGGACAAGCGTGGAGAAAATCCACAAATGAGGTTCCCACCAAAGTCCAGGCCAAACATGCTTTAGGACTCCCAGGAAGGCACAAGGCATTTAAAACCGCTCTCACGACGCGGCTTTTTCTTGCTGAAGTTTCTGAGAGTCCTATTTAAACAACACAACTGCTTTAATTAAACATTGGTGTCTCCGTAGCTGTGGACAACCAGCACACACATTACAGGATTACTTGCAGTGGGCTGCATGTCATGCAATCACATCTGTTAGATGAGCTTTGTGTGCTGCACACAACTCCCTAACCCAGAGAGAACGGGCCATTGTGCTGCTGTTTGGTATCTCCTTCTTGTAAGGGGTGGGGGGGATCATTAATGTAAAGGTAAATTATATTCTTACATAGAGAGTTTCTTTCTTCATTCATCTTGGACAAGGCAGCATCTCCCAAGGAAGATGATTGCAAAATTCTAGGGAAGTGTCTTCCACTTTTGGCTGAGCTTTTTGCTATCTTCAAAGGAAAACTGATTTGAATCTTTTCTACTTCGGGACCAGTTGTTTGTGGAAAAAGCTTTTCCAAGTCAAGTCAAGCGTTTGTATAAAGTCAGAATTACGTAACAATATGAAACCATGTTTTCTGCTAATGCTGAAAACCATTTCTGACAGATAGACAGAGAACCAAGCACCACTTCGACCAAAAAAGCTGCTAAAATACCTGCCCAAGTGCTCACTATTGCCCAGTGCACACCACAGAAAAGGGCAGAGAAGACAATTCCGTAGGACAGTTTGGCTGAATGACTTGAAATACTTCACTGTAACACGACCTGAGAAGGTTCATCAGGGTCATAACCCCCTGACTATCTCTTGAAGCTTTCAAGGTTATTTATTAGGGTCTCATAACAATATCCACCAGTAATACCTTACAGTCTGCTAACACATGTATTTTGCATCAGTTAATTAGCACATTCCTTACCTGCCTCAGGAATAAAAGAGAGAGACAAACTTATCAAGCCCCCAAGGATTCAGAAATAGTCCCCTAACTATTAGCATGCACAAGCATGCACCTATGCCTCTGCTACCAAAATGTTATTTTCTTAATAGTTAAATGCTTATCTTTTGACACATTTCATGAGAAAGTTGATTTCCACACTCTTCCCTCCACTTTGTGCCTCCCTCACCCCCTCCCCCCTAGAAAAGCAGCCAACCTTGACAGATTCCAGCTCCTGGGAAAAAAAAGTTTGGAGACAGACATTAAAAGTTGCATTTGATAGCGATTTTGGAGATCAGAACCTCAGCTTCACTAATATGAAGTTTATTACCATTTCAGTTATCAGGCCTAAAAGCACGCCTATGATTGCTCAAGATTTCTCCTGTTGAGCACTGTACAAACAAAGATTTCCCAAAGGCTTTTCTGCAAAGAAAAAAGAGCAAAGGGATGAAGACAGGCAGATGAAACAGCCCTGATCAGTACAGCAGGCACTGTCCTCAACTCTAACTCAGCCTAACTTGCACGGCATATTTTTTAACTGCTAGAATTAAAATTACAGTAAATTTAAAACTCTGCAAAACAAACTTTCTGCTTAAAGCCAGGAGAGCTCCTCCCAAGGAAACTCCAAAATAGAAAGGGGGGGAAAAAAAAAACAACAAAAAAACTCTTTCAGAAACGGAGTTCATCCTCCCCACACTTGCTACAGGCATGTTCCCAGGCTGTTAAAATGGGTTACTGATCTCCAAATCATTAACCTCCAGAGCAGGTTACCCCTCCCCTTGCATGGAGCCCTGGCTGAAACAGAATCACCACTCCTGTGTCCTGCAGACACAAAGTACTGTCGAGGTGCACAGTGTGGTGCACATTATCAAGAGTTACAGGCAGCTCATGTGTCTTGTATTTTTGGGTGACTCTCTGTGTGCAGTCACAGCATCCCCATGACCAGGAGAGGGTTAAAGTCTCTCCAAATAGTCTAAAAAAAAAAAAAATCTATCCTAAATATGGTATCATTGCTAAAAGCCTTGCACCTCAAAGCAGAATGACCAGGGGTCAACTGAGCAGCCAGCAAGGTATCAACAACAGGATGCTGCCTCCCAAAATCCTCAGTGTTGCCTGGACTCCAAAAACATTTGAGAGGTGTTTGAGTGTGCTAATCCCACAAGGCTGATTCTTCACCACATCCCTGAGGCAGGAAGGCACAGAGGCATCCCAGCAGGAAAAGCAGAGGACTCTCCCAAGGAGTCTCCTAAGGACTCTCCCTGTATCACCTGCTTTGATATAACAAGTTAAGAATCACTCCTGCAACAGTATTGCAAATTTTCAGGAAAACATAGGTAGAAGTGGGCTGGTGATCAACACCAATCCTGTAAACAATTGAGCAGTAAGCTTCAGATAGCTTTTCCACACTTCTTGATGCAAAGTCAAGACAAGATCAGCTTTAAAATGTTTTCTGCCTCATTTTAACTGCACTCATGTTTACTGAAAATGCTCCTTCACAGCAAAGGAGATTTGAACCCACAGCTAAATTCTGATTTGCGCCTGAGACACGAAATTAAGGTCTTAGAAAAAGAAGCAAGTCACTGTTAGAAAAGTCAAAATCTAATTAAGAGCTCCAAAAATCTATCAATCATAAGATTAAAAACATAGATTGCAGCCATCAAACAGATGGCGTAAAACTGGAATACAAGGCAAATTTATTCTGACAGAGAAAACTGACAGACCAGATTCAGTTGGGGGGGGGGGGAAGCTGAAAATAACTGACAGTGGTAAAAAATCACCCTCTTAAACTCTCTTTCTACAGAGATGGCCTTCAACTCATCTAAAATTTACTCTGAGCACAAGAGCACAGACCTGTTCCCTTTTGTAAATAGGCAGACGGATCTTTTATGTATTTAGGACCATTAGAAAAGACTGACAATTGCTTACAAAGCCATTTCTTAATAGGGAAGAAGCAGTTCTTGTCACTGATGAGAACCATTCAAGATCTTAATGATATGTCTGACTGCACAACATTGAAAACAGATTTGGAAATAGAGCATTACAGATCTCGGGAGAAAAGACTTGGAAAATAGGGAAAACAGAGTAGCTTGGGCCATATTGCAAGCCAAATGTGACTAGAACCCAGCCCTTTCTTATCCTGAAAATGACTTAAAAACAAACAAAAAAGTCAAATTGATGTAGCTTTACATTGGCAAACAAAACCTGCTAATGAACATAAAAGGGGATGGGAGTGACAACAGCACTCCTAGGCCAAAATCCATCTAAAATTATGCTAATGCACTTGAATCAACAAGCAGAGATTGCAACCTAAGCATCAGAAAGGAGCCAAGGACAGGATGCACGTCCCACCAACCTGTCTCAAACCTTACAAGGATGATAACATTTTTCAACCCCACTGCTCCCCTGTACATCCCTGTACAGGAACATCTGGACAAACATCTGAAGAAATATTTGCCACACCTGTAGTCATTCTCCATGACTTGGCCAACAGTGGTTTTCTTGAGAAAGCTTTGCTATTTGAGCTACACTTCAGCTTTTCTCCCCAAACTTATCTTCAACTCCTTCCCTCCTCAGCTGAAGTTCGAAACTTGCTGTGCCTCACCTTGAAGAGGACAAACATCCCTGCTTTGTCTTGCAGGAGTGGAAAATAAGCCAAGCAGGAAAAGAGAAGCCACTTCAGAGAGCTGTGGGACTGCAGGATGTATGTTTTGATTCCTACAGGTGCCATCATCAAGCCTCCAGCAGAATGTGGGCTCTACTCACAACTAAGACACGATCTGCTAGTCCTGGAGAAGCCACTTGCTCACAGTCACACTGTGGGAAATCAAGCACTGTGGGCACCACACAAACTACATCAAGAGTTCTGGAAAAATCAAGCTTCAAGTAATTTTAACTCTTAGTTTCTGGGAGGGAGCACCTCCTGGTTTAAGTCTCCTGAATAGTCTCTCCAGTCAACAAGCTCGATTCTTAATATACAATCACTGAATGTTCTCGGTAGAGACAAGTTCTTTTTCCCTATCATTATTACCAAGCATCTTGTGATATTTCTTTTGGAAAATCATTTTCCTTCTGTCCTGTGGAAGCCAAGGAATAGCCTAATTGCAGACAGTAAATCATATCACAAGTTAACATCCACACAGGAGAGGTTATTTTTGTTTTAAACGCAACTGGAAATGTTCATACACTAACAAAACCCAAACCAACAAAAACTCAAACACACAAAACCCTGGTAGCGATACTCCAAAAGATTACAGGTAGTCCTGACTATAAAGGTCAAATGACTTCTTAGCAATCAAGGGACAGCAAATAACACTGTGTTTTACACAGTTACTATACCAATAAAACGTACTAGAGTTGAGTTATTCTTGGCCTCACAACCCATCCCTGCAGGTAAGCTCTACCTGTAGTCTTTGGTACACACTTCCACAAACTCACACAAACACAAATTCCAGGGACAAAAAGCAATACTCATCATTGGTATTTTAGGACTTCCTAAAAGACAACAGTTGTTTTTTAAAGGGGCAATTTTCCTTTCACCTAATTCTTCTGCATGAATCAAGACTCAGCTGCTAAAGAACATGAAAAAAAAGAGAATAATCTCAGAGCAACTCATTAAAAAATTCTGCAGGAACTAGTCTGGTCTTTCATCTCAGAATCTAATCCAAATTTCTGCAAATAAACACAGACAACACGACAGCGGCCACTCTTTGCTTCTGTAGCTACCAATTTACAACTGCTAATTCCATCCTCCTTCCTGCTTCCATCACTTCAAAACAAGGGAACAGATTTAATAGTGCAAGACTGATCCTACACAAGCGCAGGACAATGTCCAGCCAGGCACACACAGCCAGCATTGTATTAATAAAGGGAAGTAGTCACGTTAAATTAAGCAAGTCCGCCAAGTTTTCCCAGGATCAGTCCCTCTGAGAGCGAGCTTTTCCAAGCCAAAGCCATGTACATCTACTTACTGACACATGACCTAGGGAAAAAACTATCTGAGAAATGCTCCATGCAAGGTTTTGGAGACTATTACTGCACAAACAAATGAGTGGTAATCCCTAGTGGGAAGAGCTCTAGAAAAACAGAATGTCAGTGTAAGAGTCACTATAATTATATTTGCATGTGTTTAACAGCGTGTTCTGCAGCAATATGGAAGCATTCAAGACAGGAGCTTAGAATTAATTTGGAGACAAACTTGAGGAAGTTGAAGACTTATTACAAGCCAGTGCGACTTCAGCAGCTCAATGCACCTAGGCCAAAACCACCATAATAATATATTTGTGTAACAGAAACCCCAGACCACATGAAAACTCAGGAGTAAGCAGATGACTAAGCTTCTAAATTGCACCTAAATGTGGACACACTCAATTTAGCTGCTCAGACAAAGCAAAGAACAGATTAGTCTTGCAAGCTTTATCAATTTAGCAAGGTAAAGAATCCCTCAAATGAAAGGCAAAAACAAAGCAATGACTAACACAGGAGAGCTATCAATTAAACAAGATTCTAAGCCACTGAACATAAACTCATCAAGAGCTCAAACATGGTTAAATTCTCCAAAGAAACTTTTATACATATATAATGTGGTGCTAACAGACGGGGAGATAACCAGACACGATGGAAGGGAAGACACAAAGACTCGGGCTTTACAATCAAACAGAAAGCAGACACTGACCCAGAAGGCTCCTGAGCAGTTTCTCCACATCCCTTGTTCCTTTCAGAGCTCAAAAATACAACTGTCAGACAGGTGGCTTTGATCTGCTCGCTGCGTTTACGCATCATCTCAAACTAAACTTGACTATCAGCATTATTAAGTGTCAGAAAAGGCCACACGTATCATATTTTACACAGATAGAAAACGTTTGCACCTAAGAAAAAGTATATAAATAATCACATCCAAGAACTGAAGCACAGCTAAGCCAACTCTGATTAGGAGAGTTTGATGAGGGAATTCTAAGGGACTTGTCAGAAAGGTAAAATATTAGGGATTTTCATGGATGTGTTTACATATCTTTAAATGTGCTGCCTTTGTAAGACAGAAGGGCTTATCAGCTGCATAAAAGAATCAAGTTAATTACTAAGTTATTAGTTTTCTTCTCAACACAAAAGGTCTATACACTCCTAATTTTGGTAGGATGTTATTTCACAATGTAGAATGGACCAGTAAATGCTAATGACAAGCCACAAGGTCAGCTCTATCATCCTGCTCAAGGACCTCTGTGGAGCTTCACATTTTGCAACTTGAGGAAGAGTCTCAGACCTAATTTGTGTCTCTCTTCCTGTGTGAAACGATGGCTATTCCAAGAGTTCCTTCTCCAGAAGGAAGATAATTGGAAGCTACTCCTGGAAGTGACAAGTATTTCCTTCACCACTTACACTGTCCAGACTGAGTAATCTGGTTGTGCACGACATGGTGTTCACCTCTTTTTAGCTCTTTGTGAAAGTGAACTGAGCCAAAGCTTCAATCTCTACCACACAATTAGAAGACTATCATGGAGTGTAATAACAAGGTAAACTGTAACCCAAGCCTAGCAATACTTGCTATATTTGCAAAACTACTGTTAAAGATGAATCTGTGTTAAAGAAAAAAGTATAGGATAGATTACAAGTCTTTCTGTGATGACTGGTTAATCTGTGGATTTCCCTCAAGATAGAGATCAGTGGTACAACTCCTTACAAAAAGTGCACCTTCAAAGCCTTCAGAAAAGAATGTGCATCTCATAACTCATGAAAAATCAGTAATCAAAGCTGGTTCATTTAATAGAACTTCTCAATAAGAAATTCTTTTCCCCTTAAAGATATTTCCCATTGTTTTCTTAATGTTATATTTTCAGTTTTCCTGGGTTTCATATTAACACAAATTTGAATAATATTTAACTTGGCTCCACTAGCCCAAACAATCTGTAACATTTGTCCAAACATAACTCGAAAAGTTTAGTGGCAAAACATTTTAAGTGGTGCCATTAGATCTCTCTAATTAAAGCAAAAAAAGTTTCCGACTTGAACAGGTATGTGGAATTTTTAGCTCAAGAGAATGCAGGAAGAAGTAAATACCTTTCCAGAGCATAACAGCTGAAAAAGGCACTCGGTGTGTGGCCATCAAGAAACTTGTTAAAATGATTTTCCCAACATATAAACACTTCTCCGAGATGAAAAATATTTTCATCGCTTCAGATATAATCAATTTGGTCTTATTTACAAGCTAAACATACATAGTTAAAGACTACACATCAACCCACTGCTATGTCATAAATAGTTACAGGTTGCTGTGGACCACAGGGAAAAATGAGATCCTCTGATATGCCCTTGTGGCTGACTGATGTTTCGCCATGAGCAGAATCAGGCTCGGAGGAATTCAGTCTTTTTCCCTCTGCTGCTCACTCTAGAAAATTCAAGTCAGTGCAATTAGGAGATATCTAGATTTGAAAGAATTGATACAAGCTTTAAAACACAGTTGTAATGAAGATATCAGCAAACACTATAAAAACAGAGAAAGGCTTATAATGGACTGACAGGACGAAAGCTGGAGACAGTGTTTAAAAGTACGGATTCATGTGTTACTACGCAATCCCCTGGATCCTATTTCCACAAGGTTTCAGCAACTGAATGTTCCCAATAATACACTATTAAAAAAAACAAAAAAAAATCAAACCGAACAAACCATCCAACAGAGCTCCATTTCATATTTATCAGTGGTGGTATCTCTGAGGTTAAATATTCAAACTGAATATTGTGAAATTGCTACTATTTTTCTCTATGCAGCCATTAATCTAAAATTTAAATCTGTAAATAACACCAAAAAGAACAAGACCAAGAGCACAGTGATTACACTCTCCTTCAATCTTTTTAACACTTAACACGCCAAGGCCAAGAGCTTTCCTCTCCTGGCTCAGCTTCCTGCAGGAGGCAAGACAAGTTCAGGTCTTTTCACCAATGAAACCTGGCAACAATATTCATTTGTTCCCCTAACCTTGAGCAATAACGAATTATCATTTTGAAGTTCTTCTCGGGTGGCCAACTAACCTTGCACTCATGAATCATTTTTAACCTGGAATTGAGAAGTTTAATTCCAGCCTTTGACTCTTAACCCATCCGTGTTCTCACACATACTCTGCCTGCCTTGGCAATGCTTGCTCTGGTGGTGGTTTGTTGTTTCAGGATTGGGGAGGGGGAGTTGGTTCTAAACTGCCAAGGTTGCTACTCGTCACTTTTAGAGTCCACAGTTTCACGGTTTCAGGCAGAAGTTAAGGTTTCTGCAGCACAGACATCTGAAAACGATTGCTCACACAGCTGGGGTTAAAGAAAGGCTGGTATGGCCACAAAACATCAAAGATGGTAGAAGTGTAGTGAGAAAGCTGCATATTGCTATCATTTAAGACCCCTCAGCACTATAAAACGCATTTAGAAACAGCCAAGGATACTATAAAATTCCATTCCGGGGCAGAACTCAGCCTTTAGGAGTGCTCTCTGCACAGAAACTTTGTTTGCTTAGTAACCTCATCCAGCTTTCTTCCTCGGAGAAAAAAAACTGCTTGAGAATTTGAAGTTTCCCCAACTCTATGACCCAGAAGGAAATAAAACAGGAAGTCAGGCCATACAATCTCCAGCATTTGCCTACAAGTTCAAAAACATTTTCAGTTATCAGCTAATCCACAGAAGGCACAACTGAGTGCACTTTGCTGAGGTCATGCGTGGAGCAGTGCAGAGCCAGGCTGGGGCTCTGTTTAACATTCCACTCTGGACATCTTCATATCTAGCGCCGGGCACTCTCTGAAATGTGCCATCTGCTATGCATTAAGAACGTCAGAGACGCCGTCCTCGGCACCAGCGGAGTGCCAGAACACTATCACAAAGCTCGAGTTTGCTTTCAGCTTTCTCCTTAGAAACTTACTAAGTAAAAAGAGTCGACTAAAACGTTCATAAGAACTCGTGACAGAGAGGAATTGCTAAGAACACATTCACTATTCTCCTTGCTCCCCACAGCGTTACATTACTATCATAAACCCTGAAGCAGATTAAAAACTAAACAAGCAGCTTCCCCGCAGCAGTTTAAAAGAGAAATTAGAGGCTGTTTAATGTGACTTCTTCTCCATTTGAATTAGTTTACGGCAGGAGGCGGTTTTTTCACGGTGATGAAATCGCCATACTGAGAGAGTAAGGAGAAACTGCCACCAGCCACCAGGTGAAAACACCCAGGTTTCTAATTGCATATTAAATTGCTGTTTGCATTGACAACGATTACAGCGGGGAGCACTCCAGGTACGGCTCCCAGCTCCATTACAAGCAAGTCACTGCAAAACCCAACCAGACGGCAACTGAAACTGAAAAAAAGGTGAAACTCTGAAACCGATCGTTTCTTTGAAAAGGCACAGCGGCAGGACCGCTGGAACTCCTGAAAAGCTCCTCCCCTTCCCTCCCGAAAACATTAATCCGTGTTGGATTACTGAAACTCCCGTTCCGAAGTACTCTGCACTGATAGGCAGGTGTTGGGAAACTCGTCCCAGGTGTTCCTACAAGTATCGAGGAGCCCTTAACGGTTTTACTTACAGTCTCTCCGCGTTCCTGGGAATATCCCTCGGTACAGTTCTGAGTCCCAGTCCATGACAATCCACGTTGGAAGCAATACATGTACATTTATGCGGGCATCCTCCAACAGGCATCCAAGTCACGGAGCTCCAAACGCTCAAGATCATTCCAAGGCACAGAAACGCACTTCTTCCACCACACAACATGGTTTCTTGATGGCTTCAGTGGGTAGAAAAGTGTGCGCGAGCAGCCGGCCCCTTAAAGATGAAATGCCTCTAAGAAAGGGAAAAGAAAACAAGAGGCTCTTAGTACAGCCCGAGGGAACCCACCACTGCCATCATCGCCGGAGCACCAGCAAACCTTCAAAGGCGCCCGAGAGGGTCACGTTAGGTGGAAGAAGGTGGGGAATTGCCTTTCGGGCTCAGGTTTCTTTCTGTTATCTACGGCCGGTACCAGAAGGCAGATAGTTTAACAGAGCTCGAGCCAGACGCGTCCTCAGATGAAAGAGAACCCGGGAGCGGAGGCAAACGCACACAAAACATCCATCAGCGGCGGCGGCACGCTCCAAAACAGCCTCCTCCGCTCCGCACCGCCCCACCTGGGCCGGGCAGGTAACCCCGCGCAGGGGGCCGCGCGGCCGCCCCGCCGCCGCCGGGGGCTCCTCGGGGCGCTGCGTGCCGCCCCCGGCCGGGCTGCGCCGCTGCGTCCGTGCGGGAGCGGGGCCGGGCTGTGCGCGGTGCGGGGATGGCGGTGCGGGGATGGAGCGGCCGCCGCGCCCCCCCCCCCGCCCCCCCCGCCCGTGGCCGCCCGGCCTGCCCTCCCCCCCCGCTC
>JAWWES010000030.1:3665730-3676200 GCA_035583135.1 Lophotriccus pileatus | reverse complement strand
ACCCGGGCCGGGGCTCCCCGGGCTCCCCTGTGCCGGGACCCGGGCCGGGGCTCCCCGGGCTCCCCTGTGCCGGGACCCGGGCCGGGGCTCCCCGGGCTCCCCTGTGCCGGGACCTCCACTACGGCCGGACCCCTCACCTGCAGCGGGACCTCCGCCGGTGCTCCCACTGCTCAGCTGTACCGGCACCGACATCAGCATCTCCGGCAGTGTTCCCGGGAGTCTCCTGAACCGGCACCCTCCCCCCGGTGCTCCCGGGGCACCTCCCCTGCGTCCAAGCCCCGCTCACCTGCCCCAGGACCTCGGCGGGTGCTCCCGGGACTCACCTGCCCCAGTCTGACCCACTCCTGCCCCGGGACCCCGCCCCAGCCACTGCTGTGCTTCGAGTGCTCAAGTTCAGCACTAAGTTAAAACTCAGACAAGTTTTCTATAAATAAGACCAAACAAGGTGCCTGTGGTCGGTAAGTCCTCCCTGGTTTGGTGCTGTGTGAGGCTCAGAATGTCTTACCTAAGGTGGACCAAAAAAAACGCAGCACACCCTAAAAATGTTACAGTGGTTAGAGATTACTTGGAAAATTGCAAGTCTTGAAAGATGCACAAAAAGGTGGGTTTTTAAAAGCAAGCCTTGACCCATTAGCAGGAAGAGTCTCTCTGTAGTGCACCACACACACAGCAACGTCCTGACCCAAAATAAAGCTGGTTATGCACACCATGAAAACCTGCCTGTTTCAATATACTTTGTTCCTTATTTTGCACATTCAAAAATAGTTCAAAAGACATGTTTATGCTTAACTTACTTGGCAACACAGATGGCCAGCATGACCACAAAGCCCTCACGACCCTCCAAAGATCTGACAAGGCTAAGTTACATTAGGACTCAGGTTCTCAGGTTGGGTTTTTTTTTCTACAAACATAAACATTTAGTATTTTAAGTGAAGGGCTTGTAGGAAAAACACCACTGTTAAGAAGTTCACCACAAGATACGGACACAGCCTTCCAGTGTCCAGTGGCACATCCTAAATGCCTGTTCATTTCTGCCAATATTTTCTTCATGTTTTGATTAGTGAGATTTGGAATTACCTGAGGCATTCCTGCCCACCTGGATAGCTGCTTTGCCCAAACCAGTGCAGTGTCCTCCTTTACAGCCAGCAGAGCAGTTACTTATCTACTGCCTTCTCTGAACCTGAGCTTTTCCCTGTGAAGGCAAACCTGCCAAAGAGCACAAGCAGGACCACAAAGTTAACCTTCACCTCTCCTGGTCTTTATCTGAAAAAAAAACCCAAGAAAGTGCTTTTTCTCATTTAAGAGTGAATTATTTACATGAGAAATCGCATTTGTGTATAGAAACTGTTTTGATCAAGCCATAAGCCTGAACCACTTCCATGACAACACAAAGCTCAGTGAAGTGGTCTTTGTAACAGTACGTGAGAAGGCTCAGTGGCAAGTGACACCAGGTTTGAAAGTGCCCAGAGGGACTCAGCTGTCACCCCTTCAAGTGGCTGCTTTATGCTCCTTCAGGAAAGATTAGAAAACACTATCCTCCCCCATCTCTCCCAAATCCACAGAAACCAAAAGCTTGGGGAGGTGTGTGGATCCCTGAATTAACCTCTCCTTCCCTAGAAGAAGAGGACTTTACCCACCAGCATAAACACATGAAGTAGGGGGCAAAGCCACAGCCCTCCAGCATTACAGTGCCCAAAGCTGCAGTGATAACAGAGGGGCCTGAACCGTGTCCCTCTCCTTTACCTCTCGAGAGGGCAGAAGCCCAGCCAGCTCCAGGCATGTCACTGACACTCAGCGCTATCTATTCCGAGGCAAGCACCCTCCATCAAGTGTTAGTCTACACAGGATCAGCTCTTGAACAAGGAACAGCTGGTTCAGACCAGGCAAGACAGAAATGACACTGCTTAGGGAGACAAAGTAATGCAAAAGCTCTGCAGTCTCCTCCACACAGACTCCGCTGTACGCCCTGAGCTCAGGCGAGCAGTGGAAATACTTTTGTTGGAACCTAACTTTCCTTGGCAGCCAGGAAACATCTTTCCCAAGGAAGGCTTTTTTCCTGTTCTAGTTTACTAGGGATCATCTTCCCAGCTACAAAGGTGGCCAGAAGGAGAGGAGCACACCCTCGCCTCAGGATGTATGGACAGAAGCAGTTGGATACTAAATAAATAGGATTACAGGTAACGCAAACATTATCGGTGATATTTTTTTATAACTGTGATAAATTCTTATTTCTAAGAAGTGCTGGAAAAAAACCCCTAAAACCTCTTCAACACTGTCATCCAAGGCAGTCAGTATATTCCTTGCTTCGCTGCTAATCCCTCAGAACAACATTTCCCTGAAGAAGACAAGCGAACCAGACTAAATGACAGAAAAATAGGTGAGCTGAAAGCCAAGCCTACCCTTGAAATATATTTAATTGTTATAAAAGGAAGAGGTATGCTTTCCTACATTCCAGTTAAAACAGCTCTTAAAAAGAGATGGCCACAAGCCACAATGAAGCAGAGTATTATCTCTGCTGGTTTCTTTTTTTTAGTTTTACATACTCACATTTGTACTATGGCTTCCAGCTCCCTGCAATATCCAGAAGTTGGCAAACAAGTCCCTGTTCATCTCTTGGTATGGAGCTGGCAAAGGTCAGCACAGCATGTGTTACACAAAACTACAGATTATCAAATCATTTGAATGCATAAAGTGTTTCTTATTTGTATTTATACCAACTTAGACAAGTTATTTTTAGGAGCTATCTAAAGCTGGACAGCTTTTATCTATACTGTTTCCTCAAGTATTAGACACTGCCAACATTTCCATATATGTAAAACTCCTTACAAACAAGATGACTATCAAAGGTGTGCTGTCTGCTCAGCAGGGATTTAAATATTGCCTGCTGCTTCTGCAATGAGAAATATAGCAGTTTCTCTTAGAAAATGAGTAGTTCACTACTTAGAACATCTTTGCCTCAATTTGGAACTATTTAATACATACGTATTTTTATTTAATCCGTTTGTTTTCAAGTAAGAAAAGAAATAGTTTCGTTTTTCCCTCTGAGTATGGGAGAACATTTACTAAGCAGATGTTGAGAGTGCTGCCTCCTAAGCAATTCTTTCTTGAACACACCACTGACATCCTCATCAACTCCACCTTGCCATAGCACCATCAAAACCACTCACAGTGGAGCAGAGCTGAGTTCTGGGAGCAGGGTGGGCAAAACCAAACTGTCGTGGCAGCTGCTTGGGGAGAGGTAAGCCAAAGAAAACCCCTTCTTCTAGACAGTTTAGAACCTCCAACACATCCTTCACAAAGCATACGAGTGTCTGCAGTTCATTTCAAGCCAAATGACATGGTGTGGCATCCATAACGTCACCACGTTGCTTGCCGGGGGCTTCCCAGGCAGTTTTGCATGTGCACACGCTGGGCAGGGAGTGTGACACGTCTGAGGAACACAGGGCACCCTGCACTGCTGGTGTCCATGTGGCCTGCACATGTGCAGCTCATCTGATGGCTCCCAAATTGCTGTACTTTTGCAATGCACAATAGTCAGTTGGTCTAGAGGCCTGGTGGGAACGGCAACATGGCCTGGTCAGCTGGATGGAGTCCTGAGATCTGAAAGTTAATCGGCAAAAAAAACCAAAGCCAGCTAAACGAATCCCAACGTGTGGTACTCTGGGTTCAAACAAAAAAAAGGCCATCACAGAACCCCGTGCTGCAGGACTACCTGCAAAGCCTCCACCACCAGCAGCAGGAACCAGGAGGGTGGAGAGGAAATGACTAATTTTGATCACTTCAAAGGAATCAAGCCTTGAATCTTATCCTAAGTCACAAGTCTCCCCAAGCAGCTCAAAGAGGAGCTCTCAAGCGCATCTGACACATCACTTAATGCTTCCTCCCGTGCCCAAGCTGATGTGTGCATTTCAAACCCCACCTCATTTTAAAGTCCCTGATGCAATCATTTGGGAAGCGATGACATATAGCAAGTTAAATAAAGTCTCTCAGTACATTCCCTAAAAAGGACATAAAACTGCACTTGGGTACCCTGTCAATGCTGAGGAATTCGAGCTGGATTTTTATTAGAAGCCAGAAATAGGTTCAGTACGACAGATGTCAATATTGCCACGCTGTTTCAGAGCGCATCGCATCTCGGTGCTTGGCGATGCTCTCTCTGCGCGGTCCCCGCACGCTCCAGGACACCTGGAGGGGACCGGCCGTGCCGCCACCCGCGCAGGCACAGCCTGGTGTCGCGGTGCCCTCTCGTGGCCCCCACGCAGATGCTCCCTCGCTGCCTCGGCGAGTTCCATCACAGCGATCTCCCGCCGAGGGGATCGTCATCTACTGCACGCAGGTCGTTCGTGAAGGTGAAATTAAATTTAAAACCGCGAGGTTTTAAAACGCATTTTCAAACCCGCAGCCGGGATATCCGATAGGAAGACGATAGCGGCACGGAGGAAAATAGAGCCAGTTAACACCAAACCACGCTGGTTTTCACTGTAAGTTTTTCTGAGCCCTCAGAGGTTTAATGACACAAGTTTGATAAAGATATCGGTATTATCTACTCGCATTTCTAAAGGAAAGTTAGTTATCAATTAAATACTGAATAATAGCTTTTATAAAGATATTTCCATGTTAATTGTTTTTGTTAGCAAGGAAAATATTTTTGTTTTCTTTGTTAGGAGCATGTTAAACTGAGCAAACAATGTTTTCGCCTCTTTGTTTTTAAATATTAAGCTTATTGAAATAAGCACGAACTGCTTTTAAAATACTACAACTATAAAACAAAAGCAGCCATCAGATCTAAGACACCACTTAAGGCTACTATTTGCTATGAAACATCCAATAGGTTAGAAAGTCTAATAATGGAAAGAAGCCTTATATATAACAAGGTTAAAGCCATGAATATCAGCAGCCTGTACACCTTTACTCATCAATCCATTCCCGCTGTGAGATGTGGTAATACCCAAAATGATTCCATGGAACAATAATTATGGCACTGTGTCCCCTTGGCACGCTGGGAATCACCACACGGCACACAAAAACAGAAGGAACTTTGAGCAGCGAAGAGTTTCAACAGGATTTCTTCCACTTAGAGCCTGACTCCCACGTATAGTAACTATGTAGAAGATCACAAACTTAAACCACCTATTTCTTCTCTTGCTTGGATTCAGGGATGGAATTGCAGTTGTCCTTGAAAATTGGAATTGGTTTGCTCTGTCAGTTTAATCCTAATAATGGATGGTATTGAATCCACTTGCTCCTTATCCTAGTTCCTAACACACTGTTGCTCAGGTAGTCAAAGTCAAACTGGGAAGCACCAGAAAGCTGATTAACCAACACTGAGATGGGATCACACACCTTCACTGCTGCTGAAAACACTTTCAGTGTGTTAAAGAATTTTAAATTGCAGCTTATGAAGTAAACAAAAAAAAAAACCCACTAAAAGCTTAGTAAATTAAATTAGCTTCTTCTATATTAGATTTGTAGCACAAGACAAAAACAAGCCTTCCATGTTATATCCCCTCTGCTGCCTCCTGTGCCACGTATTCCATCAACTATAGAGCATTAACTATTGAGTTATCTGTGTCCCGCAGTTCACATACACAGCTTTGAAATAAATGAAAGGCAAAATGAGGAAGAAAATGCAAAGCAAGGCCCGTTATTACAAGCTTTTACCACACAATATCTACCTAATAGGTGGTACTTTTGGTGGGGCTACTTTTGGTGCAGGGTATAGAAGGCTTTGGCAATAATCTGTGACCTTCACTGCTGTAGGAAGCAGTATTTCCTCAGCTCGAGCTTGTTTTGTTTCAGCTAGAGACTGACATTAGGCAATTTTGAGAGATTCTGCATCTCATGACATTTGGGTTTTTTTTTTTCCTCTCGTTTGTTTTAATTCCAAGCATAACAATTCATTATTCACAGCTGTCTACACCAGCAGTTGTTAAAAAGCCCCAATTAGTGTGTCACAATCTAAGGTACAAATTCAAATACAGGCTTCAACCACTGAAGTATATCATGCAAAATTATCATAGTATTAGGCCCAGAAGTCAATACTTCTCTTAAACAAGAAGCAAAACCTCCATTCTTTAAGACAAAGCAATCCTTTAGATAGAGACTATCAGCTTCATAACCTAAATATTTAGAGTTTTCAAAATTTGACTAGTTCCTCAGTTTGGAACCCAAAACAGAAGGGTGGGGCAATATACACCTCTTACCCTAAAAAAAGCCTTTTCACGTGGAAAACATACTTATTACCTTGCACTGTCTAGAAGGACAGAGCTCATCTGAAAGTCTTGGCAGCTTTGGAGGAAATAAAGCCTTCAAAGCTGTTATTAATCACTTCTGCATTGTGATTGAACGTTATCAACACTGGCACATGGAATAAGCAGTGCCATTGCCACGATGTGACGTGTTCCATTACCTCACCTGTGGATGGTTCACAGTTCTCAGTGTGTCAAAAAATGTCTGGTTTGGAAGAATAAGTGGCTTCCTAGAATTTTTGCTTCAAAGATGAAGGAATAGAAGTTAAAATATCTCTTAGCATGTGCTGCCATCAGAGGTTCAGATCTTCATCTATCCATAATGCAGTGGTTCCCTACCCCTGACATTGAAAAGTTTCCAATAACCTCAGAAGTTTAGAAAGTATGCTCAGCACAAAGCTTAGGCAGCTAAATCCCTGTTACACCAACACACATTAAAACATTCTTTTGGGTACAGAAAGGAAATATCTAGTGCTTAAAGCAGGAACCAGAAAACCTGGATTTTGTTTTTGTGTTACTTAGGGGCTATGACCTTGGCAAGTCAGCCTCCTGGCCTCCATTTACTGCTTTATAGAGATTTATAATGCACACAAACTTATAGAGCTGTCTGAGCTTCACAAAGCATGTTTCAAGTATTATTTTCCTGTCTAAGTTCAAGTCCACATAAATATAAAGAACTAGAAGTATTTTGTAAATATGCAATGTTTTATTAATGTGAACATTTTGTGGGCTTTGACAGTAGAAATTTTTTCCCCCCCTTTCTGGATGTCTTTAATAGATATGGTAATTGAAAGCAAAGTACTGGAGAAAATTCCAGCTTTTCCCTATAAGTGCTTACATATGTATGTACATTGATCTGGACAGCTGCAGAATAGGATTTTTAGTGGTACTCTTCAATATCTGCTCTGCACACTTTATGAAAGGGATGGAAAGCCAAAGAGAGAAAGATCTGAAAGTGTTTTATTGAATTTTCCACTTCAAAAGCTTTGCCTATCTAGTTCATCCATTTTGTTCATTGTTTTCCTGTTTGGCCTTTCTAATTCCACATCCCCTCCCTCAGAAGGAAAGAAAAAAGAGTACAAGAAGTTTCCCAGTGAAACCAGAACCACCAGGACAAGACAGTGACCAGCCACACTGGGCAGAGCAAAAGGGACTTGTCTCATTTCTAGGCTGCACAGGCTTTCTCACACAGCTTCTTCCAAGCCAACACTTGGAAAGAAAACTGCAAGAACTTCATGGTGGTTATTCCAAGGCACCGGAATGGAAGTCTTCAAGCTCAATCATTCACTGTCTATGGAAGATTAGTAAACCCCTTGGAATGGGAGCAGTCTGCATCCAATATGGGTGCTAACTGGAAAGCCAAATGCTCTTAATTTAATGAACTCAATGGACACAAAAGCCTCAAAAGTGTTACTTCAACTCCTGTTTCCACTTTCAGGCACAAAAAGACTGGTCTGCTCAGCCTTTTGACATTTTAAGAGAGTTAAACTATTTTAAAAGTGCAAATGAAAGCCTTAAAAATGAACATCCCTTGTGTTTGGAGATAATGTATTTGGCCTAGAAATAACAAACTTCCTTGTGGTAAATATTGACTTTTCTCAGGAGAAGTCACTTGAAATTGTCTAGAAACGTTGTTTTAAAAGCAAAACTGTGTTACCTTTAACAAAAGTGCAAATGTATGGAAACAAAGGAACAAATTTAGACAAAGCTTCTTTTTTCTGGTGGCTACTGTTACAATGCACCTTGAATGGGGAAACAAAAAAGAACCACACTCAGGCTTTTAGGAACACCCAACCTCTCAAAACATGGCCCAAGTGCATTTTGGGGTCAGAAACTCCAAATATGTTCCCCAAGAGCAGTTCTTGGTGACTAAGCCACACTTCTATCACTTCAAATCAACAGAAAAGTATAAACGTACAGAACAAGGGGAAAGAAATGACAGAATGAAGTAACAAACCAGGAATCCCAATCTCCCAGCCCAGCAAAGGGCTGGCACACAGCTGGCACTGCAAGGGATGACAGTCATTGCTTCACTAGTCCAAATTAAACTAATCCACTAATTCAGATGTGCTGTGATCCATCTCCAAACCCTGCAGTACCAGGGATACAAAGGGATACCAGGGATACCTTTCCAATCCTATGGAAAGGATCGTACCCTTGAAACACTTCTCTGAGAACTCCAACAGGCAGTGCATCTATCGTGTCTAATAGGTCTGATTTCAAACCTACTTTAATTTTATGACATCATTCACTGTCACTTGGGAAGAAATATGAGAGAAATCCTGAAATTAAATAACTTTCTGTGAACTACCTCAGAACTCCTCTTCTATAATTTTCTCTTCAAGAGGTGCTGAACCATTTTATGATTCACCCTCAACAATCCTCCTCACAAACACAACACAAATGACCAAAAAATTACATCACAGATGGAATTCTTTCCCAACATGTTGTGCAGAAAACTTATTTGTCCCTTGCCAGAACATCACCCTCACAATTAAGGGCTGAGACAGCAAACTATGTTAGTAGAGACCATGTTTCAGTTTCCATGTAATCTTTAAAAATAAAAATTGACATTTTTCCTCTAGAAAAATTAAAGGTAAGTTAGTAGAGATCAGTAGATTAGAATTAGTAGCTGCTGGTTACTTTAAATGCAATAAATACACAACACAGAACGCCACAAATCAAGTGACCCCCAAAAATCGGCTGAGGACAATAACAGAATTAAGGCAGTTCGTAGAGACTCACTGGACACTTGACCAAGATCATATTTCCAAGCCATAATTTCTATATAAAGGAACACTTCCCCCATTTCTTTTATGCTGAAAAAAAAAAACCCACAAAAAACCCCTCACCTTTTTTAATCAGCTTTATGCAGATTGAGAGTAACTTCATGTACTTGTGTGCTCTGGGGTGGGTTTTGTGTAAGCCAAGTAATTTCCCAGTGATTTCTGGATTCATTATACAATCACTTAGTCTGCTGAAAGTCAGAGACAAAACCTGGACTGAGAGTAACCTTGATATCGTGGAATCATTTGAGCATTAAATGATTGTTATTAAAAAAAAAAAAAAACACCACCACCAAAACCACAAACACCAAAAAACAACAATGTTTATCTTATGCTGGTCAATCAACTATTGAATTTTATGTTTCAACACAACTGCTAAATGTCTGGCAACAGCCTTTTCCCTCCATAACCAGTGTGAAGCTCAAATATTTACAGCTTCCAATCGTTATTTCCACTCTCATTGTTAATGTGATTTAATTCCTCTTCTCTCTCATTTCCCCTTGGCCAGTGATGGTTTTGGTCCCACTTTGCAGGATCCCTGCCTCCCATCCCATCCCATCCCCAACTGCTCTGTGTTCCAGGGAACACAGCTCACCACTGACAAACAGCCAAACAGCTCCAGGATTAGGATTGTTTGTGCCACAACAGCTTTGCCTTTATTCTGCACCAGGTGGTGAGTACAAAATACCAGCTGGTCCACTTGGGCTTGGTATTTAACTCTCTGAAGTAGATGGAACAGGAGACTCTAATCAATACAAGCATTAAACAGGTTTGAGGGAACAACAGTTATCTTTTCATGGGGAGAAAATCCAAAATATATGATGACAGAAAGGAAGCAACAGAGTTATTCTGTTACTGGGTATATGATGAACTAAGAAAGTGGCAAGTTGCTGTAGGAAGCCTGGATCCTGTTCACTCTTGACCAGTTTGATGCAGATCTTTCCTTAATTTTATTGTCATAAAACAGCTTCCTGTGCCAAAACATAAAGAGTCATTTCAGGAATTGGGACAGGATTTGTCTTTTGTAAACAGGCAACCTGGAGTGGGTTCAAGCGCATCAAGTACAATTTTATCGGGTTAGTGGGAATTTTTCTAACAAGCTAATTACTGAAGTAGAATTTCTAGAACCCAAACCAGCCAAGAGGCAGATTTAGCAAATGCCAAACAAAGGCTTGAGAGCTTCAACTGGAAACCCAAACTGTTCACTTCTCCATTTCACACAAACATAAGATTATTATTTTTTTGGTTTTGACCCAGAATTTTGGATTTGAGATCCTTTCAGTGTAATTAAGCAGAATAAACATGCAAGGGGAAAGGCCAACTTGTACAGCAGAAGAGAGTGTTGATTGGGTTTGTTTGTATGTGGGTTTTTTTTGTTGTGTTTTTTTTTGTTTGGTTGGTTGGGGTGTTGTTTTTTTTTTTGTGTGTTTTTTTTT
>JAWWES010000030.1:3613969-3665630 GCA_035583135.1 Lophotriccus pileatus | reverse complement strand
TGGCAAGATATTTTCCAATTGAAACCCCTCGCCCTGCAGTGCTTTTTTTTTAAAAAAAAAAAAAAAAAAAAAGCAAACAAAAACAACCAAAAACTTAAACCTTTCCCTCCCAACCTAAGTAAAATTTCTTTTTAAGGTCATACGAATTCGTTGACAGGAGAAAATTAAAACCCGAAGCTCCCTCTAGAAGGAGAGCTGTGAATTTGGGGAAACTTCCTAATGGATCATCCCCACCTCACCAGCAGGTGTCGGGGCAGGACGAGAATTGCTCCGAGTCCCTCTGAGAGCTCCTTATTGTTCCGTTCGTCATCACATCGTAGATTCCCTTCAGCTAAGAACAAGAACTGAAAAATTAAGTTCAGATGGAAAATAATACATTTTTGTCTGTTTCACTGCACAACCCGAGATACTTGTGTGAAGTTCAGGTGACCCTTTTCTCTCACAGCATTTGAATTGATTTTTAACCCTTCAATTTATTTTTTTTCAGGAGATATAAGAAATGACATATACATTACACTGCTGTATGGAGATTTTGATAAATACAATAAAACAACTCAGAGGAATGTCGAAGTGATAATGTGTGTCTGTGATGAAGAAGGAAAAGTGTTGCCAGTAAGTTTTCTTTTCTTTTTTATTTTCCTGTTTGAAAAACATACAGAAACATGAGTTTCATTTTTGAAGTAAGACTTAACTAACTTATACATTTTTATAAAATATCATTATTTAAAGACTTGTTGTTCCCTTACTTGTGTCAGCTTGTGACATCTTGGGACAGACAAGTTTTATGATGTTTGAAGTGATCTGCCTGTCAAAGCCCTATAAATGTCTTCCATAAAGCTGTAACAAGGAATAACATTGAATGACCTATTTAAGCTGTGCCAAGGAACAAATGCTGATTCTGACAATTACTGCATTCTTACTCTGGGGTTTTTCTTGTGGAAATTCCCAGAGGAATTCAACTTGAACATTAAAATGTTAGAAGTACCATTTCTGCTAATAAGAAACCCTTGATTCATGCCAGAATTTGTGTCATTGTCCCTTGAATTAAATCCGTGGCAAATAATGAATTAAGTGGCAACAATCACACATGCAACATAAATATTTGCAGTGTCTTTTTGCTTGTCTGTTCCCATTTTGAAGATCTTTTTTTTTCCTTGAGGTTTATCACCAGTTTGGTATTCGGGGGGATTTTTGACCTTTCCTTTTCTGAGCTTGATGTTGTTGTGATCATGAGGGTGAAATCATAATGACACTTCCTGAGACAAAGTAAAGATGGAGTAACTCACCGTGCTTCACAACTTGCAGAAATGCTTTTATGACCTAAACTGTGACTTTAAAGCTTGAGTGAAAAGAATCCTAAACCCACATAATGCTTAAGGCCCACACAACAAATTGCAACCCTGATTACAAAGCACTGCCTGTACCTATGGCAGCACCAACCATGACCTGTGTGCACACAAGTGAACTCCGTTCTGTATTCTGCCTAACCACAGTTAATATGCTTAAAATACATACACACCAAAGTATTCCTTAAAGAAATAAACCTATTACAGTGCATTAAATCTTGCATTCCACTGTTCTGTATGTTCAGTTCTGCAAATAGTAGGAGAAAATGGATTTGTCACATTGTCTGTGAGCTGAAACACCACACCAGCTTTCTGTGGGTAAAGTGCCTTAGACATGTTTAAGCAACGTGTTGAGGAGTTAATTGAAATGCTGTTGAATGCAAGTAATAAATCAAGTAATTGATTTTCCCTTTTAGCACCTTAAAAAAGCCCCAACTGATAGACTTTCAAACCCATGAATTGATACTAATTTCGATGTTTCCCATTATCCAGAGGTATGTTTACTACACAGGCTGTGATTAGGTATCAAAACAGTTTCAGTTGCAAAACCAGCCCTGGTTTTACTGTTGTGCAAGTAACTTTTGTTCCAAGTGAATGTCACAGGAGACATTCAAACAAGTGGGTGCATAAACCTTGAACAATCTCTGCTCAGGCAGATGAGACCCAGCTCTCTGCTGTTAAATCACTGTGACCAGACTGTACAAATCATCTGCAGGTATCAGCATCACACCCTTCTGCTCACAGGGCACCCTGGTGTTTGAAGCAGCCTTCTGAGACTCTTTGCTTCCTTCATGCACTGCAGGCTCAGGTCTGGTGCCTGGTGAGCTGTCAGGGATCTTGCTGCTCCAGTGGTCAGCGTTACAGGTCAGCCAGACCAGGCAGGTGCAGGCCAAGTGTCTTCACAGAGTCACTGAAAAAACCCCTAAATTCCTTGGTTACCACAAATTTTGAACTTGACCAGACCTTTAACTTGGATCTTAGTTCTGATAGTCTTTAGAGAGTGGGGAAAATCAAAGTGCTTGCTGTCTGCCTGTGCAATGTTCAGTTTGGAAGGCAGCTCTGGTGGCAGCCAAGAACTCCTGAGATTCTGCTGGAATACAGTATTTTAAAGTAAATGGAGTAAAAAATGGAATAATGGAGCTAGATTTATTTCTTTTCCCCTTTGTGTGTTTCTTCTACTAATTGAGATGATGTCTTGGTTACTTAAATTCATCAGTTGGAGAAATCAAATCTATTGTGTGTTCCTCACACAGCTCTGCTTAGAATCTGCTGTGTGACCCCAGCAAAATGCAATTACACCGGCCCTGCCCACAGATTAGGGGAAATGTTTATTTTCGTTGTGTTCAGAGGCTTGGAAAACGCTGTGTTCTTCACATCAACGCTTCCCCCTCTGTTGGTGCTGTCATTGCTATTTAATTTTAAACGAGGCCACATCTAAATTCAAACCCGCTGGGAGGGCAGGGATGCAGAGCTCAGGCTGGGCTGAGTCTGGGCTAAGCCTGAGCCTGAGCCTGAGCCTGAGCCTGAGGCTGGGCTGGGCTGGGCTGGGTGCGGTCGCTGCGTTGAAGACTCATCCCAGAGCCGGGTCGGGATTCCCTTGTCGGGACTCCCCGAGAGAGGCTCTTTTCAGTGATTCTTCGTTTTTGCTCAAGTTGCAAAAACTCCCACAGACGAACGAGGCACTAAGCGCTGTTTTCCCCCCTCCTTTTTCAGAACGCCGTTTGTCTGGGCGCGGGGGACAAGCCCGTGAGTGAGTACAGATCGGTGGTGTACTATCAGGTCAAACAGCCGCGTTGGATGGAGACGCTGAAGGTACGGCTTGGACACTTCTCACTCTTTTCACTTCGGAGTATCTCACGCAGAAAGGTTGCACAGCATCAGCTTTTTCCCAGGAACATCTTGGCCCTGATACAGCTGAAGGAAGGAGCCTTAGTCACACATCAGTTATTAGAGATACACGATCAGCGAGCCTTGAAATTTGGCCTAGAAAATGATGTTGAGATTGTGTTCAGCAGAACGAATGAGATCATCTCAGATAACCTCGTGTCCTAACAGGGCTCATCAAAAAGTGAAATATGGCATTTGTTTTAGCATGGTGAAACAACGCAGATGAGGAGCTTCAATTAACAAACAAACAAACAAACAGGGGCAAACCAAACCCCAAAAGGAAATGCCCCACTCACCCCCTCTTATGATTTCAGAGAGAAAAAAACTGTCTTGGTTTTCTTTAGAGGCACACTAATAATTATCTAATCAAGCTTTAATGTCTATGGTTGGAAAATGCCCAGAAGCTGCAAGAATTGGTTCTTATAAAGCATATATGAGGCTTCCTAGCAAGTATTATTTTTTTTCAGACAAAATAGCCATGTATGACAAGTCTGCAATTATTACCTAAAGGTGTGTTGTTGTGACTGTGCAGAAGAGGGAGGGAATGGAAGTGTAATTTCCAACAGAAGCTAATTTGTTGTTTTGAAAACATTGACTCATTCTGTTTATTGCTTACTTTACTAGTTCCTTTTGAAAATTATCCTGTAATTCAGGCTTTTGTACAGAAGCAATAACAGGAGATCTTGCTGAAAAGCGTAGTTGACGTGGAGGAGTGTTACGTAGTGAGATTTGTAAAGGGAAGTTGTGAATGGACACAAGGCAGTGCAAATCTTGAAAGTTCAGAGCTGTAAACCTGATAACATGATATTCACGCTTTTTCCTACATAGCTGGCCTTTTTTGTTGTGTGTTTGCCCTAAAGTTACTGCATTAAGAATAAAGCACTTGAGAGTTGCTGTGATTTCACTCAAGGCTTTGATGCTAAATTTAATAACAAAAATATAGTCTGTTTATTTTGCTGGAATTTTCATACCTTTTTTGCTTGTGTATTAAACTGGTTGTCAATTGTTGTATGAGAAATGTGAAAGTTATTTTCTAGCACCCAAGCACCTGTGTGCATTAACTTATGTCCTGTGCTTCGTTGGTGTGTTAGACTTGGAGCAAAGTCTAACAGATCCTTCCTTATCAGCCACTATTTCTGCTACTCAGTAGTTTCAAGTGGCCAGTGCAAGGAGTTGTGAAAGCAGCAGAAGTGGTGCTTATTTACTCTAAAATAGGAGATCCCACCTGAAACCGCCTTCCACCCCCAGCCCCCCATAACTCTGCCTGTTCTCTTCTGATTTTACAAAAGGTAGCAGTGCCCATCGAGGACATGCAGAGGATTCACCTCCGCTTCATGTTCAGGCACAGGTCGACTCAAGAGTGTAAGTAGGGAATTCTTACTGTAGTGACCTTTCATTCATTCACTGGTGAGCAGCCAACTGAAAATCTTTCTTGGCTTTGCAGCCAAAGATAAAGGAGAAAAGAATTTTGCAATGGCTTACGTAAGACTAATGAAGGAGGATGGAACCACTCTGCAGGATGGCATCCATGATTTGTTGGTCCTAAAGGTATCGGCTCAATTTGCTTCCTTTTTTCTCCCTCACAGCACACCTTTTTTTCACTCCTTTGACTGCTTTGGATATTTACTCAGTGAAACATCGATTTTATTATTCTATGAAAGATAACATGTTTTTCCTCTGGAAGAAAAAATGCTGTAACTCGTCCCATGTTCAGTAAATGTTGCTCTGAATTTCAGTTAGAAATTATTTAAGAACAATTAGAGATGGTTACTCTGAGAACTTCTTTACTGGTATTTTTGGGTTTGGCCATCTGCAGCACAGAGGAAGTTACACTGAAGCTCAGCACTTAGGTGGGGACCATTACTCTTGCTGAAGGGAGGGAATTGTTTGGTTTGTTTAAAGTATTTGTCCCATGAATAATCTGGGAGTGCAGTCTTAGGGAACTTGTTGTTTGAAACTGCTCTTTGTAGGGGGTACAAATGTGAAGGTTTCAGGAGTTTGATTTTGGGTGTGAAGAGTAGTTTTGGCTGGCCCTGGTGGGACACAAGTAGCATCTCGGGCTTTGTGAACTGAAGCAAGGGAACAGACGTTTCCAGGCCTTGGTTTGGGTCCCCTCTCCACCTTGGAGAATGGTGTTTAGCAGGAACTGAGAACCAGAAATCACTCCCAATACAAAAAAAAAAAACTTCTCAGGGCTCTTTTCAGTCAACTAGTTTGCTGTAATATCAATTGCAAGCGAGATGCATCCAACTAAATCAAGTTGCTTAGGTAATCCAAAAAAAAGATTGATGGCAGTGTGTAGTTATTTATCTTCTCTTCATTGAAAATTGATAAATACTGAGACTGGAAGGAAAATAACTATCACATATGACAGTGTGGTTAATGTGGGTTATGAAATTCCACCTAATTCATTTCTGCCTCAGCCCAGTAAATTTTTTCTTAAGTGACAGCATGGATGAGAAATGCTAAACAGAGTTGACCTAGTTTATGCTTATGAAAAATAGACAGATTTTCTGACATATGTTTGCCTATTCTAGTATTAAAAGCAGTAATTGTAAGCTCTAAGTGTTTAAAGCAGTCATACATCTGGCCTCTCAAAACAAGTCATTTGAAAACTGCCAATTTTAAACAGTGTACTTTATTTTTAATGCCTTCAGGCATTGGATCTTTTTGAGAGATTTTGGATCAAAATTTCAAGCTTTTTCCCTATTGTCTGTCTAAATTGTCTCAAAAAAGAGGAAGTCCAGAGTTTCTTTTGGTTCCAGAAATTCTGAGAAGTACTTCTTTGGCAAGCTTAATGCCATCAGAAATGTTAGTAATTTTTTCTGGTTTGCTGCATAAGAATCTTGCTTCTTGTCTAAGTCTCTTATAGTCACTTTTTAACTTTACCTCTCGTTTGATAGGAAGCAGAACTGTACATCTGTTGTCACTGAATCAGATAAAACCCTAAGGCTTTAAAGTATCATTCTAGATTTTTGGCTTTGTAACTCCTTGTTTGTGCACAGTTGTAGACTGAAGGTCTGCAGTGGGGTCATATCTGTGATGGGCTAGTAGCTTTATGTGACAGCTCAAACTAATCAGGGAAATTTTCTAGAATAGTTTTGTTAGAGAAAAACTGAGTTCTGTAAACAGTGAGGAACAAGATTTTTATTGCTTTGGCCTATTACTTTCCTGCCTGGGGAGTAATAAGTTGAGACACAGGAAATATGTGAGGGTTGTGGCACAAAACTTGATGAAACAGAGGAGGGGAAAATACCTGTTGGCTCTCTGGTTTTGTACTGTTCATCCTACTGAAAAGCACAAATACCGTGGTATTTGTCACTTAGTTACTGCAGTGTATTGTCTGATTTATAACTCAATCTTACCATGCCTTCATCTTTTATATAAAAGGTCCAGTCCTCAAGGTGGATACTCAATAGTCTGTTGTGTTCCGTAAGTATTGACATTTTAAGGAGAGATTGGCTCTTGCTTTTACCCTGCCAGTGATGTCACCCCTCACAGTCCCTTAATGCATCTTAAAACAGATCTGTATGATTTCTGTGAAATATTTTCCCTGCATGCTCATTGCAACCTTTCTTTCTGACTAACACCAGGAGCCACGCTGGGACTTGAGGATCCTTGAATGAAGTCCACAGAAACAAGAGATTTTTGTTTACTTCTCCAGAAAACACAAAATAAGCCTAATTTTAAATCCAGTGGCTTGCAGCATGTAACGGCTGCTGTGTTGTTTTTCAGGGGGACAGTAAGAAAATGGAGGATGCTGGTGCTTATTTGTCATTACCTTCCACACGTCAGCACGTGGAAAACAAAGGATCAACCTTGGTCAGGAGCTCGAGCACTGTGGGGGGGCTCTCGGTGAGCTCCAGAGATGCATTTTACATTTCAACCCTTGTTTGTTCCACGAAGCTGACTCAGAATGGTGGGTATCTTCTGAGCAGGCAGTTTAGAGAGCAGACTTTGCACCAGTTGATGAAGCATTTTCAGTTTAATGCCTGTCCCACTGTTTTCCTTTAGTGGGCTTGCTGGGACTCTTGAAGTGGCGGATGAAGCCAGAGCTGCTTCAGGAGAACCTGGAGAAGCTGAAGATTGTGGATGGAGAGGAAGTTGTGAAGGTACATCTTTAAATAGTTATTCCAATAATGGTTATTCTCCGTGTCCCTCTGTCATGGCAGAGCAAACAGTAAATAGTTTCAAAAAGAAAACGAAACTGGAGGCTCAGTTACAGCAAACATTGGAAGTGATGGTTACACTTTGATTTTTGGTTGTCCTGCAGTTCAATGCCTTTGTCAGGGATAGTTTGCAAAGGGCATGAGCAAAGCTCTGCAGTAGAGGGACCAGAAAAGCAAACACCTGGACAGGAGCATTCAGTGCTATCCAGCTTTTTTCCTACTTGTTGCTCTCAAATACCTCTGGTACTGGCTATGGGCTGTGGGGATTTGCAAGATTATTACCAAAACTTGTCTGCTTTCACTGGTAATCAATTTATTAGGATGCTTTTCTGCTTTCTATTTTTTTGCTGGAAATTTTGTGCCAGAATGGAAAATTCAGTCCCAGGAACATTATTTTGGACATTGCTGCTTCAGGCAGATACAAGTGTGTCATGAGTCAACTTTTGAGCATGTGCAGAAAATTGTATAAATAAACTTGAGAGGAGAGAAAGGCAGAAATGGTAGAAATATTTTCTACAGTCTCTGCTCAGCTGGTTGTTTTTGTCTATCTGAAACATCACAAACAATTCCTACTGCTTTCTTTGTAGTTCTTACTATGTTGATATTGAAACTAAGATGTGCTACATACCCAATGAAGCACTTTATTAATTTAACGAACATAATGTGAAAAAAACCTTGTTAATATTTTGGAAAATGGAAGACACTATTACATTTGTATCTCCAAATATAAGCATTAGATGTCTCTGGAGAAGAGGAAGGAGAACTTTAAAAAAAAAAGGGGGGGAATTTTTTTTAAGCAAAGATTTGTGTCCCAAGTCACTGGGATACTTTCCTTTGATTTAAAGCAGGCTTTGAATCAGACCACAGAAGTATGAAGAGGTTTTTTTTAATCATCATGTATATGTGAAAATAGCAACTACTAATCTGTGTCACTAAGGAAGTAGGAATGCAGTTTTAGAGAGTTATGTCATTTATATAATATTTTTAGCTTTTCCATAAGCTTTGAGCTAAGCATGTATTATTGATTGCTCATGTGTCTGAGGATGGAGGTTCTTAAAATTAAGGAAACTAGAGCCTAAATCCTTGGAAGTGTTTACTGACTTAAAGTGGTGTTTCAGTGAAGGTATTAAAAGTCTAATTTGAGAGAAACCAAGTCTACTCTCTGAAAAATGACTTGTGAGGTTTCCAAGCTGAATTGGTCACCAGCTTGTCCTTTCATGTTGTTCTTTAGTTTCTCCAAGACACGCTGGATGCCCTGTTTAACATCATGATGGAACATTCCCACAGTAATGAGTACGACATCCTCGTCTTTGATGCACTGGTAAGAATCAGCACCAAGGATTTCATTTGTCAAAGTAAAGAACCTTAGAAGTTTGAATGAGCAATCAAGTTGCTCATTTCAGGGAATTAGTCTTTAAATCACTACAGAGCAGATGGAATATTACTAATTGACTGAAAATCAAGTTTCTTTAAGAACTCTTAAATAGTGAATTATCAGAAGTATTTCAGAGGGCTAACATTTGAATTTGAAATGTGACTGTAGCTGATTCTGTCCATGTCTGTTTAGATCTACATCATTGGGCTCATTGCAGACCGTAAGTTCCAACACTTTAACACTGTTTTGGAAGCCTATATCCAACAGCATTTTAGTGCCACACTGGCATACAAGTAAGTTTGTTTTCTCTTCTTTTTCTTTTTCCTAAACCTCCACCATCACATTAAAGAAAGTAAACCCTGTTTGTGACTTATCTGATGTAATTAATGGTGACTGCTGTTTGGATGTTGCTGTTTGCTTATCTGGAAACAAACCTGCCTCTGAGACACATGTGATTATAACTGGAATTACTGAACAAATAGCAAGTGATTTGGGGTTAAATGATTTTCTGGCACTGAATTCTGTGGTCTGGATTTTGCTGTGTCTGGGCATTTCACCTGTATCCTGTCAAGTTCATCAAAAGATCCTTAGCTATAAAGCTTCCCCTTTATATCTCAGGCCTTGAGCTGAAAAGCCTTAAGTGAGGACTTGAGGATGTTCTTAACCCATTTACAGAGGTTTCCACGTAATTTTTTACATCAAGCAAACTCAAGGGGAAAAAAAAATTCTTTGGGAACTGTCAAGTCTTCCAATGCATTTCAGCCTGATGTTGCACCAGGAGGGTTTCAGTGCACTGAAGTGGAATTTTGGTATTTGTTGTGTGCTCTGCTGTGAAATGGAGTTTTAACATTTGTTACATGGTCATATCAGTGGGCAGGTAGAAATGCTGGTGGTGGGGTTATTTATTTGTATTTTTTTTAATTTTTGGAGCTTCCGGATAATGCCCAGAGAGGAAGACATGGATTCATAGAAGAGGGGAGAAATTGTGGAGATGTGTAAATTTAATCCTGAGCTCCTACTTTATTTAGAAAAGGGTTTTGGTGATGATTGTGGGATAAAGTGGCTGAATTATGAGGAAAGGAAACATCTTCAGTTAGTGCTGATCTTGGGGAAGTGCTCAAACAGGATGGATGTGGTTTTATCATCTACCTGAAATCTTGTTCTGGCAGCTTAATGGGGTGTCAGATTGAAGGAGAACTTGAATTTGGGATATGAATAGTATATGGAAGACTTGAGCTGCAGGTTTGGAATAGCTGAGGATATCTTCTGGTGTCCTGTGCTGAATTTACTTGTTCTAACTCGACAGCAAATGTCACACAAATCACGCACTGGGACGGGAGTCTGCTGGAGTTGAAAGGCAGCAGAGCACAACCAGCCCTTCCTCACATTCCAGGGAAGGCCAAGTTGCATTATTAGGCTCAGAAAGCTCAAGTGCAAACTGTATGTCCTTCTTTAATCCCCTCCCACTCCATATGTAATTAGCACGTGGAATTTAATGTGTAAATGAATACTGTAGTGAAGGAAGAGCAGGATGGGTACAGAACCTCTCAGAACAGCCTTATTTGCATCAAATATTTCTAAGATTTGCCTGGCTGGGAGTTGCTAATGATTTAATCAAGGTGGTAGAGGAAAAATAATGATATTTAAGATTATTCCCCACATCAGGAGTTTTCTTGGCATTATTGATCCCAAGCACATCATGGAAGATTTACTCTGTTTCAAGAATCATTTATTAAATAAACAAATAGCTGAAGGTGGCCTAATTCCTAGTTAGGAAGGAAATACTGTGTCCCAGACGTATTATAACCATGTTATGACATAATCTGCTGGCCAGACTGCTGCAATTTTGTATTTATTCAGCTCCTATTTAGTCATCCCTTTGTCCTGACTTTTATGAAGTTCTGGGACGACTTAACATTGACCACTGAGGGACCTGCAGTCAGCTGCCCCTAAATACAAATTGGATAAACTTTGTTACAGCTCAGAGAAGATATAAAAAGGAGGAAATGGAAAAACACACAATGAATATAATGCCCAGAAGGCTGAGAGGCTGAAAACACAATATTATAGTCCAGAAATATGAGTTAGGCTGGGGATATGTATTAGTTGCAGAGGGAGTTTGGTTTTGTTTGGTTAGGGTAGGGGACAGTAAGCTTCCATTTTTGTAGTGGGGAAAAAAACACCCCAGTCACCCAAACTTTGTTCTTATGGCTGTATTAAGGTCAAAATTACATCATTAATAGTGCTTTAATCAATTAAGATGGTTCTAGAACTATAAATTAAGAGACTAATTAAGAGACAGATGAACTTTCACACTTTCATAGCAGGTTGTGCCCTGAGCAAAAAGTTGCTTTTGGATACAAAGTGAGAAGTGTTTAAATAAAATAAAGAAGCAAACACTGCTATGTGCTGGAATGTTGTAATATTTACATGCAGTTAATTCAGAGCATGTAGTGGTGTTTAATCACTGCTTGGTGTAGGTAGGCAGAAGGAATATTTTATGTTACCTTCTGCATGTTTATTACAAACTTGTATAAAAGTGTTTCCAGGACTGTGTCAAGTCATGCTGCTGTTTGGGGATTTCACATTTCTTTCTTGCTTGTGCAGTTAAGAATTGGCTCCTCACCTGTTTGTACTGACAGAATTTGTGCAATATAAATGCAAAAATACTTGCAGCACCATTTGGGGTGCGTGCTTGACTGAGCAGGAACATTTACTTAGAGTGGGCAAACAAGTTAAAGAAGTTAATTTTAAAAAGAAAAAAAAGAAAAATTATTTTAAAAATGTTTTTTAACTTCAGGAAATTAATGACTGTTCTGAAGACATACCTGGATACTTCCAGCAGAGGGGAGCAATGTGAACCTATCCTAAGAACTCTGAAAGCACTGGAATATGTCTTCAAGTTCATTGTTAGATCAAGGACGTTATTTTCACAGTAAGTACCCAGGCTACTGCCATTTAGCAAGCTGTCTAATATCAGAAATAGAAGGAAACCTGAGAAACAGAAATAGCAGAACTGGGTTTAATTTTACAAATAAAATATAAGACTGGCAACTGGCCTAAGAGATACTGGCATTGCTGAGATATCTTCTGGAGAGGGAATGTTCACAAATCCGCTTGCTGATGCTCAGGGTAAGTTCCAGAGTTGTATTTAGTAGTAGCAGCAGGTTTCAGAGGGTGATTATTCTTTGTGTCAGGTGGCTTGGCCTAAGACCAGTGGATGGCCAAACGTTGCAACAGATGGCTGGAGGCTGGAGACTTGTCCTTGGGAACACGGCGTTCAGCAGCTCAGAGGGGGCACGGAACAATGTCATTTTCTGTGGCTGAATTTGGAGTTTCAGCTCTCCAGTTAAGGAATTTACAGGGAGGACTCCTTGGACTGGGTGTGTGTAGCTCAGAGGAGGTGTAGTACTGACAAGTGGTATTCAGTTTTAGGGAAAAAGGAGGATGGGAGAATGAAGGAGGTGAAAACTGGAAGGAGAAAAACTTCATGTCCTCATAACTCACCTGGCCCTGAAGGACTCACCATAAACCATAGACCCCTTTCCTCCCTTCTGATTCATGTTTTCCCATTTGTCCTTAGCTAGTTTTGCCCTAATGTTCGTTCTGGTGTCCCTTTGCCACGTGGTTTAAGGAATGCAGTGGCAGAAGAGAAGCAGTGGCCAACTCGGGTCTACAGGCAGAGCAAGTGGCTGGATGTTCTGCTTGTGGTTGGCATCCAACAGAACAGAAAGATGTTCTGTTCTTTTGCTCAGCAGGAGCTCTAAGACAATTTTTCTCTGTTATTCCAGTGCCCATTTCTTAAAAAAAAAAAAAAAAAAAATCCGTGTAGATTTATAGTTTTTTAATACTAAGTCTATTTGATGAATTATTAATTTTTGGTTGAAGTAAGAGTAGACTCAGAAGGTAATTGCTGCTGGTAGACAGTCCCTTAGAAATATCCTTGCCTCTAGGAATTTACTATTTATAGGTGGGTACAGGTGAACAATGTGTGAAGCTCTATAAGGGAGGAGATGGTGCTCAAGGGAACAGAACATAGTTGGTAGTTCAAAAGCTTTATTTTATATCTTTATAAGAGGTGTCATGGCAAAAGGGGACATTTGGAGTCATGGGAAAGGAAGCATTGTGTAGGAGATTATGGAAAATTTCCTGTGTGGCTGAAGGTCAGAAGGCAGGGGTTTGGCTCAGAGAGAGCTTCAGTCTCCATTTTAATCTCTATCATTTTTATCTCACTTTGGATAATGTGTCATAAATCAGGATATTGCAGCATGTTGCATATTCAGGTGATTAGCTACACATATCTGCTGCTACTTAACTAGAGTCTGAAACTCGAAATTCATTGGGCAATTAATATTTTAGGCAGTAACAGCTCTCCCAAAAACAACCAGTGACCAGAATCCCCTGACACGATATCCAGCTACAGCTGCTGGCATCCAACTTTTTCCACTCATTTCCCTGTTTTTAGACTGGTCCTGGAAAAGTAGAAAATACCTAAAAATCTGGATTAATATATTTTCTTCCCATGAGAAAACTTAGGATTTACGATTAAAGCACTTCACTTCTGAAGGTTCATATTAACCTCCTTGGAGACATTTTGAATGAAGATATTTTGGAGATATTTTGAATGAACAAAGCTGAGACAGGTCTTGAGATCATTCTCTCTTGATTTGATGGGCTGCTTAAAAAACTGAGATGCCCTTTTGAAAGGTAAGAGACAAGACAAAGCAAAAGTTGTATAGGAAAGAGATAAATTGATGACATGTAACATTAGACATAAAATGGGAGACTTTTTATCTTGTCAGGCAGATACATTGAAGTAACCAAGTTCTACTTTAATTTTCATTCACTGGATGCTGTTGAAACTGTAGAGATATAAGGAAAGCAATATTCTTTTTGCCTGCACTCAGCAAGGTTTGCATAACACAGACTGAAAACATCAAGTCTTGGTTTTCCTCCTTTCTTTGGCCTACAGTTGTTCGTGGTGGTAAAATTCATGTGCACTGATGAAGTTGTTTCCAAGCAAATGGTTAGTTATCTTTCAAAATTTGCTTTCAGAACAAGTGACTTTAATTAGTTTAAATCTGCTGTTCCCTGTGTTGTGTAGAAATTGTTCAGTTTGAACACAGCAACTCTGAATTGTTTTCAAAGCCTCTAAAACATGACACCTCCCAGATCTGAGCCTCTAAAACTCAGTACATTTAACCTGAATGGAAATTTAACAAAGAACATCTTGTCTAAACAGAAGCTGGGTGATTAGTCAGGAAATAGAATCATAATTCTACTTACAGTAGATTTAAAGAAGAGTGTTTAACAGATGATGTGTGGTGCTTCTGCCTCCCTCCTTGTCCCTCAGGTTTAGTCAAGGAAACTTTAAATTTCTGCTTGCATAAAAAATTATGTTCAAGAAACTTCATTTACTTTTGTGGCAACGTTGTATAGTCAATAAAAGCTGGATCAGTACATTAGCCAAGTAATTTAATGAACATTTAGACTGAAACAGTCACATTGTTACAATTTAAATGTGGTTTGCTGCCATTCAAAGATAGTTTTAAATAATGTCCATGTACCACAGTCTCCACTATGGGAGAAAAAAAGAAATAATTTGACCAAAACCCAAGCTCCTAAAATACCACCTGATAATAAATGAAATGATTTTTCTATGTAAGTCTGCTTGTCCTAAGATTTAAATGTTTCAAGATGCCTTTCAAATGTCATTTTTCCGGTGTTTTTACTCAGCTTTCGCACCTCAGTAGGGACATCCCTGAAGCAGAGTGTGCTGTGTCCATGTATTTATTGTTTTTTCCTCTCCACACAGAGTTTTGGATGCTGGGGGTCGGTTTAGCAGCTTTGATTTTTCGCTTGTTGTGGCCAAAAGCTCTCAATTTGCCTTTAGTTCTCCTCAGTTTCACATCGAAAAGAAAAGCACATGACTCTGGAATACAGGACTTGAAAGGGATATTTCTCTTCTGATGGAGCAAACAGAGCAGTGAGGGCACAGCATTGAGTTCACAGTGTTCTCCTCCCCTTTCAGCCTTTTCTTGTTGCCTTGGCTTTTTTTATTTTCTTATCTTGTTTTTCTTTATCTTTTGGCAGCTGTTTCACACAACTAATTCTACGTGTCACCAGTGGTTTTACTGTTTATTCAGGCAGTGATTAGTATTGATAGCCAGCATGAGCAACACAGGAGGAATAGTCTGAGAGATTCCGCCTTTAGGACAGGGAATGAAGAAAAAATGGAGTGAGCTCAGTTTAAATGCACTTTTAAACTTTTAAGTGTCAAACAGACTCCCCCCCCCCCCAAACCAGACTGGTTAATGGCACCAGTGAAAATAGCTCTTTGAAAAAGTGGCAGTAGCAGCAGAAGACAGAAATAGTGATAATTTGTAAAGAATAATCTGCAGTAGCTCAGTTGCAGTGGGGAAAAATAGATTTATTTTTTTATTATTTTGCATATAAGTCACTTTGAAAGGGAAATGAGTTTTAGAAGTTCAGATCTGGGAGTTTGAATTGGAATCTCAATTCAGAGTCGTTATGGTGTGTTCAAACTGAACTATCCCTACACAATACAGGGAGTAACAGATATAACCCACTGGGGAAATATCTGTACCCAAAACTGGATCAACTCCTGAAATACATACTTAATGTCAAATCTGTTACATTTAGGATGATGGAACTTTGTGATTCTGAAAGGGTGACCCTCTGCATCTCTCAACAGATTATATGAAGGCAAAGAACAGGCAGAATTTGAAGAATCTATGAGGAGACTCTTCGAATCCATCAACAACCTGATGAAAAGCCAACATAAAACTGCCATTTTGCTACAGGTCGGTGTGTGCTGGAAACCAGTTGGTTTTTTATATGGTTTCTATTTGTGGCCTTTTAATTTTTGTTCTTTTTAAGTCGAGGAAAAGACGCTCTTAGGAAATTTATCCAATATGTCTCTTTTGTAATTCCACTCTATGGGAAGACCAAGTTGTCTAATCAAATTGGAGGCCTAGTCTGAAAAGGTCAGGAGAAAATATTTTTATAGAAATTTTAATAATGTAGTGAGTGAAAGAACCAAAGCACAGGTGCTGGAATCTGTCAAGGAATCTAATGATTTGAAGCCTCCAGTGGGACCTGAATATTTAATTCTTAAGTTTCTTCAGGTACTTGTGAACGGGAGGGATTCTACCATTTTTAGTTTGAAAAGTAAACTTTATCATGTCAGCCTTTTGGATTTAGGTTATTTGAACAACTGAAAATAGGATCAGGGCTTCTCACTGACGTCAATCTTAGTTATTCTGACACTTTGGAATCTGATCTTTGAAAGAAAACCGGAAAAGGAACTATTAACATCATTAATATCAAATAATTTGTATGTATTTCTCTATTAAAATAGAGAGCTATCAAGGCTCTCCATAGAGTAAAAAAACCAGAGGATTTGTTGGGCAGCTGGAATATTGATGCTTCATGCATCCTTTATTATTTCTGGGCTTGAATTTTCCTGAATTGTTGTGTTTTGATTCCTTTTTATATGACTGAGACTAGAAGTGGAAGCCAGGGGAAAAGCCTGTCTTGAATAAAACCTCAGATGGCTGACCTTGAGATTTGTGTTATCTCTGCATGGAGTGTTAATGTGCAGCTCAGAAGAGCCAAAACAGTAAACACTGCTCTAGGTGTATAATGCCATGATTCCAGCAATATTTGAAAATCAATCAAGTGCACTCTGTTATTATTTGATAATTCAGTAGAGACCTTCCTGGGAATACTTGATACATGTGATTACTGCATCAGAAGCAGGAGGAACTTGGGGAGAAGAAAAACCATCTCTGAAGGAATACTGAAAGAGTTTCTATATTAATGTTTGCTCTTATGGTACTTTTGCTATCAATGTGTTAATTGAGAACTGGATTTTGGATGATGCTCTCTGGGAGAGCCTGGATCTCCAAGTGGATGTGTGGGATTGTCCCTCCGTGTTTCCTCTAATGAGCAGGGGAGTTTCTCCCTGAGTGACAAGACATGGTTGTAGGAAGCAGTTTTGCTTCCTTGACTGTTGCTGGGGCACAGTAATGGGTCTGCAAGTGTGGATGCTGCTCCTGGAATAGCTGGTGGGTGTGTTTTGGACCAGGTGCTCTTGTAATGCCAGTGGCAGGATGGCATTAAGGAATCCTGGCTGTGCTTACCCTCATTTCCATATCTGTCTATTTAATGTTATTCTGAATATTATTGTTTAGCAAAACTATATCTTTGCTGGTGCTTGTAAGAAACAGCAGAGCCTGGAAAATAGAACTGAGCATCTCTTAGAAGGAGTACAGAAAAGAAATCTGTGCTGATTTAAAGAGCATGTAAGTGTGACTCAAAGGTAGGCTGGCTATTGAGCAGCTGTGCTCTGCTCATCACCATGCTGAAAATTAAGATTTGGGTTTTCTAATGAGTGCTGCCAGTTGTGAAAAATGGGTGCTATTTATTCATAAGCACAAAGCACTACTGGGTTTTGAGGTATCTAAATCTGTACCAGGGACCATAAGTTTGCTTTGTAGCAGGAATATTTTATGGCAGGTGTGAAATACTGTTTATACTGATTATGTCCTAACTTTGCTGTTGTTCCCACTCCTGCTGACTCATACAGCTGTGTCTCTGGAAGAAGCCTGCAAAGAGTTTGCTTTACACACAGTAAATAAACCCTACTGCATTAATGTTATAAAATCCTAACAGGAGAGGCGTGGAATGAGAAGTGTCCGACTGTAGTTCAGCGCTGGCTGCTGAACATGAGTTTATTGGGGGAGCAAAAACAAAATAGGAGTCCCCCCACTTCATCATGAGCTCCATAGGCATGTCAGCCACAGCTCTGACAGCAGACAGTGTGTATTTCTGTGCCTGTTTGGAGGAGAATTCCATGATGATACTCCAGACTCCTGCTCTGGCAGGTGGATCCAGGCCAGAAAAACAGAGATAATTTCTGGTGAGATGGAAGAGAAGGGAGTAGAAAGAAATTCATAAATCTGCCTCTCTGCCTAAATGCAACACTGATTTCCCTTGGGGAATTTGAGATGACAGTGATAGATGGTGTAGTAGTACAGATTTAGCTTTGCAGAGTAAGGGCCAGGCAGTTATTCAGTGCCAGCACAGGCACACGGGACTCCAGAGGTGTTACACTCCACGTACCCAGAGAAGAGAGTTCAAAGAGTCTGCTGGAAAAATAGAGGAATAACCAGCATATCAAAACAGCCTTAAATCTGTCACAGTGCAAATTATCATTGATATGAGTTAAAGTGGAACACAGATTGGTAGGAACCAATTGAATGTGCTCAAGTAGATTATGGTCTGAAGATAATCAGAGAGGAAAGTTTTAGGAGCCCTGACGAAAGTTAAAGTAATTGGGTTTCTCAGGATGTTGAAACTTAAAATGAACTAGTTTGCAGAACCTTGGAATTTGAATTTTTAATTCTTATTTCATCCCTGGTTGTCCAAAAACTTGTAAGGTTTAATTTTAGAAGATTTAAAGAATTATTTTGAAACCTGAAATGTCTTGGTCTTTGCTAATTTTTATTTTTATTTCTGTTAAACATGGAAGGCAGTATTTTAGTCAGTAGTAATTTCCCAGCTTTTACTGATAGAATCAAACTCAGACTTGTGTTGAATATTAATTCACTCAGGAGAAGATTGTTTATAAAATTTCATGTTATATGGAACAGCCAGAAGCACTTTATTCTTTCAATTTAACTTTATCTCCTGAGCAATATCTTACTTCCTAATCTGTTAAATGCTGTATAAGTTTACAAAAAGTTAAAAATCTAGTTTTTCAGTCCCCTTGTTCTAAAACTGACTGAAGTGAATAAAGCCTTTGACTTATTGTAGTGCCTGAGCTTTGAGAAGGGTAAATCTCTAGTTCTGTTTCTCGGTGCTGTTGGTGTAAGCTTGGAGCAGCTGAAGGCTGAATTGTTAATTTACTCTTGGTAAACTGTAAATCCATGTTAATCCAAATGAGATTGGGGGTATTATAAATTCACCAGTACAAGTGTCAGTGTGCATGGAAGGGTTAAAGATTCCTTCCTTTAAAGAGTTTTCCCCAGATTTTTCTTGCAATTATTTAAAATAAACATTTCCAAACTTACACTGCCTCTCTGGTGCTAGCAATTTCTAGATATTAGACTTTAACCTTTCTTTAATTTAATTTGGCAGGGATGATGTTACAGCTCTGCTGCATTTATGTTGCTTCTCTGTAGCCATTGCTGATGGATTTTTGTAGTTTTTAGGGATATATCCTCATGAAGTCTGTACTTCTGAGGGATGGATGGACTCCTTGAAATCTGGAAATCTGAAAATAATTTTCCGGGACCTGCAGTTTGATGAAGGGACGATCTGGGGGTGAGAGGGAGGAGGGACTTGTCAGCACCTTATTTCCTTTCCCCCAGCACCCGACATTTCCAGCAGATGCGTTTTGTGCCTGTGTAAATCAGCTCATATTTCCGGGGAATAAAGTCAGATCCATGAGTTTTACCTTTCAGATTAAGCGTTTTTAGAAGGTTATACTGTTGACTCCTGACTTGCAGTCTGTGTGTGTGCCCTTTCATTGACCAGCCTGTGCTCTTAATTTACAAATCAAGCCCCAGCTCCTTTTCCACCCGTTCTGTTTCCCGACTGACACACCACGCTTGACCTCCAGATGGTCCCGTCTGTTGCAAATGTCAGCTCTCCCCAGCCTGCTCCCAGGCACTGATTTTAGAAAGCACAACTCCCAACGCTCTGTGTGATCTCAGAAACCTTATATGACATGTTCTCAAGGTTATTGGAACACAGGGAGAAGAAATTGTGTGTGGCATTGAAAAGAATAAAGATAATGTAATATGAAGACGCTGCCTTTCTCCTCTCGTTCTTCCCACACAGTTTTGACCCGCCCGTGTTGCTGCAGTAGATTCTAAGAACTTTATTCTGTGTGTCTCTGTGCAGTTTTTATGAGAGAATAAAGCTGGAAAGGTACTGACAGTGAAGCTTTGTTTGCTGTTTACAAGGGGGGCTGGCACAGCAACTTGTTAAAGTTGCCTTGATAGCAAGTAAAATTAGATTAAGAAACGGAGCACCAATGATTTCTTTGAATGTACTTTTCATCTCAGGGGTATTCGAATTTCATGAATATGTATAATGGAATGCTGCAAAAGAGGGCAGCTAAAAATAAGCTTGGGCAGGAGTAAAGGTTAAAATAAATTTAACAGTACATTGTACATGTAAGAAATAATTTTCTGCAGCGCTGTGGGTTTATCTGTATCCCCCTCAAAAAACTAATCTCTTAAGGTCTGAAGAATACAGAACATCTTGTACTGCTGACTAGGAGGGTTTTATGACTTCATTAAGGGCAGTGCTCACTTGTGTCCACAGTGCATCATTTGAGGCAATTATTGCAAATGAAACTTGCGAGTCTGAAATAGTGCCGCGATATACTTGTTATTGTACTTCAGTTGGTGCTGTGGATCTGCAGAGGAGTGGGAGCTGTGTCCTTCCCACTTCCACCCTCAAACAAGTGTAGAACAGGGAATGTGAGAAAGGCAGAGCACAGCAGAGGAAGTGTCTGGAGTACAGCTTGAAGTGTTCCGTGGCCACTGGTGGCCCTATCCCTTATCAAACATCTCTCACAGTAACTGTGAATTGCTGTAAAATGAAATTCAGATGCTGCTGCTGTACAGTGTCTTCATAAAGTATCTGTGAGGAACAGCACACTGCTGAAGTAAAAGTGGAGCCAGGATGAGTTTCTAGGTTCTCACAGGTATGCGTTTTAAACAGCCCCAGGGTTTTAAAAGCAAACACAACCAACCAAAAAAAAAAACCAAATCTCCTCAAAGGTTTTTCCTCCCAACCTGCTTGAAAACCAATAATGGCAAAGATCAGTAGAAGATACAATTTCTTTGAAATTTGTTGAAGTGGCAACAGCTTTTAAACACTCCCTTGACCTTTCCCGGTTTGTGTTCGAGTGTGGGAAGAGATCTGCAGGGGAATGACTTTATCTGAAGGTATCTTAAGCCTGCCTTGAGCCACTTTGAAATCCTGTATACACCCTTGCTGCAGACTAAATCCTTTCTTTTTGAATCAAGACCTTAACAGTTCTTTTTATTTTTAACTGGCTATTACAGTAGAATCTCATATAAATAAAATGATATATTTATGGTGACTGAAAGGTCTAACTGAGAGCCAAAGACAGCTGTGTTCTGATTGTCTTTATTCTAACCTCCCTGTCCTCAGTAAAGAGATGAAGTTTTTAATAAGAAGCTTGCTGTGTAGAGGTACAGAGCAGTACTGAGCCTGGGTAGGCTTCTATCAGATGGGTAATAAAAGACTGCACATCACTGGAACTTTGTTTTCAGCAAAATGTTAGTAGGAATTTGCACCCTAAACTGCACAGTGAAGTACTGCAAGTTAGGCTTTATGGATATTAACCTTCAGATTTTGAGCCTGAAAGTGGCCTGCTGAACTATTTTTGTCCATGCAAGAATAGTAAAGTGTGTCTTTCTTACCCCTGCCAGGGTGAGGTTTGATTATCCCACTGCACTGTCAAAATAAACCTCAGAAATTGATAGAAAAAGATAAACCATCCCTAAGCTTGGCTGCAAGTTGGGGACAGGACACCCCTTTTCATCTCTTCTAGGAAGTGTAGATTTGGGGAGGGTAGATGACTGTTCCTGACATCTGCCTCCTGCATGGCATGTTCTGGGGTGGAATTGACACACAAAGTATGATCAAAGACCTGCTTTGATCAGTACTTCCTTTACATATTTGCATCATAATGACATTTTTTAGCGGCCTGCAAAGAGAATGTTATCTACAAAGACAATTTTAACCCTTCCACTGGCCTGCAGAGAGAGTATGATCCACTTGATACTATTGTATTTAAGTCCCTCTGTGTATCCTCGGCATAAGGGCCCCCTGTGGTGAAAATGATGTTCAAACATGAGGTAAAATTTCAGTCTGAGGAAAAAAGTCCAAACGTACGAGTTTGTTCTGTGTGTATTTGTTTGTGTGCTCTGGGTTGCTCATGTAGATGTAAACACACAGGACCGTGATCTGTACATCCATCCATCCAGGTCGCTGCCCTGAAGTACATCCCGTCGGTTCTTCATGATGTTGAAAAGGTCTTTGATGCCAAGTTGCTGAGGTGAGCAGCTTTTGAACACTTCCCAGATCTCAGCAGTGAGTCCTTATTGGTCAGTTTATGTCAAGCAAGATCAGTTATGTCACTAATCAAGAGAGTGGTAGAAATCTGGGCACACATTTTTTAACAGGGAGTTGTCACATGACTTAAACAACCCTAGAATTCGTTATGATGCCCCAATACTTACACAGTAACTTGGTGAGTGAAATAAGCCAGTGGAACAATCTATTTTTTTGTTTTTGTCTTCTCTTCTCCCCCTCCCACTCCCTGCAATAAACTCTATTCAAAAAAAACCAAATCTGACTTTAGCAGTTTGAAAAAGGGTCTTTATTTGTCAGACCAAGATAAATGACCTGCACCACGCACAAAAATGGAAAGTAATAAAGTAAATGTAAAGTAGTAAACATCTGTAATCATGGCCAAAATCTACTTCAGCCTGATCTTATTTCTCTTGGAAGTTTTCTTTGTAACAGGATATTGGTCCCTTGTCAATATTTGTGATATACAAGTAAACAGAAGTATTAAAAAGTGATAAATGTTTGGAAGTATATGGCCTTTTGCTCTGCCTCTCTGTCTTTGTTTACACAGGATGAATTTGAATTCATCTGTATGATATTCATAGTTCTTTTCCTTTGCATGCAGCCAACTCCTGTATGAATTTTACACTTGCATTCCACCAGTGAAGCTCCAGAAGCAGAAGGTGCAGTCCATGAAGGAAATAGTCCGCAGCAACCTCTTTAAAAAACAAGGTAAAATATAAAATGCCTTCAAGGCTTCAGAAAAAAGGTATGAAAATGTTGACTGGCTTGTGTTTCCTGCAATTTACCTTTGAGAATGAGTGCTGAGGGAGTGGGAATGGCAGGAGTGTGAGCTCTGAAGAGGATGAATCCCTTCCCACAGGATGGCTGTTGTGCACAGTGTGGTTGCCAGCCTAGAGCAAGGGCCAGGTGGGGCTCCGGGAACTCTCAGGGTGGTTTTCCTGTGCTACAGTGGTTAGGTGGGTGAGTTTGAAGGTCTATAACAAAACAGGGAAATGAAGTGAAGGCAGCTGTTATATAAGGCCTGGGGAGAGGACCAAAAATCTCATTGCGCTGGGGTACGTTCAGCTGCAATGCAGCACTTCCAGTTACAGGAATTATGATGTTTCTTAACCTTCATCAGAACTTAGTGTCTCTCTCCACTCTCGGGGGTGTTAATGATAATGAAACGTCTTTAGCAGCCTTGTGCTTAGTTTTCCTTCATATTATCACAGAAAGGGAATTTTTGCTGAAGGAATTCTGTCAGAGAAGCCAGATTTTCCACGGTTGACTCCATCTGCAGTGTCAAGTGTTCTGCCTCCTCTCTCATGGCCCGGATCACTTGTTTCTCCCTCAGCATCTCCTTGCTGTGCAGATAACCTTCAGAACCTGAAAGGCACAGACTGCTCAGATGAATGGTGATGTCTGTTCTGTCAGAGTTTCAGTTTCTGACACTTTATAGATAATATTCCAGGAACTTAACTGTACAACAGTGGGTAGCAAATTGTCCTGAGTATAAGTAGATTGAGAGAGGATTGCCTTGCTCATCTCATTGTGTTGCCAGGAGAGTGATGCAGTTCTAACTAGCCCAGACAGATAAAAACTGCACTTTATTTTTAGACCTGTGTTGCATTCTATTGAGACTGAAGTCTGTATTTTAAACTTTAACTACAATTAACTGTATCTGCTGTGTTTTGAGACTGTCATGGATTTCTTGGAACAAAAAAAAAAATCAAGAAAATAATTTAATTGATTTTATTATTCAGATTTAATTCTTATTATTTTGAGCTATGTTTATGTTAATAGTTTCATGGTCATCAGGTGTGATCTTTTAACTATATGTAAGATTCACAGTTGCTTGAATTAGTGAAACTTAAGTAGCTACAGCTGAGGTATCTCCAGACATTGATCCGAGCTATTACAAGCAGATCCAACTAATTAATTTGCAAACAGTTCTAATTCTGTACTCACAGTTTTCTCTGGTAGTTGGCTGCATTTCAGTTTTACAAGCAGAGTCTGAGATATCACTGCATTACCAGTTGCTTTAACTGATGCTGCTTCTGAGATCAGAAGTGCCAGTCATAGTTTTATCTCTGGTGCTTGTGGTAACATTTAGACCAGAAGGAGAAATAATCCCTCACAAAACTGAAAGACTCTTGGGTTAAAATAATGCACTCTCTTGAACTCTTGAGATTAGAGAATTCAGTCACCCTGACTGTTGGTAATACTGAGAAATTCAGTGTAAGCTATGAACCTCTTTTTTTTTTTTGGTTCAGTCATTTTTCTTGTAAGAAACTTGTCCCACTGGAGTACAATTGTTACTGGTTCATGGATCAGTAGGGTTGGTCAGGACAGCAGATCCCATGCTGGTATAATGAGGAATAAAGCCCTAATAAAGATTCAGAAGGAAAGGAGTTGAGCGTGGAAGGACTTGTGTGCTCCGCAATTCTACTCACCTGTGTCTTCCTCCTTTCTCCCCTATCCCTGTGTGGTCCAGAAGACACAAGAGTGGGGGTCTGGATTCCCAAAAAGCTTCCATTATAGTCTGACTGGTGTGGTGCTGGTTTCATGTGTTTAACAAGCCTTTGCTTTAGCTGTGGTCTGTTAATGCAAAATACTCTGTAAAGCTTTTACTGCCTGCAGATAAATAATAATAATAGATTGCTGGCTGCTTGTAAATGCAGCTTGTCTGATGCCTTGAAATATATAGCTGGTGTCTCGTGGAAAATGTCTGCCTCAGCATACATTGTGAATTCTAAAAAGGGGACGTGTGTTTTGTTTCTGCACTTCCTTTAAGGAATAATGAATAAGAAATTTTTGCGAAGAGGATTTTTGAATTCTGGGGACCTTTCACAAAACCAATAAATGGTGGGTTTTGCATACTGCTGACCAGATAATTAATACATTTTAATTTTCCCCAGACAGGTAGTTAGTGGGTTCATTTAGTCTTGAATTTGTAGATTAAAAAATTGTATTGTCCCAAACCTCTCTGCTATTTTTTGCTCACATCAGACACTTGACAGCAAACCCAGGCAGCTGAGAGCAGGAAGGTAGCATTTCCCACCCAACCCATGTGCCAGCCCAGCTGCTTCCCTCTGTATCCTGGATATCTGAGTGGTCACTGATCCAAACTAGCACTGATAATGGACAGTTAAAGTGTATCGATTTGATAATATGGAGAGATTAACAGCTTGTTCCTATGCTTGTGGTGATTACATATGCAAGATCTACCCTAAATGGTTTTAAATGTAATACTTGGTATAAAATTATATAATAGTACTGAGATGTTCTTTCTGGAGGAGCCTGGGGAAATGGATTTTTTTTTTTTTAATGTATTAGTTCAAAACAAGAGAAATCCTCTGAAGCAGTTGTCCAAAACAGAGAGATCAAGTCCAAGTCATTTTAAAATAAAGCTAAACCATGCCCAATTTGTTTTAGCTTTGTTGTGACATGTTGTTTTAACAGTGTCATGGTACTGCTAACCAGAGCGTGTTCTTGTTAACTGGAAAATATTCAGGTAAAGATTTTCTACTTCAGTATTTTGATGAAGTGACAAAATAAACCAGCTTCCTTTTGGCACCTTAAGGTTTAGAATTGCTGTTATTTAGAGTTTAAAATGCGTGAACCTGACAGGCTTTTTCTTTTACTGGGGTGTCCCACATACCTTTCCACCATTCTCAGTGCAGCCCAGTCAGGTCAAACAGACTTGCAAATATGTTTTCCCTTTCCTGAGGCCATTCCATGAAGTTGTCATTCCTGTAACACAGCATGGCCAGCTGAAAGTGTTAATATTGCCTTGGTGGTGCCACCCAAATATCTATTTGGCCAGTTAGTAACCAAGTTTCTCTTTTTGCCAGTGATTTTTACACCTTTCCTGTCACCAACCTGCCCTTACATTGCTAATGGCAGAAAATCATCCTTGTAACAATTGCAGGGTGGGTTTTATTGAACTAATATTGTTTGATTATCTGCATTCATGGTTTTGTTTTCAACCTTTGGGTTGTAATTCCCTGAAAGGGAAAGTCCACAGCGTGTTGAAGTGCAGGCACTGAAGAATGTGAAAAGACCAATATTCAATGAAGTATCTTTAATATTGCAGTGTATGAAAATGTTCCTCTGCTGTGCTATTGTAACACTGTGCACAGTAAATGGCAAACAAACCTTTGTGGTTTTTCTTTTTTTTACATTGCTGTGGTTTAAAATAGAAAATTCCAAAGATGCTTTTTTGCGCTGCATTTAATACAATTGATGTTGAAATTAATTGAGTAAAGAACCAACTGTGTGTAGGGTGGGGATGGGGCCTGATTCATTACTGCACTCAATGAGCTGGAAGGTGATTTACAGGAGTGGAAGCACATGTATTCTATCACAGAACAGGATCCAGAGTGATAATTAAGATGAGATTGCCAACAGTATCATTAACTAAAGTTCACATTTATCTGGAACAGGTAGTATTTTTTTCTGCCATGAATATGGAATATATTTAACTACATTGCTAATTACAGTCAAGTCTATTAATTGGTGCCTGTTTCAGATTATCCATTTTTCTGCAGATTTTAGTATTTAGTCTCTTTCAATGTAGTTCATTACAGTTCCAGTTCAATTAATTCACATCCATTCCCAGTGGTATTGTCTTTATAATTCCTTTGGATTCCATATACTGGCATTTCTATTCTCTGATCCATTGATATTCACAGACTTGTGAAAACATGGAAAGGTGTTTTCAAAAAATAATTAAAAAAAAAAAAAAAGAAGCCAGTGAAATTTGTCTTTATTAAATAAGTTACACGTGAGCCTGAAGTTGGAAACCTTGGGAGCAAACTGAGTTTATTGGTGTGCATTCCTGGGTTTTCACTGTAGGCTCATGGAATAGAGTGATTTCATCAGACAGGCTCCAGGTCCTGCTGCTGTGATTGATCTGCGGAGGCCCCACAGCACTTTGAGGAGCCTTTAAATTACATTGCTAGGTTTTTTGTCGAGGCATTGATTTCTTGTTCCCACTCTGTAACTGTAACACAGTTCAGAGAGGTTCTGGTAGTTCAGGTGTTTGAGTGGCTGAGTGGAGGAAGATGAATGTTTTTGCTGCTTGGGCACTTTCCCCACAACATTGAGAAACGTTCTAACAGGATGTGTGAGCACAGGAGGAGACTTTTATGCTGTTTTTTCTTAAGAATATTATGTCCTTTTTGGTCGGAGGACAAGAAATCTTCATTTTTGACACTTTCCTTTTAGATCACTCGATATTTTTTTTTATTTTAAAATTCCAGAGGGCATGAAATGGTTTTCTTGTCCTGTACAAACACCCCTGATGGGACCTGAGAGTCTCATTTATTATGTAAGAAACTGCGCCCTGTCATAAATCTTTCCCTTTGTATAGTGGGATGTCATGGATTATTCTCTCCTTCTTCTGAAAAAGTTTGTTAGATAATTTCTATGTAAAATACTTTGAGGCATCACTGCTGTTGGGTTGGTTTGTTTGTTTTTATGAAGCCAATTGCCAAAATTCCCTCACCTCTCTCTGTTTTTGAGAGACCAACAAATTAAGATATAGCTGTTTACAAATCACAGGGAGTTCTTACTGCACTTAATGTTGCTGATTTTATAACATTTGGAGGTAGATGCTCATTTTAAGCTGGCCATGGAATATTCACTGACATGATGCTGAAAGTTAGCCTTGGGAGAACTGTTTTTTGTGGGTGTGAAGTGAATATAAAATGCTCCCACCCACGATAAGATGCGCGTTATTGGTGCTGCTGCTCTTGCCTCGGCGTTCCTGGCGCTCCCCTCCCCACGAGGGGTTTGTGCTGCAGCAGAGCACGGAGGGATCTGCTCAGAGAACAGAAACTCTAAGTAGGTCACACAGATGGTCACGGGCAGGGGTGGGAATAGAGTTTCGGTGTCTTGGCTGGAGATGCAGGTCCTGTCTCGGCGTGGCTCTGGGCACAGCCCCGGCACGTCCAGCAGATGCAAACCACTCGCTGGCTTTGGAAGGGCAGCAGCAGCAGACATATGTCAGCACCAGGGGTTAATTTGCCACATGCCACGAGGAATGCTGAGACTACAGGGTTTTATTTTCATCACTCTTCGTGTGGTGCTGTGGTTTAAACAAGATAGGTGCTTGCCCGCACAAAAATGAGACTGAATTCCTAACACTCATGTCTACGTTACTGAGTGTTACCTGTGAAACACTTTATTTAATTTAACTACCTAAAAATTAGTGGGACTTTCTGTTGCTGACCTAGTGTATCATTCTTACTTTCAAGACTGTTAAGAAAAATGTTTTTTTAAAAATAAGAAATCTAAGGAGCCCTAATTTCTGATGAAACATCTTTCAGTTTAATTATTCTGGCCAGAATTGACTTATAAATATTGATTTAACTATTATAATCTTGGGGTTTGTTCCTATAAGTTCTTAAGCCAAAGTTTTTTTGTTTCTGTCAGGTTTTTTTTCTGTGATTTTTCTTCCTCCGCTGTTTTCAACACATCCCAACATTTCAGAGTGTTTGATAGGAGATTGTTAATGCTTGTTATTGTTAATGGCTCCCCTGTTTTCAGCTCCTGGGAAAAAATTGAAATTACCCACTGTTCATGAATTCTTTAAAAATAGTTCTCTATAGACAGGCAGTTTTTTCTGTGGATTCAGCCTTGATTTTTGTGTTTAGCTTTTTTATTTGTTGGCTTTTTTTCCAACGGCACGTTAGCTTTAAACCATCACTCCAAATCCTGTATTCATTTTTTGCCAGTTTTATTCCTGCAGTATTTTGATATGGATAGGGATGGCACAGGCATATCTGTAGCTATTTATCTGCATACATTTGTGATGAGATATGTAGATTAAAGCCATTACTTCTATTTATGGAGGAGGAAGTGACATGCTCATATTGCTACTGGTAACTTTTTGTTAGACTTGACCCATTAGGGCATTTTTTTTAGTTACATTTTTAAGAAAACTTGTTACATGGAGGGAAATCTAAATCAAAGTAGGTGAATTAGTTTAATAACAAACTTCTAAAAGTATGTGTAAAACTTGGTTTACAGATACTTCAAGTAGAAAGGAGAGAACAAAGACATATTCCAGCAGTTGATACGACACATATTGTGTGTGAATTAACTGAAACGTGGGAGCTTGCAGGTTGGAATTCATCAGTATTCATAGAAACACGGAATGGCCTGGCTTGGAAGGGACCTTAAATATCTGAGTGTGCCAGAGAGGATGTGCTGACAAGCCTGTGTTCCAGGCTGGCAACTGCAACGCCTGCGAGCTGGGAAAGGCACCGAATGCTGAAAAGGCTGTTTTGGCTCCAGCAGTGGTGGTGTTGGAAGTTCTGGCTGCCTTGGAATACCTGGCAGTGCTCAGCTCCCACGAGGAGCGGGGAAACTCGGAGATAAACCCACCTTGCAGCCTCAGGGTGTTCCCAAAGCTGTGCCTGGCTGCAGCGAGGTGCTGTGTCAGGGCTGGGTCTGTTGTCCTGCCTGGTTGATGAACAGCCAGCAAGTGCGCTGTGTTTCTGCATGTTAGGAGTAGACTCCAGGAGGCCAAAGGGATTTGCATCTTTCAGGTCTGTAGGAGACCTGTGGTACCTTCTCTTTCTGAGGCTCTGATCTAAACTGTGAAATTGTAATTCAGATTTAGCAGCGAATTAAAGATACACAATTTTAAATTCCACACTTTCCCAGCAAAGAGTTAAATGGCAAATAATGAAGAGGGAAGACTTCTAACAGAAAGATCACTGCAGTTGTGAACAGATGTCCTTTGTGAAGATGCTCGGTGCTTTAATTGAGCACTGGCTGCCATCACAAGTCTCTCCTCATTGAAAGAATGTTGTTCACTGGCTTTATTTTTAAGGCTTTGTTCTAAATCTGTGTTCAGATGACACCTATGTCCTTATTAAATTGGCATGCCAGTTTTTAAGTGGGCATGAAGCCATCCTAACAGATGGATATGACTACAGGCAAGCCAGGGAATCAAGAGTAGTGTTTCCTAAGGGAGACAAAAGTGGTGTTAAATCTTTATTACCATTTTGGCTGCACACACGAAGCAGTCAGGAATGAAGCCCGTCTGTGATTTTTGCTGAAGGAGACCCAAATGTCTTTTTAATGACATTATTGCATTAATGACTTAAGAGTGTGAATCTCACTTACCTGGTACATCAGAAATCATTAGATATCCCCTGAAGGAGGATCAGGTGACTAGAGGGGTTAAAAAACCCTACACAAGCCCAAAATAAAAAACATATAAATGCTTAACCTTAGAGAATGAATCTACCTGTCCTTATTGAGGAAGGTCTGCAGGGGAATTTATTCCAGAAATGTGTTGGAATTTGGGGTTGATAAATATGTGTAATACTATATCTTATGACAGACCTTGATGAAGGAAATGCAAGGTGCTCAAACTGTGTGCTGATGTTTTAGGTGTTCAAATAGTTTGGGGCAGCTAGAAATAAAAAAACCCGGTCAAAAATGCTGGCTTTTTTAATGCTTTTGATTATTAAGGAAGAATAAATGTTGTTGGCGATGCTCTCACATCATTTATCAAGAAGTAAAGAAAGCAACTGATACTTAAATATGCATCTGACCCCCTCCATGTCTCTCCCTCATCTATCTTGAGCTTTCCTGGGGCATGGGAAGAGATGTGGAGATGAGAAATGCTTAATCACAGACTTATTGAACTGTTTAGGTTTAGGTTGGAAAAGACCCTCAGGATTGATTCCAGCTGTAAACCTAACACTACCAAGTCTGCCACTAACCATGTCCCTGAGTGCCACATCCACATGTCTTTTAAATACCTCTAGGAATGGTGAGTCCACCACTGCCCTGGGCAGCTTGTGCCAGCGCTTGACAACCCCTGAGACAGCTTCTGCTTGTCTTAATGATTGCTACTTGAGGGAAAAGAGCAATACCTACAGCCTGTCAGGGAGTTGAAGTGAGTGAGAAGGTCCCCCCTGAACCTCCTTTTGTCCAGGCTGAGCCCCCTCAGCCGCTCCTCATCACACTTGTGCTCCAGACCCTTCCCCAGCTCCATTCCCTCCTCTGGACATGCTCCAGCCCCTCAGTGTCTTTTTTGCAGTGGGGGCCCCAGCAGAGGTCACAGCACTCCAGATACCTCAGCAGAGCCAGCCCAGGGGGACAGTCACTGCCCTGCTCCTGCTGCCACACTAGTCCTGATCCGACCAGGTGCCATTTGCCTTCTTGCCCGCCTGGCTCGTGTTCAGCTGCTGTCACCAGCACTCCCAAGTCCTTTCTCTGCCTGGCAGTTTTCCAGACACTCTGCCCCAAGCCTGGAACACAGGACCTGGCACTTCACCTTAATGAGCCTCTTCCAGTTGGCCTCAACCCACCGATCCAGCCTGTCCAGACCCCTCTGCAGAGCCTTCCTGCCTTCAGGCAGATCAGCATTCCTGCCCAATTCAGTGTTGCCTGCAGGCTTGCTGAGGGTGCATTCAGTGATGAGTCTAGATCATCCAATACTACAACATACAATTTTACTTTGACTTCCATGATTTTCCCAACTTTTTTTTTTCTTTTTCCAAGTCAGTGTATTGCTGATGCTCAAATAAGCCCTTGGCTCATTCTGCTTGCTTAACTTGTGCAACGTTACCTTACTATTATAATCTGGAATTTTTGTACCGATTCAATAAACTTTTCTTTGTCCCAGTATGGTAGAAGGGTTTAATATTTTGCACAATGTTCTATTGAAATAGTTTTAGCTGAAGTTTCAAAGGTGCAAAGGCATGACTACAGGTTTATGTTTGCTCTAGTCCACCTGCAGGCTCAAGCTGAGACCAGAGCTTGATATTGGTCCATATATATAGATCCTGCTATAAATATATGTATAGATAATATAGATCCTGCTATAAATACTGGTCTTTTTCAATTGCTTTGATTGTATATGTTCTTCAGAACCTCTTGGAATTATTGCATCCTCACATGGGATGACTTCAACTGTCAGGGATCTTATAAAACCTAATTTTCCCGTTCTTCTATTTGTGAAGTATCCTAGAAGTACCTTACAAAATTAAGTAATTCTCCTGTGTTAACTAACAAGCTGAGTTTGTGTAGCAGCCAGTCACAAAATAGTCATATAACCTTGGTATTAACCAAACAATGTAACAAAAAAAAAAGGCAGAATTTGATTACTAAAATATATTGATCTTTATCCTACTATTATCAATGGCAGGTTAACAAGCTAAGGCTAGTTAAACAACCTCTGAATTTCCAGTCAGCTTGATGTTTCAACATTGTTCATGTCTGAAAATGCACTGTAAATAATTGACCAGCTGCATATGTGAAATCCTTTTAATAGATTCTGTATGTATCCAATATGGATCAAATCTTAATTTATATTGCCAAGTACAACTGGGAGCACTGAAGCTTGCAGAGCAATTAGCTCTCAGAACTGGAGGAAATCAATTGTACCTTCTGCCTCAGCTGTTCTCTCAGCACAATGGGAAAATTTGGTCTGTGCAAGAAGGCCAGCTTTCCCCATGTTTGAGAGGTGTGGAATGGCTTTGTGCAGAAGGCACATTATATCAAAGACTTAATTCTTTCACCAAAATACATTGCTGGGGAGGGTTTAATGAGATATAGACAACGGCAGGCATTTTGTATTTTGCTAGGAAGCTTTAAGTGGCCTCTGACCGACCCCTGGTATGGAGCAGTTTTAAATTCAGTGAAGTTTTCTCCCACTGCTCCTTAAGGTGTGTCCAGCACAACTTGTAACCGATGATCTCTTCTCTGCTTCCTGATTATTGATCAGATGAGTATCACTGACATATGAAGTCAGGTGGAATTTAGTGCTTCATATACCCAGAATACCTACCTTCAAAACCTCATTTTTTATTTTCTATATGAGTCTAAATTTAAAATGGACTGTGGCTAAAATACAGGATTTCTCTTGATCAATGACTTTGCTCAGTCTGCTCTCTTCCTTTGCTTTTGAAATAAAGCTCATTAAGTATAGGGTTTTATTATCCAGTTGCTTCCTGTAACTTTAAAAGCTATCCAAAGGGAATTTTTATATTTGCTAGCTGTCAGACAGTTCAAAGGGACATCTTAACAGCTTGAAAATTGAGCTGGATAGTATTTTGGAGGAGTGAGAGCAGTAAGTATGTTTATCCTGGCAGATGTGAAACTGGTAAGTGCGTATAACCTTCCATCCTCTTTGTGAGAGGTGAAGAGTGGCTGAGATGTCACTTAATTTGATGTGACTTTGAACTTTGCCGTTAAGAACAGGCCTGTTAACACAGCACACCCTACTGATGTTTTTTTCAAGTGGAAATGTGTTCAAGGGCACTATTTTTAAGAATGGCAGTCGTGGGAAAAGAGTTGCCAGCTAAACTTCTGACATGCTGATGGTTTGGAATGTGTATTCCTACATATCAGTGCAGATTAGTTACAGGCTGAGTGTGTTGGGTTCTTCACGTTGGATTTACGTGTAGCTGTTACTGTGTCTATTGCAGACTGTTGGAGTAATAGTTATGCAGCCTTATAAAAAGTGGAGTTTATCCACAGCGGGTTTAGAGCAGAGAATTTGTGACACAAAAAAGTGCCATGTGTAGACAGAGATATAACTGCAGACAGGTTTGTTTGGTTAGTGCCTGGGATCCACAGTGCTACAGGAAAGGTGGGGCTTTGGGCTGTGATAAATCATCATATCCTGCACACAGTCAGAGACTCTGGAAAGGAACACAGGGATGGGGGTGTCAGAAAAGAGAAATCATATTGCATCTGTATTTTCAGGCAGGTTTAATATATGTGAAACAGTTTTTATGCCTCTAGTGATGCTGTGCAAGTGCATGGATTAAGATGACAAGAAGTAGGTTTCTCCTATCTGTCTTTAGAGTAATGAGTTTGATATCATCTCTTCCGATACAGCAAACCTTGACGTTGGAGTCTATGGATAAAAAAATGACAAGCCCTAAAAATGTCATGATTGACGTATACAGACATATATGTAGAGAGGCATCTTTGTTCCCAGCATCCTGACAGTCACTATTCATTATCCAAAGATTCTAGATCTCACAGTCTCCTTGAAATGTCTTGCTGTGTCATGGCTATGAGTAGCTGGCTACCGTGTTCTGCTTCTGGTCAGTCCAGGTTGCCCCAACTGAGCCTTGAAAACCTCCCAGGACTTATAGGTTGTGCAACTTGTTGGTTCTGCAGCTTGAATGTCCTTCTAAGGAAGAGATTTTTCTTCACATCCAGCCTGAACTGCTTGTTTGGATTGTGAGTCCATCCTTTTATTTCATCCAACCCACTTTAAAATGTGTTCAATGTGTGCCATCTTTCAATAACAGACTTATGGTCTTTCTCATAACAACTATGAAATGGGATTTGCTTAGCAAATGTTGTATCCAAAATATATCTTAAATGTTTTTGGAGTGGACAGAATCTTGATGAATGAATCCTGAAGTGATCACACTAGGAATAATTTCCCCCTGAATAACCCTGGACTGTGGAAGGACAATTTCCACAAGCTGCAGTGAAAACAGAACTAAAGTTTGTTTCTAGCTTTTTCAAAAGCAGGGAGGTAATTATCTAATGTACAACTTGTACTTCTTTGTTGACTGAACATGCAAAGCCTTTATTAAAAAAGTGCTATCACATTTCAGCATTTTTATAAGGTATTGCATGTAACTTTTAACATGGCTAATGATGTTTCTTTGGTTTAGTTTTTGCTCAACGAGCTGATAGGCCTGCAATTATTGCATTTACAATTAGTTGTTAGAAGTGGTTGGTATGAGCAAATTAAGAAAGAATCAGAGGGGTATTTGTGGGCTGCATTAAGTGCAGGAAGTGTCTGTGCAGAAACAGTCACATAAAGGAACTGTAAGCTGTGTGAAATTCATTTTTATGCTGCTCTTCAAACAGGTCTTGCATTGATATGTGTTCTTTAGCTGCTGTTTTACAAGTGAGTGTGCAATTTAGTCATTGAATAAGATTTGTCTCATAGCTTGGAATAATGCTGTAGAAATCATTACCAAGAGTAGAGATAATTTCTGAGGCAAGAAATGATGCTGCTCCTTAGATGTGATTAAAAGCTCCTGGCCTCATGTGGCTTGGAGCTGTTACTTGAAATAAGAATAATCTGCAAGGACAGCTTTGCTTGCTTCATCTGCAAAATTCAGACATTTATAATCTCCTTTCCATTCTTTTCCTTCCTTTCTTACCGTCCCCTCTTCCTGTACTAGCACCCTTATTTTGGGGGGATTCTGAGCCCCTGGCTTGTTTTAAATCACACTGGATGCAGTTTCACCTCCTCTGACTCTGCACTTGTTTATCAATTATCACTGTCTGTCCAGGTAGAGGTGCTCTAAATCATTCCTTAAAAAGAAAAATAAAAAGCCACCTTTTCATTTCTATTTGCAGTAATCAAGAGGCTTTCTAGTTTTGCCCTATCATTTTTTTCAGAAACTGTGACATGTGGTGTTTATACAAAATAGTATCCAACTGGTGACATAATTATTGTCCCTAAGACAGACAGACAAGAATATTTAGCACTAAGGAATTAGTTGAGTAGAAATCCATAAAACCTTCAGCTCCCTGACTGTGATGGGAATGCTTCTGGAGTTCTAAACAAATATTGCTCTGGGATAGAGCCTTTGAAGGCATATTTTGCTCTGTTTTATGCCCAGGTTATTTTCTCATAAATATAACAGATTTTTTGAAGCATCTACTTGGCATTATTCACACTGTTGTGCTGTAGTCTCTGTAATTATATAGCACTGTAGAGTAAGCTGATACTTAAAGCACTAAGTGACATGTATCAATTAAATCAGAACAGAAATCTGCTGTATTTTTTTATCCCTAGACAGACGTTGCCTTCATTAAATTTACTTCACATTTGTGTATCTTGTCCTGCTGACATTTCCTACAAGCACCTCTGTCTTGAAAAGTCAATGTAAATGTGAGATTGGAATGTAACTTAATATTGGTCAGCTTCCTTACATTTTAAAAAGGATGACTGTATGCACAACTTTTGCTCTCACAGGCTTGGTGGGCCTTTCATTAGACTCTTTTCCTTGTCTGCATTCTTTTATGTGCCTTTAGAAGGTGTGTCTCAAAATGATGGACATGCAACAGTTCTGTTGCTGTTTGTGTCTTATTTTCAGAAAGAACAATAAGTATAGCTTTATTTTTTTACACTAAAATCCTGTCACTACTTAAGCACAGCCTATTTCCAGGTGCTTTGTGTATGAGTGAATAATTTGCCCCCAAGCATTCAAGATAAGCTAAACAGCCTTCAGAATTTAACTGAAACAGGGTGACTTTATCAGGAAGTTGTGGGTTTGATATACGAGAAAGACTGTTGACATAGGAAAATATCACTCAAGTTTGGGAGTATTCCTGAGGCACAACTGGAAAATCAACAGTTGGAAGGGACTGTAGCTGTTAAAGCATATTGAGTTTTGCTGTTTGAAGGAAAGCTTATTTGCAAGTAATATTTGATTTATAGTTGTTCCTAAGGTAATTTGCTTTCTTTCAGGATGCAGGGACATTCTGCTGCCTGTGATTACAAAAGAGCTGAAGGAACTACTGGAACAGAAGGATGACCAGCAGCTCCAGGTCCAAGAGAAGAAGCACTGTGTGGAATTACTCAACAGTATCCTGGAGGTTCTGAGCTGTCAAGACCCTGTGAGTATTGATGATGATGGAGATGGCCCAAGCCTGGAGTAAGCCTGAGCTTATTAGGTGGTAAATTATTGATGATGATTAATCTCACTTAAATTTTTAATACAAGTCGGTGGCAAATTGAACTTTCCTCCTATTTTTCATAAACTTAAATTAAAGGGCAGTTGAGGTTTGAAAGGTGAAGTGCTGAAATCTGAGCAACCCTATCGAGTTGAAGATGTCCCTGCTCATCACAGTGGGTTGGATTAGGTGACCTTTCAAGGTCCCTTCTGACCCAAACTATTTAATGGTTCTATGATTATTCTAATTATGGAGAATAAATTTCAAATTTCATCACGTTTCTTTTAGAAAAAACCCTTGTGGTTTCTGAAACAAAGGCTTTTCCCTGTATAAATGTTGTAACTTTCAACAGTTTCCCACTTGCAACAGGTCTGGGTAAAGCAGATTATTTTTTACTATATTACACTTGGAGTTTGTAGTTTCTTTCTCAGGCTCCTGAAATTTGGGGACACTGCAGAAATTGTGATCTGGGTTGTTACTTTTCTCTCATTTCAGAGAATATTGGATTGATTTTTCAGTCTCTCGCTTTTTAATGAGCAGCAGGTTTTTCAGTGAAGTTTCTCAATAATTTGAGGAATTTATTCTGAGAAAACCTAATCATTAATTACACTGGGAAAGTTGTAATTTCTCCTGTGAATATCTGCTGATTTTACCTGAACTGTACTTTTCTGATACAGGTATTCAAACTTTGCAGACTTTACAGGCAAGTTGTCATTTCAGTAGTTTTTCACTGTGGATCATTTCCTAGTAATGAAATCATTACAGCAATTTTCTTGCTTTCATCTGTCTGCACAGAGAAATCTTTCCATGTTTTCCTCATTGTTTTAGATGTAAGCACTTGAGGAGGGATCAGTACAAGGTGATACTAAAGAGGTATTAAATTTGAATATATAAAGAACATTTGAATTTGCAATGGAATTCTTCAGAGAAATGCTGGAAACATGGTAGGGCAAAAACTGAAGTTATCAGCTCATCAGGTTGTAATGTAAAGCGACCAGTTTTGTTGCTGTATCCTTTAAAAGGCAAAACACAGTCCTGAAGCAAGAAGGAGTAATACTTTCTACATATGTGCCCCAGAAATTAAGTTTATTTTCAAATTTAACAGTTGCTGTCATAATAACAGCAGCTGACACACCAAAGACTCATTAGGGCCTACTGACAATATGGGTTTGTAGCTCATGTTGGTGTGAGTGAGAAAGTTGGGCAGAGCAGCAGAAGAACTGCTGAGAAGTTAAAACACAAGCATTTAAAAAAACCCAAATACATTGACATTTGCCCAAATAGTTCAATAGTTTCTTTTAAAGAAGGTAAACTGGAGGTTCACTGTGAGATGTTTGGGTGGCAGTTACCATTTCATGGTGCTTGTAGTAAATACTGATGGATTTCTGATACACGGAGAAAAATCCCTTGGAGCAGATCTAAATTCAGCAGTGGTACAGGATATACCAAGCCCTCTGGAGGCATCATATTCCTGAGTATAAGAAACATTATGGAATAGTTGGGACAGCAACAGAAGAACCAAATGATTCTGCTGCAAAAAGAGCATACCCTGCCATGCCTTCTGGCAGTACAGTTGCTGATCAGAGACAATATGGATTTTAGAATATATTAAAGTACATATTATTATATGTAAGAGTGGTGTTTGTAACTACAACAGTGAATGTGTGACTATCACTGGCAGTTTTTCCCCTCCTTGAAAGAGAACCTGTGGGTCATGCTCTCATTTTTTTAGCTAAATGCTGATCCTGCTTCAGTACTAAAAATCTGCTTTGGAGATGACATATCTGAAGGAGGAAAAAAAGAGCAAGGGGAGGGAACACCTTCAGTACAGCACTATCTGGTGTATCACATAGTCATTTGTCTGTGAGAGCCAGGGCAGATTTCTCTGGAGTGTAACTTTCCAGCTGAAGTGAGAAATCTTGTTTTAGGGCTGTACTTGGTTACCTGTAGGCAAATGGAAAAGGTTCATTTTATGGTCAGGTTATTGTTCAGGCAGTGTCCTTCAGAATGCCTTTATTCAGTGTGATCTAGATAGAGAGAATTGTTTTGGCAATTGACCAAATTTTTTCATATGGGACTGCACTTCAACCTTGAGAGGAATGTAATTTTCTATTCCACATCTCATTTCCTGTGGCTCTCAGCCTCTTCCTAGGAAAATGAATGATTTTACCTACTGGGAAGGGAAACTTCAGGCATTAGTAGCAGAATCACTTTACAATATTGATAACAGCAACATCTTGTCCTTATTTCTTCTGCTATTCCAGTCTCAGTAGGGAAATCTGATTTTGGATCAGTATTTAAAACTTTTTGTCAACTCAACTGTGATACTTTTGGGTTTGATCTATTCAGTGAAAATTGCCAGAAATAGAACACACACAAAGGACAGGGAGGAAGCAGCAGTAGTTGTTTTGTGTCCCACGTGATCAAAATTCATACTCTGAGGTGGTCTTTGAAGCTGTTACAGAATTTTTGAAGAAGGCATTTCCTTTATCAAAGAAAAAGAGATTTTTCCTGTTACCAGCTCTGCTGTATGGCTTTGCCTCACACTGTTTGGTGGGTGGGAACTTGTGAACCCTCAGACTCTTGTGCTCAAACACTGCTTTCCTCAGCTGCTGCCTGGCTGCTGGTTCTGCAGGTAGCAAGGATGTTGTTAAAAAACATTGCTTTATGTTAAGGATTTTATTTATATGAATAGAGAGTCATTGTTGGGCATCTCAGTGTGATATTATGTTTGATTTTAAATTTCCTTTACAGCAAACAACCTTTGGATGTAGATGGCATTGTTTTGACTGAATCGTGTCTGAAATCAGCTTTGTAGCTTGAGACTGTGCTTTGAGCATTTGGAAAATACAGTTAAATCTCAAAACTGCAATTAAAGCACTGATAAAGGTCGGGGTGAAATCAGTGACTTTTTGTTTCTGTTTTAGTTAAAACCTCTTCCCACTTCCCTCTTTACAACTTTGATATGTGCAATCTGACTTCATAAGGTGACTTTGCCTCTAATCTGACATACCTCCTATAGTTTAATACTTACTGGATCAGAACAAGTTCTTATTTATAGTGCTTACACAGTGAAATGTAAATGCTTTCTCTTGGAATCTAAAGTAAAATCTTGGCTGAGACTGTAAGTGCAAGAGAGATGAAGAACCTTCTCCTGTTCTGTGCACCAAGTCAGTAACTGGCAGCAATTGCATTTTAAGCTGTTTAGCAAACAAGTCTGGAAGCCTTTTAGAATGGTACAGAAATTTTTTAAGCATTTGCCCAACTTATGGCAGGTCTTAAAACTTTAGCAAAAGAGAATTTCAAAAGAATGTAGTCAGGGAAAGAACTGCATATTCTTTTAGGGCCAGTTACCTTAAGGTCTTCTGCAGGCACTTTTCAGTCAGAACAATGCATGACTATGAATTATGGTTTAAAAAAATCCTTATCCTTTTATATGTGCCTTTATCTGTACATATGTCAGAGAGGGAATACGAAGGTGTAGAACGGGGTGCACCAGGGACTGAACACACTGGATCTGGTCTGTACAGAGTTATTTTCCTCTGTGACAGCCCACAAAGTGCTGTGTTTTAGATTTGTGACCAAAACAGTGTTGATGATGGAGCAATTAACATTTCAGTTATTGTTCAGCAGTGCCTGCACAGGGTCAAGGCTTTCTCTGTTTCTGCTCTGCCCCATGTAGGGAGCAGGGTAGAGTTGGTAAGAGTTTGGGAGAGGACACAGCTGGGACAGCTGCAATGAACTGACTGGAGAGGTGTCTCCAAGTGGGTATCTCAAGTAAAGGTTGTGCAATATTGCAGTTCCAAAGGAGCCATTCAGTTGCTCCTTGTGTGCCACTGTCCAAATAAAAGAGCACTCCATCGGGATCTGAAGGGCATGTCTGACTCTGAGACAATGGAATTGCTCTTATTTTTGTCCCAGCCCTGTTAGAGCTTAAATAGAAGATGAAAGCTAAATCAAACAATAATTATTACCCTGCACAGACATTTTTTAAAAAAAGAATGAAATTATTTGTTTTGGATTTTCTATTAACTGCTCTGTGTACCAGTGTGTGCCTTCCAGCCCAACAAGGAATCTGCAGGTGTGTGAGCTCTGATTGTTCCATGCCTTGGTCACCCAGCAAAGCCTTTTCAGCAGGGAAGACAAGCACACATTTTGGATGGCCATACTTCATTAAATGGAATAGTACAATTCCTGTTTTCCAAGGGAGCATTTATATATGGTACAAGTTGTTAATTAACTCCTGCAGAAGAGTTATGTTTAATCAAATGAACTGAAGCCAGTTGATGGTGGGCTTTCCCATGTCATCCTTGTGAAGAGAAATATGATCTAAGAGCTCATATTGCAGTAGGTTGTTAAACTTTCCTCTGAAGCTAGAAACTGGAAGATAAAAGCTGAAATCTTGTGTATAGACAATGTGTGAAAACACTTTTTGTTAATTTAGGAACGTCAGAGTTGAATGCCTAATTGTTTCTTAGCTTTTTGAGAAGAAAGGGAGTCTCAGCTTCATAAAAAAACCATTTTAATTCATTTGCTAATGTTTCTCTGAAAAATTCAAAGGTCTGGCAGAAAATAACCTCTCCATGCTTAAGCATACCTAATAGTTCTCCAGGAGAGGTGTGTTATGTGCTGGGTGTGAATTCAGAGTAGAGCTCCTCTTTAATAACGGAGTCACGGCTAAATGTTCAAACCCATTATGTGATGGCCTGAACTGTTACTAATAATGGTGTAGCACATATTGAAATGTGGCAGTAAAGTTAGATTATATGGCCCCTCAACTTTGAATTTAAAATTAAAAAGAAAGGAAACTAATGAACAAATTAATTCCCTGTGCAAAGCACTGCTACATAGTTTATAAGTTTTGGCTGTTGAATTTTTTTCTGAAATTTTAAGGAAGAAAACAACCACAAATTATTCTGTGAATACTTTTTTCATTTATAGAGTATAATAACTTCTGAGATGCTGTGACAGCTGAGAAGATCATTTAAGCTTTTCTGTGTTATAGTCAGAGCACACAACAGGACTAAATGTAACAGTAAATGAACCGCCAAATGTGAGGAAGGTCCCTGTTGTAAAGTGTGGTGCCTGATCCAGGTTTATCAGAACAGGAGAAAAAAGGAGGAAACCATTGGATGTCTCAGAGGAAAAACAGTCAGAAGCAGTTTCTTCTGGGGTGTTATTGGACCTCAGACACCTAAAACATTAGGAACTCCCCATGGCTTCTGTGGCTGTGGTGTTCTTTCCAAACTGTACCTGACATTAAACAGGTGCCTTGTTGGTATCAGCTAATTAGCTTTTTCTGTTGGAAATTTGTTTAGACTTTTTCTTTCTTTGTTGCAACTTGGTTTCCCAAGCTGCCTAATGATAAGAGTAAGGTCGGTAAAACTGGTGAATATGAGGTTATTCCCATTTGCTCAGTGTTTTAAAATAAATAATCAAAAGTCCTTCGGGCAACCAGAGCAGTGCTTGGGCAGTGGGGCTGAAGAGCTGACCCTGATCAGTTTGTGCCCTCCCAGAGCTGCAGGGTTAAATGAAGATGACTTTATTCCTTCAAGAATGTTCCTGAGCTCCAGACTGCCCTGAGGGCACTGACAATTTGCTTTAATTAACTGGTACCAGGGTGTTGCTGTTGAGTTACAGACTATTCACTTGCTGGGGGAACACGAGTCCCCTGAGTGAGGAATGGGAAGTGACTGCTGGAAACCAAAAGCACTTGTGGAGTAGATGAGGCTGAAATTGGACTGTGCCCCTTGGAATGAGAATTCCACTGAAATGGCTGCAACTAAGGAGCAGTGTGAGCAAGAAGAATCAGTGCTGCTCTTGCAGTAGGGTTGTTATATTATACAACTTGAATTGTCAACATGGAAATAATTGGTTTCTTCTTATTTTTGCAGTTCTAATACCAAAACTCTGTTGTTTCTTTTTTCGTTTACAGGCTTCAACTTATCACCATATCCAAGAAATAATGGTGCAGTTGTTACGTACCGTGAACAGAACTGTTATTACAATGGGGAGAGATCCCTTAATTGTGAGTAATATTTTAATGTATTTCCAATGCTTTGAAACTAATTTTTTAGTTATCCTGAAAAAAAAAAAAAAAAGTAAATATAGCATTTTTGGAGGCCTTGTTTGTGAACTTTTTCATTTGAATTTCACATAAAAAGTCTCAAGCTTTACTCTTTTCACTCATCTGTGTCACAGTGTAGTTGTGATATTTGTATGTTCTTTAAAAGAACAAATGATAAATCTGAAGTGAATTGATACTTGCAAAAAGAAGAATGTTTTCCAAACCTGCATAAAGGGCTCACTTGAATACGCTGAGAACAGTGTTTCTGCTACCTAAAGTGGGCTTGTTCTGAATAACTTAAATGAATAATTGGCAGATGGAAAAATCCCTGGAGATGTGCTGGCACAGAGCCCACACCTGAGGGTTTCTGAGGGACATTCCATAGTTTGTTACATTCAAGGACAGATTCTGCAATTTATTTAGATTTAAATACACATCTTCTGAGCAATCCTCTAGATTTAGACTATTTGTGAGAAGGCAAGAGAGTTGTGTCCATCAGGTATTCTGGAGCTTGCCCTTCAGCCTGTGCTGCTGGGAAGATGGATATTAACTGTTTGTCTTTAGGGTTTACACGATTCTGCAAAATCCATGAACGTCACTGACTTGATTGCTTTGGCCATGAGGGTGCATTGCATGTCTTTCAAACTGTGCTGTGTTTCCCTGGTTATTTCTGTTGGAAAACCAAAATACCAGGTCTAGATCATTGCCAGCTAGAGCATGAGTCTTCTACTGATTAGTGTCCTAATAACTCAGTTCTTCAAAGGAAATATTTGCCAGTGGTTGCTTCAAACTCCCCGCTGGTCCATCTGCAAGTCTCAGAATTGTGTCAGCTGCCGATCAGAACGTGGTCTGTTGTTGTTTGTGTGTGACCCTCGGGCATTTATCCGTGGTCACAACAGGAAATGGTTTGGAATGAAGACCAGTGAACCCTTCAGTGCCCTACAGTGTTTGCAGAGGTTTTCTGTGTTACGAGGGAATCATGATCTGAGTGTCGTGGATGATTTAATCAGTCTATTAAGGAGTATTTCTGGATCCCGTAAACACCACATGAAGAAGTAAAACAGAGCTGTGGTGATCCTGCATAAAAGATCCTTCTCATTAGGAAACAAGCTGGTTGCAGTAAATTGAAATGGCTTGGAAAATCTGTTTCTTTTTTTCTTTGCCCTCTCATCTACTGTAATTTCTTCATCTGTTTTAACCTAAAAAGAAGGAATTCAGCGTGACCTTTGAAATGCAGCTTTCTGAATGCTACTTATGCTCATAAGCACCTATGCGTGTGTGTTTATTGGGCATTTTAGAGGTTTTTCACAGCAGAATTCCAATAAATTACTGAGTTTCCTACGGCTGAGGCAACACCTCTCAACAGAGTAGTCTTTCACCCATGAAGAAATTGCTTATAACGAACAAAATAGTCCTTAGACTTCAGAAAGAACTGGCAAAATAAGATGGCTTTTTTTCATGCTCTGTGTACTGGCTTTAGTTCCCTGGGTTAATTTTCAAGTTTGCTTTAAAACATCTTGAGAAGGTCAAACTTGCTGAAGGTCTGAATGGTTCATTTTAAAAAAATGAAGCAGATGGTCAGGAATTATGTCCTGCAGAATGTTTAGGTGAGCTCAAGTTGCTGCAAGTGTGGTGAACTTTGCAGGTACAGGTGGGACATGTAGGGTTAGGGTTAGAGTGTGTAGCTGATGTTATACAGGTATGAGAGATTTCAAAGGAGAATAAATCTGTTACTTCCAGGAGAACAGAAGGTTACTTTTTAGATTCTTAAATCTGTCACTAGATTTGTGAATATGCAAGTATTTTTGTTATCTTCTGCAGTGTGATTTGCCAGAACTTGAAAATAGTGTGGGAAGCAGTGCTAATATTATGTTATACTGATAAAAACAATGGTTACAATATACAAGACCTATAATTCCTTGCAAGTTTAAATTCCTTGCACTAGATAGATTATTGGATTTTATTCACCTGTGGCAGTTTTTACTTTTTGGCAGGGGTAAGCGAGATATTCAGGTGTCCTTTTCACAATCATCTCTCCTGTTGGCGGAGAAGGCGTTAAAAAGATTTTGGGTTACGGTTGCTTTGATCTTTTCTTGCTGCCAATGCTGGTTGGAAGGAAAGGGAAGGTGCTGCCTTGCTAGTAACTGCCTGTGCTGTGTTCATGGAATTACTGGGAAGAGTTGGGCTCAGAAGGAAATGATCCTTTCAGGGAGAAGGTGGTGGTGGAGGAGGAACAATAATTTGGCTCTTTGCAGCTGCTGCAGAGAAGACTTAAGTGCCATTCCTGCCTTCATTGTGCTGCTTTAGCAGTTGAAGGCTTTAACAGCTGCTTGGTTGTTTTCAGACTTAAAAATCCATAAAACCTTGACTGTTTCTAGTTGCAGAAGTGCTTCTAAACTTGTGAAAAGGGAAAAGTTTGTTGTCTGAAACTGGCTGGCTATTTAAGCTTTATCTTGGATATCTTACGAAATTTAGACTTTTAGTTAAAGGTCACTGATGCAGTGAAGTCCTACTGCAGGAATTATGGAAGTAAAACATAAAAGCACGGAGAGCACAATACTTGTGTTCACTCTTGCCTCGATTAGGTAAACAGAAATATCATAAATCCACCATTTACAATTTAAGGTTTCCTTTAGCACTTCCAAACCCGACTCTGCTCACAGTGTCAGTTTGTCATGATAAAATGAGTGCAGCCATGCCACACAGAGAAGTTTTCAGACAATATTTATAGACATATAAAGACTTTGTCAAAAAGAAAACAGTGTGTTCTGTTAAGCAAAGCTGCTCTAAAGCTTTCTCTGTGGGGAAATAATGACCAGAAGAACTCTTTAGAGAGCTGCTGTGGCTGGATAATCCCATATATTCAAATATACTCACCTTCTAGCTAAAAGCTACAAATGTTTCGTACAGTATTCCAGTTTAAATCCTTGTCCTACCTGGAAAATCTGCAGAATGATTCCATAAATGCCTACTACTTTTCCATTAGTTTTTCTTTTTCCAAAGGACAGCTGTTCACCTCCTTTGTAACCTAAATATTGTTTATTATTAATTGGCTCCTGAAACCTAATAAAAACATCTCGTTTTATTGCGAAAGATAATATCACATTAAAGGGTCTAAAACTATATAAAATATACATTAGAGAATAAACTTCCCTAGGAAGATGGTTTGTATCTAAGCTGGCAGGACTACTGAGTATTGTGGCTTTTTCAGAAGAGCTGTAGGGCTCAAAACTATCAGAAGGCCTACATGAACTGCTGTTATGTGGTAGAGAAATCAGTATTTTATCCATACGTTCTTAATTTTTAAGGAAAGTGAGGTTGACTCCATAAACCAACAATTTCAAACATGGTAATTTTAAAATATACCATGTTCTGTGCAATGTTTTATAAATAGCATATTTTAGTTGTCATTTAAATACATTTTTCACAGAAGCCCCACAGTATTTTTTTAGTTAAGTGCTGTCAAGTAGCTGTGGTTTGGTTGGGTTTTTTTTCTTATTGACTTAAGGGGGTTTTGTGGGGTATTTCTAGATTTTGGCCTAATAATGTGTTTGCATTCCTAAAATTTCTTCCCTATTCTGGGAGCTGGTTTTAGGCATTACACCATAATTTTGTTAATCACAGAAGTTTTTCGTAGCCAGCACTATTATCTTCCAACAGTCTTCCAGTTTCTGTTGCTTTTCCAATCTTGACATCCTAAATTGCATGATGTGTCTCTGGTGATTTTTTATTTCTTAGAGGAATTGATAACTAATTCCTAAACTATTTTAAAAATATTGAACAATAAGAGATAAAAACCACAATGCTTACAACATTACGTTTTCATATAGCCAAAATTCTCCAATTATGTATTACAAAGCTCTTAAATTTTAGTTCTTTTGTTGCTAGGATATCCAAATTTCCACGTTAGATCTAAACAAACCAGTAACCAAGCATTGCCTTTGTGCTGATGGATCTTGGCTGATGCATTCCTGACACACCCCCACTGTTACCTTTCAGTGTGACAAATAGTCTTTTGTTCCAATGTTCCCTTTAAAGTTTAATGTGGAAAGCCTTTTGTGTGTGACAGACTGGTGATAACAACTCCTGGCATTCAGTAGGTGTGGTTTGATTGTGAAAACATGATGCTTTTTCTTTTCTAGGGATAATTTATTTCTGTGGTACTTTTACTTTATTTTCAGTGAAACTATTGTGGATTCCATAAAATGCCTGTTAGTTTTCAATTAATTTTTCTTTTTTTCCCAAAGAACAGCTCTTCACTTTGTTTGTAATCTAAATGTTGTTTATTATTAATTGACTCCTGAAACCTAGCAACAATATCTCGTGGTAGTCAGAGCCTCGAGAAAAGGAATGAGGGAGTTCTGTCTGTGTTTTAGATAACCCCTGAGTTTGATCTAATACATATTTCAGAATTTGGCTGTTGCTGCTACTGCTGACAAAAAAGAAAAAAAGGGGTTTTTTTGGTTGTACTGAAGTCTTGAAACAGAGAATTCCAGGACAACCTTCCTGAAGGAGAGTGCTTTAGCAGCCCAGGAATTTCATGTTTCCTCTCAAGGAAAACAGATGTCTTGGAGGGAGTGAGTTTGAAAGGTGAAGGCAGAAAGACAAATGACTGTTCTCCTGTGGCAGCAGTGGGAGCTGAGGATCGGCTCCCTGGATACCTGGAGTGCTGCCCTCCTGCTGTGTGTGCAGATGGCACAGAGGGAATTTCATACCCGTGTGTGGGTAATCCAGACTCCACTGAGGGACAGGGAACTGAAAAACAACAGACTTGAGAATCTGGAAAACAGAAGCTGATTTTGACTGGGAGATTAAGGATTAAAACTTGCCCGCAGTTGTGAAGTCCATCACACTCAGACATTAAAATATAGATCCTGTAAGCATTTATATCAGCATAGTTCAGTTTTTCAGGAGTATTGATGCCTGTTCAGGTCATAAGAAAAGACTTAGAGCCTAATTTGCAACTTCCTTTGGTGGGACTTTCTTAACCTAAAGTTTCTGCGTAGTTTTCCTGACCCCAGGAATTGATTGTGGTGAACCAAAGTGCTGTGGTTTGTTTAAATCAAATCATCTGAATCCTTTAAAGATACATTGAAGGCATCATGTGCATTATGTGTGCAAACTCAAAATCAAATAGCTTAAAAGAAGCTTTTTTTTTTTTTTGTGCTTATTAGCCAAAAGAAAATCAAAAAGATTGCTTTCATATAATAAATTATCAAAAATCAGTTCACTGCAGAAAAAAACTTCTGGTTTTACTACTGTTACACTTGTTGGTATTGCTTATTATTATACCTTTACCACAGAGAATATTAGTCTTAAAATGCTATTTTAATACACAAGAATAACTTAGACACTAATAAGTCCTTCATTATATCAATTATAGAGTACTTGAGTGTAATATAATGATGTGTTCTGATGCAGGAATTTAATTCTTACCTTTGTTGTACCCACAACCTATTATTGAAGAGCTTTTCTGTCTCACTAAATCCATTTTTTTTTTGCTGGCAAAAATTAATTTCTTTCTGAAAAGCCTCTACAATAATGATAGTTTTGTGCCCGTCATTTATGTACTCACTGAACTTAACATGGAATTGTTTTTTAAAAGTGTCACTCCCCTCAATTTTCATAAATTAAGCCATGACATATTGCATACTTTCTTCTAAAAGACTAGTTCTGTTAAAAAAAACAAAACACAATAAATTAATTCTTGCAGACAAAATTCTTCTGTGCAAAATTGTTTTTAATGTGTTTTCAAACGTGTAATTAACCCTAAGAATTCAAGGACCACGGAAGTGTACAAAAAAATGTACAGACATTTGAAATTAACATTGCACGATTGATACAGGATGACGTAGAAAAATAGGATGCAGGGGTTAATCTATGGAACACCCTGACCCAGGGTCACTAAGGAAAGCTCTGCAGTACATTCCACTAAACTTGCTCTGGGAAACCTTTTCCCCTTTGCCCCCCACATGAGAGGTGACCACGGTTTTTTTCATGAGCAAAATAATAGTATAATCAGCCCTAAATTGGGTTCCATTGGCATTCCCTGTGCTGGCTGGTAAATCCATTATTTTTGGAGGAAAGAAGTCACTGCATTGACACTTGATAAAAAGCTTGTCAGCATATGTAGTTTTTTGTGTAATACGGAGAAGTTCACTAAATATTATTTTTATGTCCAATTTTGTATCGTATATCAACTTACACCTTAAGGCCAAAAAAACCCACAGCTTGGGATATTTTAATATAGTGATACAAGTCTTAAATGGACAGATTGGGCAGGTGATTTAGTCAGAGAGGAGCCAAAACAGTTATTCCTCTTTATCCAGCAATTGTGTGATGACATCTGAGGGATTGTGTCCAGTTTTAGGCTTCCAGGTAGAGGAGAGACATCAAATTACTGGAGGCAGAGAGCCAAGCTGCCTGTGGGCTGCAGCAGGAGCATGAGGAGAGAGAGGCAGTGAAAATTGGGTTTGTTCAGTCTTTAAGAGGTGAAGACTTAGGAGAGAGGGCTTGTTATCCATCCAGTTCTTCCTGAAGGTGCATTTGGACAGAGCAAGATGTAAAGGACACAGGTCAAAAGACATGAAATTCAGATTAGATGTTAGGAATCAGAACTGGAGCAGCCTCTCCCAAGGAGTTTGGGGTTCTTGTCTTCGCAGAGACTCAAAAGTCAAATTCACTTAATCTGACCTTGCTTGAGTAGGGGGTTATAAGACCCGAGTTACCATGATCTTCTCTTGTTTTATGATTTCCCCAGTTCTTTCCAGAGAAATCTCTTGAATGGCTGAAACTTCTAAATGGGGGCTTTCCATAATGAACAAATAAAAGGGCAGAGTAAAACTTCCAGCAAAATTCCTTTTTTTGATGTTGTTCGTTATTAGATGAATGACAGCAACAAAAATATTTCAGTGGGGATGTGAAATTAATGTGATATTAATTATAATTATCTCCTTTGAGGAGAGACTTGTATGAACAGCATAGGTTTCCCTGAATTTCTTCTTGATGGTGTGGTTTGTTCCAAGATCAATGAAGTTCTTCCCTTTCAGCGCATGTTGTTTATAAACAGGAAATGAAGGCTGTGTGCCATGCTTAGCTTCATCTGCCACGGGTTTTTTAAAGTAGAGATTTGAACCTTGCTATTTTTGGAAAGTTGAAAAAAAAAGGTCTTTAGAAAGCATATGAAAGTGTCCTTGGAAAAAAAACTGAGAGAGCTTCCTTCTGAAAGAACCAATTTCTCTTTTGAAAATAGTATCTTCATGCACCTTTATTCAGTGAGATGATTTCACTAAATTCAATTATTCCGATTTTTTTTCAGATACCCTAATTAAACATTCTTTACCTTTGTGGTTCTGTAATAGCACATTTCAGGCCTGTGCTCCCGAGCTCTTTCTGTTTAAGTGTCTTTTCAAATGTAAAAGGAGGCAGAAGGAAGTCAAATCCACCAGAAGCATTTTCTTTTCATCTTTTTTGTTTTTCTCCTTAACTCCTTTTTCTCTGGAGCTGGGGGATCAGGTGGTGGCTTCTGAGGTGAAGCTGAAGCTGGATCTTGCTCTGCATTATCCAATGTTTTCAAAATCTGGTGAAATCTTCCTTCTTGTTGTCTGAAGTCATATTCTACACTATGGAAAAAATGAAGAGATTGAAGCTAGTAAGTGAGAAATTCCCTGTTTAAAAACACACCTGGTAAGGATATTTTATCTCATCAGCATAATTTGGAGTTATTCAGTAAGAGAACCTGGTGAAAACACATTTGGTTTGGTATTTTGGTTCCTGCTTTGACAATAATTTGATTTACTTATTTTTTTTCAAGGGGAGCCTTTTACTTTATATGACTTAAGAACTCCAGCATTTTGCCCAGAACAATGGGAGAAAAAACAAAAATGTGCCAGAACGACCTTTGGATTCATTTTACTCAGAGATCAGGTTTTGATACCATAATCTAACAGTCATATGCTTGGAATTAATTAAAAACTCTCACATGCTTAACTGTGTTAAATGTGAACGTCTCCCGCTAGGAGACAGGCTAAGAGCAAAAATATATGAAAGTGAGCCAATATGTAAGTCTTTGAGATAAGTGCTGTTAGTTAACAGGAAAGTAGAACTCATTTTCTCCACTGAAACCCCCAATTATTATTAATGTCAAATGAGAGCCAAGATGTTAATTAGATAACAGCAGATGAGTGCATGAAAATCAATGGAAGGTTAAAAGAGTCAATGTGGACAGTGATTAAGCAGGATTCTCTGTATTTTCTTTATTTCAATCATCTTTTCTGGTCAGGAGAGTGGGTTGTGTCAGCTGTGTGTGCTGGGGAGGTTTTAGGAGGCAGGGGGAGGGTAGAAAGGTGGTATTTTTAATAACTTGGGATGTCCTCTCAAGGCTCTGAATTGATTTTGGCACTGATCGGAAGAAATCTGTGAAGTTAGTAAATATGTATATCCTAACCACTATTAATTGTGAATCTTTTTATGTATATAGAAATCCGTAAAAATTGTTAAATAATACTTTAAGCTTAACTACAAGCTTGTTTCCTTATAATTCACGTGTCTTGGGGTTTTTAATGAAATAATACAACTCAGCTGGTAAAAAGCAAGCAGTAGGATTATTCTGATTTAGAAAAGCTGGAGAAGGATCTCTGAACAAGAAGCAAGACATAATAAACATAAAAGAGGTAGAAGAAAGTGATATAAAATCAGTGTCTCTGGCATTTTATCAGCTTATTGCTAAAGCTGCAACTTAATACTTTTCAGTAGGCAAGAATACTAAATGTCGAGTTTCTAGCACATGTAAAGGTAGCATCTGCTCCTAGTCCTATTTTCTGCCCTTTTTCAGAGTTTTTAATTTAATGGTGGAGAGATCATCTCCAGAGGCAAGAGGTCCATTCAGTCTTTATTTAATACAGCCCGTGGGGAGCCCCCGGTGGTCTAGTGGTTAAGACGCAGGGCTGGTACCCTTGAGACCGCAGGTTCGATTCCCGGTCAGGGA
>JAWWES010000030.1:3500596-3613869 GCA_035583135.1 Lophotriccus pileatus | reverse complement strand
TGTCACCTAAAAAATCCACTGCGCAGGCTCGAAGGCCTTATCTGCATATGCGGGTAAGGACCTTCCCCAGCTCTTCGCTCGCGAAGACGGGCCATTATTATTATTATTAATACAGCCCGTGATATGCCCAGATAACTGTTTCTATTTGCTACTTGCATTTGTTTATTATAAACAAACATTTGTGTTACATGATCTAGATTGAAAATCCCGAGTCTGGAATCCCTGCTGGGGAGTTAATAAAGCCAAATATCCAGTCACTGTTAGGCAGAAAAGCTCTTTATTGCTTTACTGATCAGTGTAATCCACACTGGGATTTCTATGAGATTAGTGCATTGTTTGACTCGGGGACTGCTTAAAATGTGTGTGATGAAGACGGTTCAGTGACAGCAACCCCACATCCTGCATCACTGATGAGCTGGGTTCTTTAGGAGCAGGAAAACTGGGAGCAGGTTAAAACATTTGATTCTATAATTAATGAAAACAAGGATGATGTGTTAAGGGAAAAATACTCACACGGACCTTTAGGCTACATGAAATATAAAAAAAATTACATGGGTTTGTCTAGAGCAAACACTGATAACAATCTCTTTTGGAATGTTGTCTAATGTTAGTCACTCAGAATACTTTTTTCATAACCTCATCTTGTGGAACATCTCTGTAAAGTGAAAACTGTTGTTCCCTCGCTGTCTCCTGTTTCTCTCTTAAAACTAGAAACTTTTTAGAGCAACAGTGCTCTCTGCATGTTCTACTAATCCTTCACTGTAAAGCCTTCGGGCACCACTGTCATTACAAACTACCCAGGAAATCAAAAGGGCACGTCAGTGTTTTCTTATTTCCTCCGTCCTTTTCTTTGGATAATTGTGCCACTTGTGCAGGACCTTTCCTGCACTGAAACTTAAAAACTCAAGGTAACCATCATGGTTTCTTCTTCAGCCTCTGGTAAAGCGTTGTTTGTACATAATTTCTAGACAGTGATTTGTTTGTGTCTAGCCCAAAAAAATACCCAGAGATTGTTTGTTAAGAGATGAGGACCAAGTAAAGGAAACCTGCTCTGTCTTGGATCTTCCTTTTCATACAGATACAGTCTGTGCTTTTGGGTAAGTCATGTAACTTCCAGAGTGCCCTGTGGGTTGTGAAGAAGATGAACAGCTCTGTCTGAGAGGAGTTGTGTTGTTTAATTTGTGACATCTTGGTTACTTTGGGATTTCATTGCCAGAGGTTTAGGACATCAGTACCTGGCTGAGCTGTGTGTTGAGCAACAGGTTCCAGTGTTATGTTCAGTTTATTAAATTCTTTAGCAAATTTGGCTCGTGTAGAAGATGTGGTGTGAAAAAAAAACTTCCATGTGGGTAATTTCTATTCCTTATATCCCTTTAAAAAAATTAAAGTTATATTGCTTGCAAACTGGCAAAGATAATGGTCTGCCATGTTCTTTAAAATGAAGGAAAAGGTTTCAACCTAAAAGAGAAATTCTCTTACCATTTATTTTTGTAAATGTAATCAAGTAACCCAAGATGTGGGTTCTCTGCCTCATAAGTGAGGCTGCAGGGATGAGGTAGTGGTTATAAACTGGAGGAAGCCTTATAAAATCCCTTGCTGAGTGGACAAGCCACATGCAGAGTACAACCAAGACTTTGTACCTCCTGGTTCTGGGTGGATGGCTGGGGAGCTGGAGGCTCTTCCAGCATGTCTGTACAGACACAGTGATTGAAACATGTACAGCTTCCAGGACACAGTGCTGCAAAGTTTTCTGGTCAAACTGCACTCTCTTAAACTAATAACAAACAGTTACAGAAGTGAGAAGTGTGGGAGTTTAATTTTGGTGAACATGAACTGTAGCTGTAGCTCACTGGCATTTGGAGAACTGAGTGTTTATCTTTTTCAAGATCTAAATGTATTACAGAAACCTTTAAAAAAGCAGCACACAGAGGAATTTCATTTTCAGAAATGGCATCAGAGGTTTCCAAAGCGTAAGTAAGGACACTGTGAAACCTTGGTGGGGAGTTTCTATTTGAATTCTCAGCCGACACCAACACCAATTGTTTTCTGCTTGAGAAACAAAAAGAAACGCCTCATACACACCACTTGGTGTTCTGTTAAAAACTGGATTAGTCAGGGCTGAGACATCTTATAGCTGGGAGCAAAACATGGTTTTGTACAGCTGGGGGGATATCCAGCCTTTGGAGAACTGTGTGGAGGAGGGAAGTACCTGTAGATGATGCAGGCGGTGTTCTGGCAGGTGCTGCAGTTGTTCAGGTCTTGACCAGTGTGGTAGAAGTTACGCCTGTAACAGACAGCAGCTGGTGTAAAGTGTATTTATAGATACAGTAACACATCTCTGAATCTTTTATGAACACACATCCACCACTTCCATAATCCTCAACTAAAAATTCTAGTGTCAAATTCTAAGTTAGAAGGTGGCTTTAAAAAACACAAACCCTGTGATTCCTGTCTTGCATCTTTCCCACGTCACTCTGTTGGGATTCTGGTTGTTGGTTCTTGCATGAATATTTGTTATGAAAACACTTAGACATGCAACTGTTTCTTACAAACCCACTTTAAAGTGTTTAAAAATCCATGGTTTTGGTGAATCAGTCTGATCTTTGCCCTCATGCTTTCTAGTCTTTCCTCTTGTTGTGTTTCCTTACTTGAGTATAACCAAGTCAGATTTCTACTGCTCGTAGCATATAAATTTAGAGTGTTGAGAACAAAAGAAAAGGGATTTTTATACTTAACACCAACTAGAGCCGAATTATTTTTATCATGCTGTTTTTTATCAAACTGTTAGAAACAGTTTGAAGTTGGTGGTTCATTAAGTCTGAAGGATGAGTAACTCATATTTAACAAGTTTTATTTGGATTAGGGGAGAACAGTTGGTACCAAAATAAGTTCCTGATTGTTTTGGAATTAAAGTGGAAGTTCTTCATGTGCATCTATACAAGTACTTGGAATGTTAAATGTCACTGCTGGAAGATGCTGGCAAGATGGATTGAAGCTTCTCATTGAATCCCAGTGTCAAACTTCAAGGTATTTGACAAAATTTTCTTTTCAACCCTGTGGAAACTGAATAGGAACGGATTACAAATATTGCTGGATAATCTGGCCGTGCTTCCCTGCAAATTAATCTTTGCTATGGTCAGATTTGCAAATGGAAACATGGAAATTGGAACTTGTGCAGTCTCTCATCCACAACTACACGCAGGGGAGAAGGAGAGGGGATTCTTTCCTGTCATTCCTGAAGGACGGACATTCCAGGTGGTAGCTGGATGAAGAATGCAATAGAGAAGTGATTGCCTAAGCTGGACACAAACTTGGGTCCCTGCCTCAGATCTTGCCTCTTACCTGAATTTTTGGGTTCTGGGGTGCTATGAATGGTTTTTTTGCATTTTTTTCTCTCAGTATTCAATTTTGTCAGTTGTGTTATTAGAAAGTTGTTGGTAGGAAATCATACGGAACAAACTTCAGAGAGAGGATAGCTGGAGCTGAGCTGCCTGGGAAAAGATTTTATATGGAATAACAATTTATGTGGGCCCAGGGGAAGCTAATACAAGTGTTTTCACTTTAACAGCCAGATGGACATTACTGGTTAATTCTTCCAGATAAAAAAGGTAATCTGTATGGTATAAAATCACAGGCTAACTAGATTTATATAATTTTAAAATTTTTAGTGAGTGTAAATTCATATTTAGAGTGTGAGTTGGAAAGTTATTTGTCACAAATAGAAGTTACCTTCAGTTACCAGCTAAAATTCTTTGTAAAGGAAAGAATTCTTCAAAAGGGATTTTTCTTGTTTTTTTCTGCAAAAGTTGTAAGAAAGTTGGGGCGTATAAAATTGTGGCTTCAGTTAGTTCTGTCCTGACAGTTCTGCACAGCCACAAAAACCTGTTCTGCCCATGTGGGAACAGATACAACGACCTAATGTTGGGTGATGTGAGCAAGGCAGGGTTGTGCCCTGTGCTATTTGAACCCAAAGTATGCAACTTGAAACTAAAACCCTCAGTGCAGCCTTCTTCTAATGTTTGCACAATTGGTGGAAATGTGGAATATTATCTGGTTTATTCATTAATTTTAATCAGTAAATACTATTGATACACATGCTCTGGTTTTAAAATTGAGGGTGCTGTTTTATGCACAAAGCAGTTGTGCATAAGTGATTATTCTAGATGCCTAAGCTGCCTGTGCTGAGGATAAAAGTGTTCGTGATAACATAGACTTCATGTTGTTTAATCTTTAAAAAAATAAATTAAAATGGAACCTTTATTCTCTTAATACTTTGACAGATTTATCTATCTGAGTTTTTCAAAGATAAGTTATTTGATGGATGTACTACATTATAACCAGGCAGAGCTGTCAAGTGTATCCTAGATGCATTTACTGTAAGTGGGAGATGCTGTTAATGGTGTGGAAAGTTTGATTAGGATGTTCTGAAACCTGATTTGAGTATAGAATTATTTAGAATTCCTTCTTAACCTATGAAGGTGTCCATTCTTGAGACCTTAGTTGGATTTATGGCATTACTATTGTTTATAATGCATCAGTAAGTGTATAAATGCTGCTGGCAGCCTTAGCACTGACACAAATACAGGTCACCTGTTCTTACTGAGCTGCAGAAAGCAGAGCTCTGAAATGAGTTCTTCCCAAGAGTCTTTACTCACTCTGTGTCCTTAGTTCTAGTCCTCTTTAAGCAGCTCCCTCTGCTTGTTTTTAGGGGCAGTAATGATTTATAGCAATGATTTATAGAGCAGGAGAGTGGCTTTTGTGGTATCAACTGTGTCAGCCCTAGGGCTGCTTGGGCACCACGTGTGTATCTGACCTTGCCGTGGGTTTGTAAGACTGCAGCAGTACATTGGACTCTTGGGTTTTGATGTTCTCCTGCATTCAGATTTTAGTCAGCTGGAGACTGATAATTTCCAGGTGTCAGTGGCTTCATATCAAACACCATCAATCTAAATGAAAAAGGGAGTTGTTGTGTCTCACTGGAATTAGTAAAGGCAGTGGCAGCTAAAGCCAAATTATGCAGGGACTTTCTTCTCTGCTGAGGCCCAATTACCACAAAAATGGTGTAAGATGCCTTTTCTGCAAACTCATCTTTAGACATCAGAAGAGATATATTTTTCAGTAGCAAAGGTTAAAACAATGCTAACATCTACTTTACACTTCTGATGAATTACTAATATTAAAAATGGACCATACCCTTCACTCAGCGCTCTGGATTTTTCCAGGTCTTGGATTACATTCAAAAGGACTTTAATCTTCTCCTGGTTGGACTGCAAGGATTCCTCTACAGACTGCAGCCTGCCTTGGAGGGCACAGAGTTCGCCGTGTGCCAAGTGAATTTGATTTATTTCGCTAATCTCTTTGTTGGTTTGCGGTTTGATTTCATTCCTTGGTGGACAAGACTTTATGTGAAATCCTTCTAAACAGCTGTTGCACTGGGAAGCATCTGACTGGGTGGAATTCTTCTGGATTTCAGGGTTACACGGCAGAGCAGGTTGCGGTGCGTTGCTGCCGGTGGCTGACGTGGCTGTGTGATCACCTGGGAACGTCAGGCAGCTGGAATCGGGTTTGTGCTCTCCTGCCTGGCGACAGTCTCTGAGGAAGCGAGGAGATGAGCTGTGATTTGATGGGGGTGACAATGGAGCAGTTTCCTTACTGCTGGCCTCTCTGCTGGCTGCGGGCAGCTCAGAATCGCTTTTGCCCACTTCACAAGCAGCAGGATGGGGATCACATTCTCTGCAGTTGGCAGAATTGCTTAGGCAAGGCTCTGCCCTGTCAGACTCAGAGGACAGCGTGCTGTTCTCATTACTCTCAGGGCCGTGGATGACAGTAGAGGAGGGCAGGGAATGACTTGGATTCGTGGCTGTGTCTGCTGCATCCATGGAAACATTTCTGTCCTGTGGAAAGCTCACATGTATGTATTCAGGCACCTGTGTGGACACAGTTGTCTTCTCTGATACTGAGGAATCATCTGAGTAGATGGGCCCGTTGCTTTGTGCTTTTGGTGCTCTTTGACTCAACTGCCCGTCCCCCTCACTATTCCTGCATCCATCCTCCACGTGGTTGGTTATCCTCAGGTAACAGAGGTCTGCAGACATCATGTCCTGGTCACAGAGACTGCCATTTACCTGGATAGGATGGGCAGGCTCTGTTGGCATCTCTGTTAATGATTTACTTACTGTCAGCTTCTTCCTCTTGAAAACCGGGAAGTGTTTCCTGAGGCTGGGAGAGGTTTGTATGGCAATATTCCGAAGCCCCTTCTGAGCCCTTGGAAAAGTTGGAGAGCGAGTCAGCAAAAAATTATGATCCCTAAATATCTCTGTTTTTCCGGTGGGGAAAGCCGTGTCTCGGGCGGGATGAGCGTCGAGCTCGGCCTTGGCGCTCACACCATCGTCCTTGAAGCGGACCTGCTGGGATTTGGTCCTGCGGTGCTGGGGGTGCCTCAGGAAATCTGCAGAGTCCAGGCTGTTCCTTTTCAGGAGCACTGGGCGCATTCTCATGTTTTGCTGGGCCATTGAATCGCAATTTAGAGTCTGTAAGTAACGTGTTTCCTTGCGACCCATTTCATTTGTCATTTGACCTGTGTGCTGAGATCGTTCCCAAGGTACGAATTAACACTTCACTCCTGGAGCTGACCATTCTTCTCTTTGTCATCCCATGTACTTTTCACTGACATGCTCTCCTTAGGCATCTTCATTCAAATTTAATTGCTGATTAGACCAAACACTCCGATAAAGAAATTAAATAGAAAATTTACGGAAAGGTTTCTTGTAGCCAGGGAACGCAGAAATCCTGGTGTCTGAAGCTAACATAATCTTGGGATTACGAAGCTGCCACAGGCTGCTACACTTATGGTTAACAAATTTAAAGATAAGGTTGAGTCTATGGCTTTCCTGGTGGCTCTTGTTTGACAGCAGCTCTCCATTAGTGATCCAGCTTTTTTTACGATGGACCAGTCAGATATGTTTTATTTGCATGTTGTCTAAACGAGAAGCATAATAACTTTTGGGGGCGTTTTCATTTCTGATGCATAGATTTACTGCTGGAATACATCCCTTTATACCCAACTGAATGGCTTTCTTTAGAGATAGTTTTTCTTCTTCAGCCATCTTTTTAATGTTGCAGTTGAAACTAATCTTACCAAACAGTTAAGCAAAATGTAACCACCCCTGACCAGGGGAAAATCCAGCATCCAGTGGGATTCAGTGGGAGAAGTTACTGATGTGTAGCTACTGCAGTTCTTGCAAATACAAGGCCAGTCATATCCAAGGGGCTGGTTCAGTTCTGTCAGTTCGGTTCTGTGAATACTTTGGCATCAGAAGAGAAGTCCAGACCAAATAACCAGCAAATGGAGACCAAACGAAAATGTTTCCTGAAAAATAAAAAGACAACAGCTGTAGCTGAACAAACTGGCAAACAGGGTAATTTTCTTCTGCTGTCTCCCAACAGCTTTTCATCTGCAGTGGTTCTGTAACTTTGGCAGTCAGACACTTGTATGGAAACCGAAAAATGTTTGTCATTTTGAGGTACCTAAAGTTTTTTTTCATATGCAATACAATGCACAAAAATAATTATATATCTCTATCCAACGGATAGAAAATATCACAGGCCTGACCCTGACCCCAGATACAGATCTTAAGACCTGGATTTGAAAATGGCCATTTAATCCTGTTTTGGATGAAAAATCAAACAAATACACGTACAAATATACTCGGTTTTTGTGCAGGAGACAGGGCTGGAAGGCTCTGGTTTGCCATGTTTGTCCAGGGCTCATCATGGAAAAACAAACATTGAACACTTTGAATGGCCACTAAATCTTCCATTTCTGAAAATCAGTCAGGACAGTAATATGGTCCCAGTAACCATTTGTGATAGACTTCCTCACAAATGTGAATTCGTCTACCCCAGTCATTCCAGAAGAGTCTGAGCCCTGGTTCAGGCTGTGCAATGAGTAGGGCTGGACCAGTAGCAGATTTTAACTGCTCGGTTTCAGAACTCACACATGAGATGTACCTGAATATCAAATATTTTTCCTGTATTTTTACTAAGTTAAACTAAATCTGAATCTGGTTGCTAGAACAGAATAGGGATAAGAGGAGAAATTTATGCAAAATGTGGGAAATATTCTATGAGATTTTTATTAAACCAACAGAGTTCAGTTTTAGGATTACAATGATTTTCAAGGTTGGGGCTAAATTCCCAGCATAGTGCTAATTTGCCATTAACTCTGTTCCCTGTTAATTCACTGGTTGTTTCATCAGCCTTAGCACTTCCATTAGCTCAGACCCTTTTATTTAAGGTTTTAAGCATTAAACAGACTTTACCATATTTAATTTAGGAGAATTGATGGGATGGGTGCAGTGGGAAAGATCTTGTTACAGAATATAGCAAACTGTTCTGTAGCATCATGTAACATTTAGGCACTGTAATATAATTTAAGCAAAGTAATAATGTGATATTATTCTATTATAAAGTTTTAGAAGAAAATGAGGGTTGGATTATTTCTCTGCAGAGAGAAATGTCACATTAAATATTGAGGGAATAAGTATGTGCATTAACACCAAATTTTACTTTGATGATATGCAAGAATTAAGTACTGAAATCACTGTAGTGTTTGTGCACTGGAAACAAGTACCACAATAAACAAGTCCAACAGTTTCTGCAAATAACATTCCACTGCCAAGTTCTGAATTCTCGTATCATCCACTAATTACTGGAGACTTTTTACAGTTTTGTTTGAGAATTTATCCAAATATTGCAGTAGCATTCTCCACTTCCCACCACAGCTGCTGTGCTCCAGGCAGATGGACTACTTTGAAACTTATACTTGCCCAATTAAATTCAGAAAGAAGCTTTAGAAAGCTAATCCTTTGTGTTTTAAATACAAGTAAAAAGCCCTTAAGGGTTTTATGAGAGCTCTTTCCTTTGGCTGTAGAGGCATGTGAGTGAGATTCCTGCATTCTTAATTTGCAAATTGCTATTTTAGCTCTGTTGGTTTTTAGCTTCCTTGGCATCCAGTGGTCTGGATTTCAGACAAATCATAATGAAAGTTTTGATGCTGTTATTTGTATTAAGTCAAGCTGAAGTAGAAAATACCTGGGTAGGAACACTCAAATATTTGGATTGAAAACCCAAACTGGTGAATTTCAATGAATTATAGGTGTCTGTGCCTGAATTAACAAATCAGTGTAACACTGCCAATTACTCAGTTTAAATAATATTTTCCCTTGCCCAGGAAGGAATTCCTCACTCTTTTCTGGCAACAGCAATTTACAAGCCTTGTTTTGCTGGTTATTTCACACAAAGTGAAGTATGAAAAATTCTGAGGGTCCATTTTATAGAAACGCTTTCAATGGATTAATTCAACTTCTGTCACTCGTAACAAAGGGCATAAGTGAGTAGTGAATTTATGTCTTGTAATAATAGCAGCAGTTTGGGTGGTAGGAATCTCCTGGGGTTTCATGTGTGCCGTGGTTCCAGAGCCTCACATGCAGCTCTGCAGCCTCTTCCTCCCCACCCCTTCCCGTTCCTGAGGCGCGAGAACATTTCATGCTCCGCTTTTCGGTGTTTTGAGGACATCAATCTGACTGATATTGGTACATTTTTGGCTTTTTGTTAAAGCAAATCTTGCCTTTTAAAGTATCTCCCTGCTTTGTGCACACACCTCTTAATGGTGGTAGTTTACTCTTCAGTGGAAACTCAGTTTTGCTCCAGTGTACCTGTAACAAATGAATTGCCTGGAAAAGACCCAGATGCAAATCATGCCCCCTCAAACAACGGTGGAAATGGTTTTCCAACCGGAGGATTGTGGGTTCGAGTTCTTAGAAATGCACACACAGCTCAGTTAGGCTGCCAGGCAGGAGAAACTTGACAACAGAAATAATCATATTTTTCTTTATAATTATTCTCCCCATCTTTCCTGCCTCTGCCTTCCCGATTTCTTCAGGAGAGTCAGGCACATTTTTGGTTCATATTTTGGTCTAATGACTGAAGCTGTGGGTAGAGGAGTGCAGCTGGTCAGGATAAATGGAGATTTTGGGGAATTGCATGAAGTAGAAAACCAGGCAGCAAAGGACATTGTGAGGATTTTGGAAGAGTGCAGATCTGTGAGTGGCACTTGTGGGCGTTTTCTGCAGTCTGTGGAAAGTTTAACATGGTTTTCAAGCTCATTCACCTTCAGTTGGTCACCTTAATTTTCTATTTCACTGGTTTGCTAAAAAAAATAAGTGTTTTTTCTTATAGTGAGTGTGACATATTTGTAATACTTCGGAGTTTCTTTATGCATTTTTTAAGGCAAATACTTCTTGGAAAAAAAATCTGCTTGAGCAGAGTCTTTTCATTAAATGTCACTGGGTAAAAGCATTTTGTGTGAGGGCTTTCAACAGGAAGATGATTAGTGTAATTTTCCTTCTACTTCTGAGCATCTGCACTTTGAATTTCCCAATTCCCTCTAAGGCAGAGGGTTGGAACAAGGTGATCTTTAAGGTCTCTCCCAATCCAAACTTTTTTGATTCTATGAGAGCTGACAGAGCTGTAATAACTGTAAGATAACATATTCAGACTCAGCAGTTTTCTGTCATATCTGATTTGTGTTTCATCCTGTATGATATAGATTTTCTATGATGTGCAGCGAGATGGACGTTTTCAGTTTCAAGAGGCAGCTTGATGTATTTAATTATGGTTTCCTAGGTGGGAGAATCATGATCCTCAGTTTCTAAGGAATTAGTGTGACTGTCACTTTTCCTTCATGTTGCAAATCTTCCCAGTATTCCTAAAATATTGTTGGGACAAGAGGCTGCACGTGTTGGGGGCCTTGTGCTCTGTGGGCTTGAGCTCTCATTCCATGGGCAGGTTCACCCCTGCTTTTCAAAAAGAAAAACCAGTGTCTGAAATGCAATTTTTTTAGTTAACAAGGCTGAATTCAGGCTCTAAGTGCATTGGTTTGGATTTGCTTTGCTTCTGGTTCATTTTCTGTCTCCACCAGAAACTTCAGCAGTAGCTGTTGGCCATGCTGAATAATTTGGCCATATCTCTTCTTTCTATAAAACTCATGTTGTTTTTATTCCTCAGAACAGTGAGAGATGTTGAGGATAAGTTTAGATATGTTTCTGAAATCCCTGGAGACTGCAGTGAAACATAAATCACCTGGTAGCACGAAGAGCTAGAGGTGGATTTGAAACCATTAGAACTGGATGATGCTGAAAATTCTCTCCTCTTCCCTTTTCCTGCCCTTCCTTCCTGCCAAGGGAAATGGATGGAAATGTGCTGAAAGTTACTGGTGAGCTGCAAGGAGGAATATTTTCAGATGAAAATGCATGACAGATGCAGAGCCTGTAAAGTAAAATCAGTCCCCCAGAAGTGCAAATGTGCAGCTTATTGTGATACAGAGGAAAGAGCTGGCAGGGAACAGGAAAGATGAAACTGCTGAGAGAGGGTTTTTAAGTGGCCTCTGTGTCCAGGGACCAGTCGTTGATCACAAGGAGTGTTAGTGCTTTGGGTCCCACAGAATAAAGCACATTTTATGAAGGTAAATGTGTTTATTGTAAGAGATGGAATAATTGGTATAGCACAGTTTTGTGTCTGGAGTTTTCTCTAGTGCACAGCTTTGTCTTCTGTGATATTCTCCTCTCACTTGCTCTAATTGGGCACACACAGAATTCCAGGTTCTGATGCTGTTCAGGGCCACAGAGGAGTTCTCTGCATGTTCCTCTGCGTGCTCAGATCTTCCCCACAACAGCTAATGCTGAAGGAGCTTTACTTGAGTTTGCCTGAGAAACAAGGACTGAAGAAAAAGGCATGAACTTTTTTACCAGTCTTGCTTTGTGAGCCACCTCCAGGAGGGATCAAGGTGACAGGGGAAGAGGATCTAACACAGATAAGGAATACAGGGTAGGATGTGTAAGCTTCCGTCCTCAAAAAGGGAACATTTCAGTGCTGGCAGAGATTATAGGGTTTTGTCTCTGATTAATTTTACAGCAAGCTTTGAAAATTACTTCAGGTTGGTGAGACTGGGTAGAGAAGATGCTGTGATATTTACTGCAGCAGAAAAAGAGACTTAGCTAAGCAAGTTTTGGGAATGAAATTGAGGGTGGTTTGCCTATAATTTGACTGAGCTGATGCAATGCCATTCTGCATGAAGTGCTGAAGATGCACTGAGAGATGAAGCCGTGATGATCTTACTACTCAACACAGCTCTCAGAACTATGATACTCCAAATGCCTTTATTCTACTCTAACAAAAATAAAGGTTCTTTTCCTTTGAAAAGAATTAGCTGTTTCAGGAAGAAAGGCTTCATGGATTAGGAAACATTGTTATCTCAGTATTTCTTCTGGAGCAGACGTTGGAAATTGTTCATGCAAAGTTTAGTGTCAGGAGGTAAGATACAACTCTTTATTCACTTAAGAGGAAAGTGTTTCAGTCACACATCTATATATAGTACCCAAGCTGCATTTTTTTTCCCGTGTTAGTTTGCAAAGACAAGTGTACTTAAAACTGAGAAATTTCTCTTGAAGAACTGCTTGAATGCCTCCGGGGAGATGGAAGTTATCCAGTGTGACAGGTTGGGGAGCTGGAAAGTGTCCAAAGAGCTGGTTCATATCACAAAATTTCAGTGCTCTTTCTTAGCAGTGTGAAAAAATACTGCTAAGTACTTGATGTTTGTGTCACAGTATGCACACATCTTACACCTTGGCTTGCTCTGGGTTTGTATTCAGGCTTTATAAAATGCTAAAAGATAGATGTGTGATACAGTTCTATAGGTAGCCGGTGCCTAGGCAGGCTTACACGTCTGTGTGGGTATGACAGAGGCCTCAGCAGTCTGGTTACAGGTGGATTAGTTCATAAAATTGACCTCTGGAACTTCCTCTTGGGTTTTCGGTTGTATCTATGCCTGGTAGAACGGCCAAACTTGATATTTTTCCTGAGCAGCAAACTTCCAAGCTACATCTGCGTGGTTCCTGGGTGACAGGTTGCCACTGCCCACCCCCTTTCTCCTGGTGAGACACTGCTATAGGAAAAAACACTTAAACTGAGAACAAAACACTTGCTGAGGCCTGTGATTTCTACACTTGAGTTGTTTTCATCATTGCAATATTCATTTACTCCTAAAAGACAACTTTTGATTGTAATTGCTGTAACCCCTTAGCTTTTTTCTGCTGTTTTCTTTTTTCCCTAATTAATTTATCACTTCAGAGCAAGAGTGCCATGGCAAAGCTGAGTCCTGGAGTGTTTAGCAGTGTGCTGTGCTGCAGCTGTGTGTAAAGCCCTGCAAGCACTTTGTTTGCAGTTATCATTCTCTAGAACTTCTTTTTTTTCTTTCTTTTTTTTTTTTGCCACTTCAGCCCGTGGGAGTATTCAGTAAATGTAAGGAGTCAACTGTTACTCACTTGTATCACAAGGCTGGATATATTGGGAGGCGGTGAGAGAGGAACCCATGCCAGGATCTTGCTGAAATATATTCTCCCATGGCTTCTGGGTTTCCTACGGAAATATTGAAACCTGTGGGGAAGGATTGTGCCAGATCTCATCACGGTAACAGGGCTGGAGTTTCAAATCTGCATCTCGAGGTTTGGGGTTTTTTTTTACCTGTGTTCCCTCAGGCCAGCATTTCACCCTCCCGAGAGGTACTTTGTGTACTCAGCTGAGCACACCTTGCTGCGCCTCTTCCCAGACGCCAGTTTTGAAAAACATTTTTCGGTGTGGGGGAATTGAGTTACTGCAGCTTAGACTGAGTTACCAGAAACTGGCTGACAGTAAGTGCTGGAGAGCCTGGAATTATGTTTATTGGCTTTGGCAGGGCGGGCGCAGAGAGTGACATTTCCCACAAGCTCCCAGCTTCGGGTGGGAACAGCTGCGGGTGGAGGGAGAAAGCAGGCTGGGATATAACGACCTGGGGACTCCTCTGAGAAAACCTGCTCTCAGTTGTGACCAGGGCTGCTCTGCAGGATCACAGGCAGCTTTTGTCAGGCTTTGGGACTTTGCAGTGTAGTCTGCTAAGTCAGTAATGCATTGGCATGTCTGCTGTTGGAAAGTTTGCAGAATGAAGCAGTGATACAGCTGGCAACAAGGTTGGCAGTGCAGGTTTTGTAGGAGTTCTGTGTTGTTTTATCCTCAGCCTGTCAGGAGACAGAATTTTCCATTCTGGAGAGAAGTAGAGCAAGAGAGAAACCTCTGCTTATTAAAAATTCCTGCTATAAGTATTTTATATCAAAATACACCAGCCTGATGCTGTTCGAGAGTCCACTGACAGCTATTTTGGGGGATTATAATTAAATAGATGAGAATTACATGATCAAGAAGTCTTTTGGCTTCTTTGTTCCCTTCCTTTGACTTTGCAGTTGCAAATTTTAGTTCTGTTTCATATTGTCCATAGGGGAGGAATTAAGGAAACTCAAAGTTCAGATTTATAAGACTTACAAGTATTTGGTAAAAACACAACCCTTAGTAGCACGATTTTCTGTTTAATGTTGCTTCATGTTGCAGATAAATAATGGGAAGGGACAACACAGGTGTACTTAGCTGTGCTTGTGTCTGCAATACTTCTCTTTAAACCCTTGAGAACAGCTGCAGGTTTAGTCTCTTTTATGAGCATTATGAAGGTAATGTTTTTTAGTCATGTTTTCAGTCTGCCTCACCAACTTATCCATAATTCTCTGTGACTTTATTCTGTCATTTTATACACCACTTCTGCCCTGTATATTTTAATGCTCTGCAGTTTAATGCTGTTTGTGAGGTGCACAGATTATTATTATTATGCAGAGCAGGTGCCTTTAAAAATGAATTGTGGCATAGTTACTGCCTGACTACTACCTTTTCTAAAGGTGGAGAAGAGTTGCTTTTGAAAAGCTTTGCTGTTTTGGAGGAGAGGATTTGGAAGAAGTCCACTTCAGTTAATTATTTATAGCCTGAAAAATAATATAGCTATAAAATTGCTCTCCAAACTTTGCACCACTCCCCATGCTGGGAGCCCCAGGCATCAAAAGAAACCTTCTCTGCAGCTCATGCTTTGACAGAGATACCCTGTCTAAGTTACAGCATTATTATCATGTGTAGCATTATTATATTATGAATATATTTATGGCTAGATACTGTTTTTTAATTCAAAGCAAGAGAATGAAAAATCAGTCAAATCTTGCCCCACTGGGGTAAGAAAAACAACTGGCTAATTTGTTCTTCACGCTTTCTAAGTTTTAACATTATCATCATGTGTAGCATTATTTTATATTATTAATATTTTTATCCTTTTTTTGGTGGTTACTGCTGGCTTGGGACAGGCTATGCAAGTTAACTAATTAACACTAACTTGTAACTAATTGCTTTGGTATATTCAGCTCTTAGTCATATTGCCTATTTCTTAATACCACAGAAATATTAATGTGAATAATTTCTTGAGTACATAAATTCCTAGTGTAAAGAAATGGAGGCTCAGCAGTTAGAGGCTATTATTGGAGATGCCACAACACTCCCAGTTAAGGGCTGAGATTCGGTGGCTGGGGGTCTTTGGCACATGAGTGCACATAGAAACACAGGATGGAATTCTGTGAAACTCTGTCTTAGGGGATAAAATAGTGCATGTGGTGAGATAATAAACTTAATATGTATTTAAAAGTAATACATTAGAATGGCAGAAAAAGTGAGATGATGATACTCTAATATGTGTTGAGAATGAGGGGAGGAGAATCATCTTATAACATACTAAAATATCATCTAAATAAATATATCTCCTGCTGTTCTGAAGTGTGTCCAAACAGCAAAGGTTTAAAAAGCCATAAATCACAGGAGTGCAAACATTTCACTGTCCTCCTGGGAAAGGTGATGCTTAACCTTGTCAAGTATCTGACATGACACCAGAGAGTGATTCAAGGGTGGTGACCCTTTAATGATCTACTGATGGAGTCCCCAAAGGCAGGATGAACATCTGTGGGCACACCAAGGGCTCTGAACCTTGCTGAACAAATGAACAACACAAGCACACGTCCCAGTGATGTCAAAACAAAAGCCTGCTTGTTTCTTTGCCTTTTCTCATCTTTCTTAACGCCTGGATCTCAAACCTGATTTTGTGTCTTGTATAAATTCAAATGTTATTTTTGGCTTAAGAAGTTCTATTTGGAGAGACAGGGAAGGTAGTAATTGGTAGATGTGTCTAACAAACCTGCAGTGTCCTGAGCTGTGTGGCACTTGCTTGTCACTCAGCGTTGGGGTATTTGTTATGCAGCCTTTACTCAGCCTGGCAGTTTGGAGAAGCCCAGGAGTTATATATGGGAACTGCAATAAGCCTGACTGAAAAACTGCATGGAAACAAGTATCTTCAAGATAATTTGGCATGCTGAAATTATTTTTCCACAAGGAGACAGGAAGATAAAACGTATGCAGCATTCTCTACGAATTAACAGAAACTTTAGTTCCTCACGTGTTGAGAAATATGTGAAATCCTTAAAAAGTGATACGTAAGTTCATCCCATAAGCAGATACATATTGCCTTAAAATCACTTTCCCTGAGCTTTCTGATCCTCCTCTAAGCACAATACTGCAGAATGGCCTGAGTAATTAAGCCTTTTACGTGATTTTATCATCTCTAGCGAGTTGGAGAAGAAAAGAACAACCTCTAAAGTAGTTGCATAATGTGAATATGGCCTGCCCTGCTCCAGTGTCTCAGGAACAAAGATGACCTTTCTTCTTTTTTTGTATCCCTAGGATGTTCTCCTGGGGCCTGTTAGTGTAATATCAGCAATTTTATAGAAGTTCCTTCCCTCCTTCATTATGCCATACGAGCAGTGTGTTGCCCTAGTGGCTCTGCAATGAGGTTATTTTCAGAAGATTGCACTGTTTTTTTGTCTTAAAGAATAATTTCATTGTAAAAGGTCTCCTTGGGAGTAGCTTCAGGTTTAATGTGGGTAAGCAGCAGTGTGATTTAAGGGAAATGCTGAAATGTGGTCCTGTGTAATTTAGAAGGCAGATAAAACATGAAGCAGGTAGGTGTGGTTTGTGTCTCATTCCAGACATGACTGGAAGTGCATTTCCCCAATGTTTTCCAGACAAAGTTAAACAAGAAAACAGATGAGTACCTTGCCACAAAGCTGAGCAGGCCAGGCAACCAAACATCTGTTAGAGAAGCCTGGGTTAGGATTATCAGTGTGTTAACAACATAAAATTAGATGCGTTTTCTTTTTTTTGTTTGTTTTATTTGGGGTGGGGGGGAGTTTGTTTGGGGTTTTTTTTGTCCAGTCAAATTAAAAAAAAAACCAATAACACACTTTAAAATACTGGTAAAACCCCCAGAAATGTTGCTGGGTGTAATCTGTCAAGATTGCTTTGTTATTCCCCTAAGTTCACAAAAAGACTCATGAGGCAGGAATATAAGGCTGCCTGACTGCTAGCCTGAGGGCATGTGTATCCTTGTGTAACAGGAATTGGCCTAGTTCAGTGGGAACATCCTTTCCCTTTTTTTTTTAGAAAAATTAAATTTCATACATTGATAAAGATGTCTGTGTTCCTGGTATTGCTTGTTTTGGGAATAGCTTCCAGAAAACCGCAGTGATTTCTGTTGCAATAATTAAGATTTCTACTAGCAGACTAACAAGGCTTGTTTCATACACTTTGCATGTCCCCAGGACACCCAACATTGTTTTCTCCTTTAGCCTGAAATGCTGATGTGGCCAAACCTTTGTCAGGAGATCACTCCTGGTGAAGGACTGGAGCCAGCAGGGGAGAAATGCATTTGAACAGGGGTTATCTTATATATCTGTATATCTTAGAGCTGCTGGCAGTGTCCAGGGTAACCCACTCTGCCCACTGGCCTTACCCTGCACAGTCATTTTCTTCAGTTGCTTTGCCACCCAAGAGCCTCCTCCCTTTCACTGCTGTGAAACCCTGAATAGCGTGTTCTGCAATATAACAGAGTGCAAGTTCTTTTCTTCTCTGCTCCAAAATCCTGGTGAACACATTCTTGGTTTCCTGTTTTCATGCCTGAATGCTCTGTTCTTCCAGAGCATCTGTGCCTTGAGCTCTACAACCTGCTAAGTCTGACCTAATGTCCTGGAACCCTGGAATTGCAGCTCTGTCATTTGGACTTCTATGATAATCTGGAAGGGATAAGGAGCTGCTGTTCCTGTATTTCAGATTTCCTCCTTCTCTCCTGCTTTATTCATTTGGCATCAACATACGTGCAGTGTTATTTCTTCTCTGGTTTGATTGTAAACTTCTTTGATTTTTTTTTTAATAACTGATTCATAAGTATTTGCTAAAAATATTTAAATATATTAATGTTTGTTGTGTTTAACCATCTTTGAGGTCAAGGTGTTGTACCAAGGAGAGATTAAATGAAAGACACTTTTAACTTATGTGACTACAGTGCCATTTTAAAAAAATAAGATAAATGGCCTTGGTATAATAGTAAATGCTCTTTTCTCAACGTGTTTTCTAAATATAAGAAATTCTATGGGAAAGGCATCTTTATTTAAGGAAAGATAGTTAAGAAAAACACTCTACATTAGTGGATTGCTGGCACTATGCACTGCAGTCCAGGAAGTCCTGATTTAAGATAAAAAATCTTAATATCAACCTTTAAAATAAAAACTGAGCAAAACAAGTTCTTTTTTTTTTTTTTTCTTCCTTCTTCTTAATAAACATGCCTTGAAAACTGATAATGATCCAAATGGGAAATTTGATTCTAGTCTCTCCAGCTTTCCAGACTCTTGCCTTAATATTGTAATGTTGCAGCCAATAGTTTGGAGAGTCTTTGACCAGGAACCACACAAATAAATCACGAGATCCCGGTTTAGGAAGCAGAAATGTAACATGGGTTTGTGCTGACTTACATGGGAAAAGAATTTATTTATTTGTCACCAAGCTATCATTAAAAATCTATGCTAAAACATCTTAAAAATTGTCTTGAATAGGTGATATTACAGGATGTTCAGCCCTTCAGTTCTATAGAATTAAAAAGACAAAAAGTTGCTTTCTTCATAAACAGCTCCCTTTGTATCCCTTCAGAGGAGGGGTGTAATAAGGATGATTCCACCAACCATGATCTAATAAGCTTTTTTGAACAATTTCAGCAGTACAGCTCTGAAACTTGCTATTAAACCCAACACTGTTAACATGGAAAATTATAGTTGAGGTGTAGGTCACAATAGTTCTAATCATAACCTTTTTGCTATATGTGCTGTTAGATATATACTGATGCTCCCACACATTCTGTATTGCAGTGACTAATCATAAACATAAGAGGTTTATAAGTTTAGCAGATGCATGCACTAAATATCTGAGGCATAACAACTTATATTTTCTGTATATGCCAGTTCTCTGGCCCTCTGACTCACAAGTCTGCTCATATATGGGTGTGATGCTGGTATTGTTTGTTTTCTGCTGTTCACTAACATGTGTTTACACTCATTCTTTTGTTTGCTCTGTTCAGGGGAAGGTGTTAGCAAGACAATTTATCTGGATTAAAATCTAGTTTAGTGATTAGGAAAAATAAATCTCTGCAAATAGCCCTGAATATTATTGGCAGTAAAACAACACAAAGAAGTGTCTTTTTGGCATAGAGTTGTCATCCTCTGAAGGAGTTCAGATGGTCAGATGACATGGCACTACATCATATTTTCGTGACTGTGTTTGCAAAATTGCTGGAAACTGTTTGAAACCCAGTCTGTGCTTGGGAAGACCTGTTGGAATAATAACCAGTTATCCTGAGGAGGATTTATGTTTGGGGTTTTTCTGAGGGAGGTGAGTTGAATTTCAGACTAAGGATGTCATTTGCTGTCAGAAGGGTTTAGTGCCAGAGTAGCAGAGGTGTCACCTGTGAGCAGTGGGATGTGCTTTGAGAATAACCAGGAGCAGGAGCTCAGTCCTGTCCTTTTGCAGTTTTTTAAGGATTTGGAGGCTCCTGGATTGCAATCATGGAGCAACCAAGGGGCACTCACACTCCTGATGGAACACAAGTCGGGGCACTCTGCATTCCACGGGCATTTCTGTTCACAGGCAAAACTGCTGTCCCAGTCCCAAGAGCTGCCCCAGAGTCCAGTTTAGCAGCACCTCGAGTAGATCCAGCTTTGGAACTGTTGAGCACATGCAAATCAAGCCAGTTCCCCAAGCACTGCAGCCAAAGGCCGTAATTTATTTAAGTATTTGGTAAGTGTAGCAGTTTTATTAAGAAAAACGAGGCCCTGCTCGAATTCTAGCAGTTTTCTTTATTAATTTGAGCTGTGAATGTTACTTATTTTCTCTCCTGTGCTTCTACAAGAGTGTTTTGTGTATTTATATGGTGATATTGTGTCCTTAACTGTGTAATTAGGAGGTTGTTCATCTCCTCTACTAATGACCTTACTTTTTAAAGGCTTTTGACTGGTTTCTCTATTTCTCATTAAAAAAAAGAAGAAAAACCAAGTGATAAAATAATCCCTGATTTAGTTACTCAGAGAAATGTCACCACCCATCCTCATTCCACTTTTCTTGTAAGTACAGAATAAATCCAGCTCTCATTGGGCTGGTGCACAGAGTCATTAAAGGAGCATTCCTTCTTCTGCTAGAGCCCAGGATAATGTGTTAGTATGACAGAATCTCCCCAAAAGAGTTTAGCACGTGCCCAAATTATTGGTGCAGACAATGATATTTGGGGAATTTCTCTCTGTGTTGTTATAGTTTCAAGATGATTTGTTTCTGTTAAATTATGATTGAGACTGAACCAACTGGGACATCTTACAAGTGGCTCCTTAAAGAGACCCACGTCTGAGGAGGAGGCACATTTGGTCATGGTTTGTGGAATATTCACTAGGAGGACATTCTGTAACGGCTTCAAAGTGGAGCCCGCTATTGCATAAGAACAAAAAACCCAATATAAACCCCTGTTGGATATAATTTAAACATGAAAAATAATTCAGATACAAAAGAAAACTGTTCCATCAGTTTCTACTTGCTGTTAAATCCTAAACAAACAGTGGGCAGATTTGTTAGTGTGATGGATGTGAGTTGTTGGAAAATGATTTTCACTGGGCCTTGTTTTCTTTGTAAGATCAATTTAAAAGTAAGAGGGATGTTTTGACTTTCAGCAGTTTTAAGCAGAACTATTGTGATAAAGCTTTGTTTTAACCATTCACAAATATATTATATTAGTCTCCTCTCTGATTGTGTAGTTGAAATTTAATTTAATCTTTCTGTCTTCAGTGAGTGCAGCTGAAAAAAGAGCAAAATCAAATAGAATGGCTTAGTTCTGGGAATACAGGAGGCGGCTCTGTTTAGTTTTAAGGAAGTGAATCATCATCCAAGACATTCATCTTAACAATGTGTGTAAATTCAAAATATATGGCTTAGAAATAAAAGATGTTACTGCACTTTCATGAGTTTAAGTTGCCCAGTTCTGCCCTTTTTGACCCTGGTACTGGTGTCCTTTGCAGCTGATGTGTTTTGCTCTGCAGTCTGGGTTATTTCCTGCTGTTAAATCTTGTCCCTCCAGGCAGGGAACTCCTTCTTCCCAGCCACTGCATCCCTTCCTGCAAGTTCCCAGCCTGGTTTCCAGTCCTTTTAAATGCAAGAGATTGGCCAGTCTTTGCTACAGTAAATAACCCATGGATAGTACTTTTAATCTTATTATTTGCCTGTATTTTGTGCATGTAGTTCCACTGTTTCTATACTGCCTGCATTGTCTGCAGCATGGGAATGAGTGCACTGGGACACTTGGCAGGATGAGTCACTTGAGTGCCCCTCTCAAGTTAAGTGGCATCAGAGCAATGGAATAGCACTCTGAACAGGGAATTGTGGAAATAAGCAGCCTGACAGCACCAGGATTCTCAGGTTTCCCAGTGGGTATCTCATGTACCAGGGCAGGAAGCTCCTTCTGGCCTGTGGGACCCGTCTGGAAAGTAGCTCAAGTAATTATGGGGAAGCAATTAGTGGATTGCAGAGGAGGAAGGAAGAAGCTGCACAGATCCCTGAAGGCCAGAATGGAAGATTTCATGTGATCCAGCAGGGCTGAGCTCAGGAGTGTGACAGCAGTGGGTAAGAGAGGAGGTGAAACAGCTCATTTTTTTGGTAACTGCGCTCTGGACGAGCCAGTTCAGCTTCCAAGCAGTGATTGCTCATGCCAAGTGATTGCCTCCTGACCTCATTCTAAATAATGCTATCCATCATTTATTGGGACATGCACCTTGAAGATGAACACAGACTTAATATTATGGGAGAAGTACTAAATTACACAGCTGTGTTTGAACACAGACCTGAGCACAAGGTAAATCAATTACAGTGTGTTCATCCCAGCCAGAGACAGGAGTAGAAGTTCTGGAGTGGATTTATGACAGAAAACTGACCAACCAACAAAACTCAGCAGCAGCAAAAACAGTGCAGAGAATGAAAAAATATATATTTTTCTGGAATATTGCTGGGAAGTGAGTGTGAAGTTAAAAATACACCAAAAATAGATGGCAAAGGATATATTCTAAGAAAATCAAGGTGCTTTTATGCCATACCCATAATCATTATTTTACTGCTTTTACCTACATCTGGAAAAGTCTTAAATGAGACAATATTGAAATTGTCTTGCTTGTCTAACTTGTAACATGTCTTAAAATCCTACAGAGCAGCTGCTGTTGCCATCTCCTTGTGTTACAGAATTGCTCTGTATTATTCTATCTGGTAGGTTGCTGGTTTTATAGTTGTACATCCTTTTAGCTAAATCACATGAATGTGAAGAAAAGGGGTAGGACAAGCTAAAACAGCCCAGCATGTTCTCAGTAAGAAATCCAAAGCTGTCAGTGAGGTATGGAATGAGCTCCTGTTCGCTCAGCTATGAAACACAAGGAGGCAGAACCAATGAACTGTGTGAGTGTATAAATGGAAAATTAAAAACTTAGACCTACTAAGAGCAGCTGAGTGTTATTGTAAATTAATCATTAGTGAGGTGTGTTCATTGGCAAGCTCCGAGTCTGGATGGGTTAGGAGCTATTTCCCACTTGACACGTGAGGAACACACGAGGGTGTTGCATAGCAGCCTGTCCCAATGTTTATGTATTTGTGCCTTTGCAGAAACAGTACATTTTAGGACAGCTCATGCATTGGCAGGGACATCTATTTCTGGAGAGGCAACAGAACTACTGCACTAGCATTTCACTTCAAACTCTGCTTGTTTTTTCCTTTCAGACCTGCATTGTTTGGTGTTTGCATAATATGATCAAGATGTTTGTTTCAACCTCTGCATATGCCACGGTTCTCCAGGTTTAATGGGGTTTTCTGAGGAGCTGTGGCTTCAAGCTGCTGTGGTTCTTCATGGCACCACTGAGCATCTGCCATGCTTTTTTTGCAATTGTGTTGCTCTTTAGCTCATGGCACTAAACAGACATGGTGACTCAATGATTCTGTGAAGATAGGATTTTTTGAGACCTTCTCAATGATGTGTTTCATGGTCCAACATAAATATTGAGGATTTTTAACATTAGATTGAAAGAGTTGATTGCTTAGTTTTTCTTTAATTACATTCCAGATTACATATTTATCCCTTTTGCTCCACAAAGATTTTTGAACTTTTTTCTGAACAAAAAAAACCCCAAACAAAACACAGAACTGTTTGAACCATAGAAATTCTTGGTCACCCTTTTTATGTGCATCACTTTAAAATTACCGTCTCTAACACACAATGAATTTTTAATCTTCTGGCTGAACGTGAAAGGGAGTTCAGAATCAAATCCAATCTGTGTAGTATAATTGCTGCAAACACCTCAAAAACGTTATTGTCTGGATAAGTTTCCTTGCCCACTACAACAAACTGTGCTTTAATTAACATGGACCATCATTAGTGAGTGTAGATTGTGAGGTGCTCTGCAAAGAGTCCACTCACCTTATAGCAGCTGTGAGAGCAAAATGAACATTTCAAAAACATCCAATATTCTGCTCAAGAGGGAATATAAAAATAACTACATCATCTTGGCCTTCAAGTCTTTGGATTATTAAGAATTATTCATGGTTTTATTTTGTCTGCTTTTTGATGCTGTACATGTGGTTATGTATTTATAATCAGGCTCTGTGTTGGTAAAGGGGGTAAATGTCACTTAATTGCCCCCATGAAATAAGTACTCCTAAGTCCTTCCTGAACTTCCAGCATGAGGATTGCCCACCCTGCAGCCACTGAAACACTTCTATTAGATTAGAATAAAAACATAGCTTCATTCCATGCTATTCCTGTTGTTTTTCTCATGCATTTGCCTCATCCTTGTCCTCTATTTGAAGTTACTACGGCAACCTGTCACCATGTGCCTTTACAGAGTGTGCTTTAGTTGCTAGGTGTTGAAGTTTGGCATCTTGCTCACATCCCCCTGATGTGCCTCAGCTGTTGCTTTTCCTGAAAAATGTTGCACCCACAGCTAATCTGCACTTTTACAGCAGTGGAAGAGATTCCACCTTCTTCCTGCTCGACCTCAGGGAGCCCTGTTTGTTGTACAGGATCAGTCTGTGATTCCTTTCGCTGTACTTTGTATACACTCAACCAAAAGAGAATTTCTTTTACCTTACCCATCACTTTGCAGTGTTTATGCTAAAGGCAGATTTAAATATTTCCTTTTTTTTTAAGTGGGCAGAGAGTTTGAATGTCTCCTGACATGTTTTCCCCTCTCACTTTCACTTGACTACGTATTTACTCCTGGTTGAAGTGCAATGTTCGTACTGTTGATTTCCTTATTTCTTTACACATTTTTTTTGAAAGGCTGTCAGAGAATTATCTATTATTTGAAAAATAGAATTCGGTGCTGTTTCTGTTATGGGTTCTTTTGTACTTAAATAGAAATGAATGTTTTCAAGTTGAAAAACGTATTTTATTAGATCTCTTCATAGAAGTGCTGACTTGCTTCTCTTTGCACTGTCTCAGCAGTCAAGTGTTTACTTTGATACATTTATTTTTTATACATTTGACCTAGTTCTAATTAACATTTTCTGCTGTAATGCACAGGATGACTCCTAACAAGCCAAAGCACAGCTGAAATGACTTGTCAGGGTCTGACCTTCACCTTCTCTGCCTTCTCTGTTATACCATTCAATCCCTACGTACAATGTTTGACTTAACAAGTTTTTAAATCACAAGCATTAGCCTGTGGTGTGACTCTGAATTCCTCCTGTCTGCCCAGTGAGCATGCAGCTGATCCAAGTGTAAGAGCTGGTTCTTGTGCAGGACTTACTGTATGTACAGGCAGCCCATGCTCTTTGCACATTGCACCAAGAGGCTCTTAAAGCACGGAGGAGAATTCAGTGACTACATCGAGATATTTGCAGATCTGATCACAGCTGTGAAGAACCCTCTGTTATCCTTAAGTTCTGCCAGTGAGAATGGCAGTGCTGGGAGGAAAGGAGGGAGAGGGCACTTCAGAGATCCGAGGCTGCCTCTGAGAAGCAAATCTTTCTTGCTGGCGTTCGGGGATTAGGAGGGAGGGGCAAGCTTTTAACCTATAAAGATGCTGGCAGCTGATTTCTGATAGCTGAGATTGCTGGTGAGAAAATGCCTCGAGATCAAGCAGTACTTGTGTATTTTCCTGCTTTACAGTTATGTGGAAACGATGGAAGAAGTTTTTGTAGCAAATCATCTTTACTGTCACTTTTTTTTTTACTGTATCTTTCAGTCCCACCGAGGTGAATTTGACAGGTCGGGTGTGATCATGGCAATAGGTGGTCTCTGCTTATTTTCAAGGCATGCTATGATCTGTTAATTTTTAAATCACCATACCCAGTCACTAAGAATAGGCATTCATGCTGTACCAGAATCACACACATAGACACGTTTTTCCAAGTTGGTTTTAACAAAGGAAATAACCTTCTTAAAGTCTGTATTCCTTTAAGCAACATAATACATCCCTTCAGTGCTCGTGAAGAAATGCTACTTATTTCTAGCAGTGATTATTTAACCTGAGTCTAGAAAGGCATTCAGCAGTGAATGCTTAACTGCTAAAAACACAAGCTGCTTTTCATGGCAATTCTCTAACTTCTGTTGGTTATCTTTTTTAAAAACCAAGACGTGAGAAGGAAACCCCCACACAATTTCAGCGCTGAATCCCTTGCAGCTCATTATTCCTCTCAGCTATGCACTGAACATCATAGAAAAGATTTATCTGCTCCAGAACTGCAAAAGTGAACTACTACTGCGGGAAATCCAGCATTTCTTTTCAGAAGAGCATCAGTACCCGAGAACACACGATTTCTTACCTGAAAGCTTTTGGGTTACCTGCAGAAAATGTGTCTTCTTAGCCTTAAAAAAGTAAGCGAGGCTCTCACGGGCATTACTGTTACTCCAAAACAAGGTATATCGGGTCCTTTAGGTTGTAATTTTCACTGGTTGTAGGCAAGAAGTGTGCTGGGTCTGCTCACGTAGGAATAAATAAATAAAAAACGGGCAGCGCGAACCGAACAGCAGCTCATGGAGGGAAGAACAAGACCTCTAGTGGTCACAGCCTGGAGCTGAGGAAGGAGCGATTCCCTCCTCTGGAGTGGGGACAAAATGGTTGGGTGCGACAGTGCAGCTGAGACCTGGAAACGTGTCCCTGATGTAACAGAGTGATAAAGTGAATCAAACACAGACCCCGAGCAGCACCAGGGGGAAATTAAATCCTGCGCTGAGGGTCTGCTGAGCCCCCGGGATCAGTTCTGACCCACTGCAGTGAAAAGGTTTGAGGAAATCTAGAAAACTATTCTATGTGCTCAACTTCACTGGCTCACTAGAAAAAAAGTTTAAATCGGGTTCATTTTAAAGCCTCGGCAAAGTTAAAGGCATCAATAAGGAGGATTCTTCACTGCCCACAAGAAAAATTTCAAATCATTACTATTGTTGTTGGGAGATAAATGTGGCTCTGAGTAAATTCCATGAAAACACGGGATTGCAAATCACATTATGGATTTCAGCATCTTGGCTTCGGGAATTGGGAAAAATAAAGTATTTCCTTTTGAGGAAGTTTGAAAGAAGCTTTGAGATATGAAGGTCGTAGTATTCTGTGGAAGTTTGAGGGTTCTGTAATTGCTGCTTAAACACCTGGAGAATGTAAAAAAAAAAAAATAGCATTTCTTGCACTATTTCTTCCTGTCAATAGCCTGTGTTTTTAAAATGATTAGAAAATGTTGATGCTAACATATTTTCTTCCTGTGGATTCCTAAGAGAAGACTCCTAGGCAACATCATGTGCTTTTTAACAGTCTTAAGGTGATACTGAGTTGTACTTTATTATATATAAAGTCTTCTTGTCACAATGTGTGCTTCCATGTGGCAGGGCAGCTTTTGAATGACCCTTTTCGAGTTCTTAGCATGTTTCTTTCATCTGGGCTTGCAAAAGCTTGAATATTATTTCATTTTTGCATGCAGAAATGGATTTATCAGGCATTTTGAGTACTCCAGCTTCAGAAAAGGTACAATCCAACACCTGAAGTGATCCATGTGTGTTGATTTGTGCCTGGTTTGCTTTCAGAGTCATTTTGTGGCATGCATGACAGCCATCCTAAACCAGATGAGTGACCAGCATTATTCAGTGTACATTGAAACTTTCCAGACAAACTCGGAACTAGTGGTGAGTATTAATTTTAAGTATTCCTTTTCCTGTGGAAAAGCAGTAGTATTTTTGTGGAATATCTGGTTTAGTTCTTCCTAGAATTAAATCTGTTTCTGTACATTTTCTCTCTCTGTGTCATTGTGTTCGCTCCCTCTTCTAATGGTGACATTGGACAATGTCATAAATGTTGGCAAGAAACTGGGAAAGACACAAGTGTCTCTTGCTGACCCTGGCACCCAGGTGGTGATGTAATGATCAGGAACAAGTAATGGGACCTTTGTGTTAAAGTGTTTTGTGGAGGGAAAAACCCAAACCAACAAAAAACCCCAACAAAATCAATCCTCGGCTAGTTGAACTCTCCCTCCCCACTTACTTGTGGTGACCCCTTTCCACTTTTCATTTTCACTGTTGTGTCTGTTCCTGCTCCAGATAATGTTGTCAGATAAATGCAGTAAATTCCCTGTTCTTGCAATGCATCCTTTTATGCCAGTTGTTTACGGCATAATTTATTGACTCTTGGGATACATTCCAGTTTGTGTCAGGGGTCACAATAGTCTAGAAGGTTTCCATAGTCTCATGTCTGTCTTTTTACACTCCTGACATAACTCTGAAGTAAGTCAGGGTATTGGCAAAGGGTTTGATTGCACCATCAGTGCAATCCTGGACAGTTTGTCCATGGAGGCACTACCTGCACTTGTCAAGAGCAGGTCACTTTCCCCTCTTTCTTGAAGTCAGACTGGTGCCATAACTGGAATGCTAAATATGGACTAAATAAAAAAATCTGGTATTTTTCAAAACTATTTATTCTTTATGCCTAGTGAGACTGTTTTCTTAATTCATTAAAAAAAAATAATTCAACAATTTTACTCCAAACTTTTAGTTGTTTACTGCAACTTCTTCCTCAGTTCATCTCTGCTTTTTTTTTTTTTTCTAAAGATCCCAAGGTAATGACTTCAATGTAAAGGCTTTTAGCTTTCATTTGGAGACATTTCATTTCTGAGACTCGTGTTCTACACAACTGCAGTTCCAGTCTTGGGCTCACTGGTATCACCAGGAATTCTTCTGTTGGCTTCACTGGGAGCAAAGGGGAGCAGAAATTGTGGAAATTGTGTGTTCCACAACCACAGCCTGACAGTATTTTGTCATTCTAGGACTTCTTGATGGAAACATTCATAATGTTCAAAGATCTCATTGGGAAGAATGTTTACCCTTCGGACTGGATGGCAATGAGCATGGTGCAGAACAGGTAAAATGGGGATGGAGGGTCAGTGCTCACCTTCCACCTGCTTTTGCAAAGTGACTCCCTTCATGTCTTACAAAAAGCTTTGCAGTGCAGTCTAAGACAGTTTGGGGGATGTCAAGAAGTTAATTTGAAATAATGTGCTGATAATCCATTAGATATCTTGTCGCCTGTGGTTTAAATCTACTCACAATGGAAAAAAAAAATATATTTAACAACTGTAAAGTGGAAGTACATAATTGTCTTAATGTTGACAGCAGAAGCCAAGCTGCCAAAGGTCAGGTGAGTCTTACATGTACAGTTGCACAGGATGAGAATGTCCCCACTATATGTCATCAAATTCACTGGGATGCTGAAATTATCCAATATCTGAACCATTATGGATTGCTAAAAGGTCTGATGATAAAGACCAAATCTTTGGGTGCCGCACAGTACTTGGAGGAGGAGGTTGAATCCATGGTGTTTGCTGTAACTCACGTCACTGAGGAAATGTCTTGCTGTACTACAGATAATCTGGGGTTCCAGAGTGATCGATTACTCCAAACTCAGGTATATTCCCTCTGCAGATGCAGATGGCATCAAAACAGGAGTTATCTGCTCTAGGTTAGCTTGCTGTTAATAAGCAATCTGTGAGTACCTTTATTCTCTAAAACTCACTGAAGGATTGTCTTGTGGGCATAAACTGTGCAGGTTGTACATCTTCACCCACAGCTGTAATCTGGTTTGGTGTCATCAGAAATGATGGTGGGATACTCAAATTATTGGGTCATCTTTGCTCAGGGCTGCTCTTGTCTTGCTGTTCAGATGGCAAAGCAGCACGACCAAAATTTCAAGTCATGTAGATTTTGCCACCACATGATCTTATTTTCATTTTCATATCATGTGATACTGGATTGGAAAGAAGAGTGACCTTTATGCACCAACATCATTGATAGTGGTTTCAGACAGATGGCTTGGGACAGCTCAGCACAGATGGATTCCTTCAGAGTATCTTTAAATATTGCTTGTTTGAAGAGGGAGGAAATGTTCTTCCTTGAGGTGTGAGTTTTCTTGTTGATTGTGGGCATCAGTTTTAGAAATAAATCTTTTGGCAACAAGGAAAGGTGAGGAGATAAGTTACAAGATGGACTGTAAGAGAGTTTGTCTCTTAATAGTTGTTCCCAGACCTTCTCAGGTACTGACTTTATTCTTTTTGTGTCTCTAGTCTAGGGAAATTGAGACTGAGATGCAAAGCCAACCACATGGCTGCTCTGGTTTACATCTGCAATATCCCCAAGTATGGGATTATTTTATTCTGTAGGGGTGGGATGTGTCTGTCCATGTTCGGAGAATAGGACTTTGGGGCTTGAGGCTTCATTTGGTGGTTCCTGTATTGCCTCAGGTGCTGGCAATAAAAATCCCTTCGTGGGACTGTACATGTCCTAAAGACTCTGAACTGTGTGGGACAGGTTGGTCCAGGGAGGTTTTGTTGCTCTGAGCCTCATCCCATGTAAAGAAAAAAGTCAGCATTGAAAAACCCCACATTATTTAGATCCTGTTTAACAGCTCTTCTGTAAACACATTGCCTACCTAAAATGACTTGGCACTGTTTATACTCCTTGATTATGTTGCTGTTCTCAAGAATGCATAAGGAAATGAGTTATTGATCTTACTTTCATGTCTTAATTTTATGTTATATCAACAACTGGGAGGGAGGATTTTTATCAGTCTTTATAGGAATTGTGGTTTGTTTTTTTCCTTTGTTCAGGTGTTTTTTGAGGGAACAAATATTGTATGAAATAAACTGAAAACTAATTTAGATGTCTAGATTTGTCTTGTTTACATTCTTTACTCTGAACCAGAGAAGTAGCAGAGAAATAGTCACAAGGGATCCGACTTGGGTCTCTTATAATAATACCCAGAGAAGAAAAGAAAATTAAAAAACCCCAAACGCAAAAAATGTCACAGCACAGCACAGGTTTTGCATTCTTAATTCCCCTGTTGGGAGCAGGAGCCTCCATGCAGACCTTTTTCCACTCTGGGGGAGGTGTTTTCCCTCGAGTCTTCATTTTCTGATTTTGCAAAAAGCTTTTTAGGGCTGTGGGTGCATCTCCTGAGTCACCAGGCCAGTGGCAGGATGTTCTCTCTGGGCATTCAGCAATGCCTGGGAGCCTCCCCTGCAGGATTCCCCGTATTTTGTAGCTTGCAAGGAAAGGAGGAGTTTTGCTGTAGGATTTACTGCAGCACAGAGATGTAAAAATTCGTACATTTATGGAGAGGCAGAGGAAAGAGAAGAGCAAAACAGCACTGCAGGTTTGGTGCTGTTTGTCGAGCAGGTCACTCTCATTACTGTCAGATGTAACTAAAGACAGTGTATGAATGGTATCAGGGGTATTTCAACTAAAATTTAGGTGTCTGGCATAGATAAGGGGCAAAGAGTGAGAGAATGACTTGTTACAGTGTCCAGAGGAAGGGAGAATGGACACATTCTTGTCCAGAAGAAACTCTGATGGCTGAGTTGAAAGAAGCTGAATTGACTAAACTTACTTAGACAAGCTTTGCCTGTATCAGGATGGAATGACTTCACTCTAATTACTTTAAATCACTTTTCTAAATAACATGCTGTTTGCTTTTAGAGCATGCTCTGATTCCCAGAGCCCATTTGGATGAGGCAGAGCCTGTGTGTACCAGTCCCACTGGACAGACACTGTTCAGTGTGCAACAGAGAATGAAAAAGGGGAATAAAATACCCTTCTTTTTTTTTTTTTTTCTTTTCTTCCAGTAACAAAATTTTCTCTTCCAATTTCCAAAATGGAAAGAACATTTTTTTAATGCCGTGCTAGGTGGGGCAGAACACTTTGGGAAACAGCAATATCATCATTGAGGTCATGAGGAGATAAAGTCAGAGTTATTTTCATGCTCCTCCATGGTAGATTTAATTAACTTTTGTTCTAATTGTTGCTTACTGCACACTTCTTACTAGTTGCTACTGCTTGTACATGCACTTTATTCCACTCATGACACTTAGATATTGGCTATTAACTTATTAAAAGCAGTAATTCCTAGGAACATGGCATTTGTGGGGAAGTGCTTTGCTGGTTTAGATAATACCATGTGGTCTGTTTATCCTTCAGCTGTTCATAATTTTAATTTAGAGTTACATAATTCCTCCCAGGAAATTAATGTATCTAATTGTCAACATGAGATGCATGGGGAGTCAGAATCGCTGAGTAAAAGAACAGTTAGTGGGGTGAGCAACTAAAGGGAAAGTATTCAAATCCCTTTCTTTTTCTCTGGGATTTGGAACGGTAATTGCTTACACAGAGTCTGAAAGTATTTGATCTTATCATAATTAGTGCCTGGTATCAGTTTGGTCTGTGTCCAGTCTGCAGTGGCCTTGTAAGAGCTTTGATTGTGTGTCCATTTGGGTTGTTTTTTGAGCCTTGCCCGTGTTATTTTCAGGCAATTACAAATAAAAGGGAACAGTGTTTCACTGGTACATTTCAAGGTCGGCTCCTTCTTGCTGAAAAGCTCCTGTGAGATAACACTGGAGGGTATTTTTTAATACCAGGAGTTTGGCTCTTTCTAAAATACGTTTTCATTACCTGTGTATCTGAGTGTTTTCAGACATCTGTCAGAGTCAAGTCTTCCCCAGTGCTTTTTAAGTCTTAACTTGAAAGCTTTAGCACTGCAGGTATTTGGCAAAAGAGCTGGAATTGTTGTCAATTTTCTTTCATTATATTTACTAAAAATAGCTTCTTCCTTGCTGATTAAATGCTCTGTAACACCCTCAAGACCTGGTTCTCATGTTGGAGCATCATTATTAATTCAGCAAAAGCCCACTCTGCTTTCTAACCAGTGCCCCCTGCACCCCCAGGTGCCTCAGCAGCTCTCACACTGGGGGTTCTCTTGGTATCCTGGGCCTGGCCAGGCAGCAAAGGGAGGCAAAATAAGGTCCTCTTTGCCCAGCAAGGGATTTCTGTTTAAGAAAGGGACAGTTGGGATTCCAGGCCTGGGGTTTGGGTTGTTTGGGGTTTTTATTTCATAGCTCATCTGTGGATGACCCTGTGAAAGGTGACTTCTGAAATACATGGTTTCCACACTGTTTTTGAACACAACTTTTGAAGAGAAACATTTCCCTGGAAGGGTTAAATACCAGGTTGGACAGGGCTTGGAGCAACCTGGTCCAGTGAAAAGTGTCCCTGCCTATGGCAAGGGGTGGGATTAAATGGGCTTTAGGGTCCCTCCTAACCCAAACCATTCTGTGATTCTATGACTTCAAGTTATAAGAGGGAAAAACCTCAAAATAATTAAAATAATAGAACTGCTTCTCACTGTGTATCTGTAGGTAGAAATGAAAGACTGACATATTTCCAAAAAAGAAACTGCAACACAACCCCCAAATGAGTAGTTTGGGTTAGTTTTACTCTTCTTTTTTCTTTCTTTATTTTTTTTTTCCCCAAAGATGTATTGGAAATTAAAATTCATTTATGTAACCAAGGTTGGGTGATGGTGTTACAGTTTATTTTGCACAAATAAGGCCCAATTTTGATAGGCTGATCTGCTGCATACAAGTAACTCTTTTCTTTGATCTCATTTTCCTCTGCAACTTTTGACAGACTTAAACATCCTAGATAGGAATGGAGTTCTTTTCATAAGGGCTTGAATTTTCAGGTGGGCAGAACACCTTTACACACGGGCTTAGGACATATTGCAGAACTTTGTATGTTTAGTGCATGAAAAGGTATTTTTAACAGTAAGTATAAATATGTAAAGAAAACATTCCTTTATGCACACTTGCACAAAAGAGTAAATGAAGTATTTTAACGAATTCAAACAGTTTTTACTGTTTAGTCACTGCTTTAACTGTGTTTAGTAATAGGATGTAGTGAAAGTTTAGTAATAAGTTATGTCCCTGGACAGTTTGGTTTTGCTGTGAGACTAAAGATGTCCTTGCTGAAATGCGGTTTGCCTGTTAATATAAAGTCTCTTCCAGGGGGGAAATTTATTTATTTATTGTTTTCCGTGCTGGGATATTTGGTATTTAGTGCCTCAGTGTTCTTAAATTTGTATCTCCTTGCCATTAAATCCAGGTTACTGTTTCCTCAGTGCTCTCAACTTTCTATCTCCTTGCCATTAACATTATTTGGTTTGCTCGGTGTTCTTAAATTTGTATCTCCTTTCCACTAAGTCCAAGTTACTCTCTTTCCTCAGTGCTCTCGAATTGGTGCCTCCTCTCCATCACATCGAGGTTTCTCTGTTCCCTGGTGCCTTTCCCGGTCTCTGCAGCAGTCAGTGCTTGCACCGGGGCAAACAGCGGCAGGTTAGCCCTGGAAAAACGGAGCGAGGCAGGCGCAGAGAAAAGACAGTTGTTTCACTGTGGGCTGTAAATTTACACCCTTGGAGAGCTGCACTTCCAGCTGTGTCTGATGTGTGTGAGTGAGTAAATGCTTAGCTGTGAGCCCCAGGCCTGGCAGAGCAGCCCTTCTGCCTGCAGCTGTCTGACTCTGCCCCGTGGAACTCTGCTTTTCCAGCCCTTGCATCTTTTCAGCACCACCCACTACAAGCTGCTTGTTCTGCACCAGCTCTGCGTGGTGCCCGTTGTTATCCATGTTGTGGAATTATCTGCTTACCAAGAATCCAAACACTTAATTATGCAGTGGCTGCAGCAGATAATCCTCCCAGCAAGAGAGGCAGCTGCACATCATGGTCGTGGTACACAGTGGATGCCTGTTAGGTTCTGACTGCAGTCATTTATTTAGGCTTTTATCTAAAATGCAGAGAGCAAGCATGCTGTGAGATATCCCATTCCCACTCCCACTGCAGAGTATCTCATTTTTCCTGCTATCAACTGCTGGGATGCTCCTGCTCCTTGGTTACGAGGTTTTTGAACTAAAAGAAAAGTCTCCAGTGGAGAGAGCAACTCAACCCACAGAAAACCAGCTTGGTAATCTGATGTTCTCAAAAAGTCAGTAAAATAAACTGTTACTTTTCCAGCTACAACTTTTTGACCTTCATATAAAAACCCTTCAGGTTCTTTGCCCTGTAGCTGCTATAAAATATTGTTTGTATGCTTTCAAGCATTTTAAGTTTAGTAAAACATATGGGTGTTAAGACAATGAGGAGCATTTTCCCTTCTGTGGAACATATGTGCAGATTAGTAAAAAAAAAAGGATGAAGAGTTACCCACACAAATTGTTCTGAGTATGTTACAGCAGAAAAGACTGAAAATTCAGTTTTCATTAAGTGTTGTAAATGCAATTGAGAATTTTTCTGGGTTCCTCCTTTCTGATTGACCAGCACATCATATCATATGAGATTTTCAGGAGATCAAATATACACAATTTTCTCCTATTTAACATTATTTTGAACAGTTCTTTTCCTGTTTTTAAACAGCAGCATCACTAAATAACCCTGCTGGTTGTGTATTATGCATTTGCTGCAGAACCAACTCTTTTTAAAGGCATAATCTGCTGATTCAATGAACTTCTCTGCTGATGCAGTTTGGGCTGGGAAGTGGTGAGCTCACAGGAACAGCGATTAGACAAGAGACAGATTCGTAGGTACTGTAACACTAGATTATTTTCTAAGCTTCAGAAAAATCCAGGCTTTCCTAAAAGTAGAGAAATTATGTATTCTATGTATTCAGTCACTCAATATTTTCAACATGAATGTCTGAAAAATCAGGAGCACATGGATAGTGTTGAACTATAAAGAAGGTTTAGTGAAAGGGTTTCAGGCACAGAAAGCTTATGGAACAGGGGAAAGGAGAAGCAAAGCCCAAATTGCATTTTACTTTTAAAGTTTTATGGTGAGATTATGACTAAAATACTGAGCAACTGGGGGAGGGAGGGGAGAAGAAAAAAATCCACACTGATTTCATGTAATTCTCCAATTTTAATCCTTTGATTTGTGAATAGTCCTTGGAAATATCCATGAAAATATGTTTACAAAGTATCACCCCTGCACCATTCTCAGATATAGAGAAGTGAACAGTAAATGATACAAAAATGATACACAAATATGATATAAATGGTGAATTACTGCCAGCAGGTGAAAAACAAAAGTCAGTGGAAAAATGGTGAAGGAATTTCACAATATCAATTCAAACCTCCTCCAGAAATGAAGCTGTGGGAGTTTATTAGTGTGTGACATCCTGATGTAACCACATAAAGTCATTACATTCATCGTTTAAGGACTTGGTTTCAACTTTGTGTCTTATTCCCAGACTGGATCTGGCACTGAAGACAGCACGTGATTTTCATTTTTTCTCTAATTCAGAATATTTCTACTATGTAAAAAAATCGGCTGGGATGCATAAAAACGCAGAGGAGACTGAAGTGAGAGGAACCTCAAAACATAACAAAATTTACTGAGAGTACCTTTCAGGCTCAGTTACTTGGAGCCCAAATAAGCTTTTTGTATGTTTATTTTCAAGCCATGAGGTTCCTTCAACCCTGCAAAACACCACATTTTCAGGAGTTTGAGATAAACATGTACCTAATATGCAGTTCTGATGATGCATTTTGATTCCTAAGTGAAAGCTAAGCAGTCTTTAAAGCATGGTTGAGGCAGATGCTGAAGGAAATGCTGCATACAGAGCTTTTGGCCCAGTCAGGAGATCTCACAGGGACACTTCACTTGTGTGGCACAAAGACTTTGCACATTCCTGTCTTTCCCTGGGATTCCATTGGTGCTGCTGTCAAATTACCTCTGGCACATTATGGAATGCAGTACTTTGGATGCTTGGCATAGCACTCAAGGTAAATTTTCAAATCATGCCAATAAGGAAAATGAATTATACATAAACAATTTATAATTGAGACAAGAGTAGAGGGAGAGCAGACATTTTGAACCAGTTATTTCCTGCCCATATTCGATTACACTCTGGCTGTACATTGAAAAAGAAGGGAGGAAAAATGACAATCACTTGATCATTAGAATTCAATATGGACGGTACAAAAAGTTATTCTTCAGTCTGTAGTGAAACTGAGGTGACACAAGGGAGAAATATGATTAAATTACACTGCTTTCTTTGCACCACTGGCCATATTTTTCCAGTTACCATGGAGGTAGTATTGCTTCCTAAGTGTTGCCATTATTGTACTCTTAATAACTAGGTTTCATGTAGCCACAAGGTTTTTAAATATTGTTTCCATCTTGCATTGTCCGTCCTTTCCAAAGCAATGATTGCTTGCCATGTGATTAGGAGATAGTTTCTGCTGTTGCTTTGTAAAGATTTTATTATTATCTTTTATCCTCAGTTCTGAGACTTCCTCCTGCTGCTCTCTGTTGGTACTGAGATAGTACCTGTGTGTTTTTAATCTCTTCTGTCACACGGACTGATTGCTTGTCTGATCTCCCTTTTGTGTATTTTTCATCTTCCATCATTAGTTTGGAGTTGCTGATCAGGGTTTCAGTCCTGGGCAATGATCAGCATTGGGGATGGGGTCTGACCCACTTTAGAATCTTCTCTTTATGTAACGCGCCTTCTTCTGGCTTGGCACATAACAAGGAAGAGAAAAGGTGACAGGAGCCTACAAGAGAATTATTTGACTTCAGCTGCTTTCCTCTTGTGTTTGCTTTGTGTTCAAATACCCGTCAGGTATGTTCTGCACAGAGTTTTATGAGGATGCTCCTAATAAATCAACATAAATTATGTGGGAGCATTATTTTGGCTCTGCTATTCCTGCTCCAGATTTCCTAGAATTGGCATAGTGGCCAAACCAAGTCTATCAGAACTCAGAGAAGATCTTCAAAAATAACAGGCAGTACCTCACCCAGGCTTTGAAAGGACTTCCCTCATATTCCTCATCTGCTCAAGTAGAGGATTCACTGATGAAAGTGCTGATTGATCAGCTTTGGGGATTGCAAAAAACACCTGCCAAACTGAAGGCAATGTAACTCCTTCTGACTTGAATTTGGGGACCAAGCTCTTGAGGGAAAAGCACTTGGGGTTTGTGGGAACAACTTCTGAGTTGTAAAAGCTGTCTTTGCCTTCCTCGTTTTTTTAAAAAAAACCCAGCATATATGGCAACATTTTAATGGTTTCTTTCAGTGAGAGGTTTCATAACACAGGAAATGCACTCTTTTAAGCCTTGTATCTGTTTTTCTGTGTCTGATTATCCAGTAGAAGTTTGTACTTGATTCTTTTTTTCCACCTGTCATTACACTACTTCAGTCACAGCTTTAGCAGACACAGCAAACCTGAGGTTGAGTTGATGCTCATAAATACCTGAGTGAATTAATTCAGCCTTCACCTCACTATCTGGGTTACTCACCTCAAAGTTGTAGCAGTGAACTCCCAAATCTTATTCATGTGAACCTGAAAAGACTTTGAAAAGCACCTCACTGGTGCTGGGCCACTGCTTTAAAAAGAATTCACGTGTAAGAGTTTGAGGAAAGGTCTATTCATGATTTTGGAAAGGTTTCTGATTCTCTATCTGATTTATGCACCTTTTCAAAATAATTTTGTGGCCCCAGAAGTGTTTGGAACAAGGTACAGGAACAGGCCAGTTTTTGCAAAGCCACCTAAGAACATTCAGTGTGAATTTAAGGTTCTGTTTGATGGGATTTTTTTGGGGGGTTGTTTGTGTTTCAGGGTTTTTTTACTGTAATCATCTCTTTGTTTTATGCTGCAAGGAGCTGATGTACCAATTCTAACTAGTTTGCTAAAAATAACTTGAAGTTCCAGATCTGCAGTTTAGGTTTATCTCCTATTTACACTTCAAAAGCAAGGACAACATGCAGACCTATTTTACTGTTAAACAGAGAGTCATCATCTTGTAAGGAATAGCCTTGAAATCCTACTTTGATCCACATGTTGTTTATGGATACAGAATTCTCTTCTTGCTCCATCTCTGGTTTATTTTGTTTGAAGGACAATCAGTTAGAAATCAAATCCTTATCTTGAAGGGGACTTGTGAATTATCTTTTTGGCTGTCATAAATTATTTCTGTGTGTTACTTACGGTACCTTTCTATGCCTGTTCAGTTGTACAGCTGCACAGGATTCTATTAATTGGCCTTTCTTTCAGGCCAAAATTTGTAAAAAGTATATTCTAACAGCACAATAAAATAAAGTAGAAGCAGCAGGAAAATCAGAAAGATAAAGCAAACAGGAGCAGTTGATCCGTGGCAATTCTGTGGCTGTCTTAAGCCAAAACTTTGTATCCCCAGATTTAGCCCAGAGACTTTGGGCTTTGAAGATCATCCAGGCCCAAGAGTTTGGTATGAACTGTCCATTAGAAGCATCAATCTCCATAAACTCAGGATATATCATGGAAGTTACTGAGGGTAAAGGAATTCCAACACTTTTAGAACACAATTATTTAAGCTGATGAGAAATTAATTCCCTATTTAGTGGGTGTAGAAAAGCTATCATGATTAAATACCCAGAAGAACCTATTTGTAGTCCTGTGTGATGATTAAAATTAAAGGAAAACATGAACAATAAACAGAAAAAATCATGGAATGACATTTTCTGTGTGAGAAATGAAGATCCTGTGCTTTGGTCAGTCCAGTTCAGTATAATCTTACAAAACAAAGCTCTGCAGCAATCCCTGAGGTGAGAGGAAAGGTAAACTCCAATGTTCTGTTACACAAACAAGGGAAATTCAGTTATTTTACACTGGGACAAAATCATCCCTTTCAGTAATTTGCCTCAATCACTTCTCCTGCAGCCAGACAGGACAAACTGTGCTCTTCTGAACTGCTCTGGGACACTCTTACCATCTCTTTTCTACCTCTATCTTCTCCATTATGTCACTTATAATTGATAACTGATGTTATGAATAATCATAACCAGTCAAATGCCTTCATCTCTCTCTTCTTGGATTCAACGTTTAGTTCTTTAAATAGGAATATGATGTCAGTAACAATTAAAAGTGTATTTTCTCTTGTTTTCATCAAAATCTCGAACCGTTTTCTGAATACCTATTTAGTTTCCTGCTTGTGGCTACTTAATTAATGGCCCTTTTTGGTGAAAGGGGAGACTGAGGCATACAGAAATGAAATAACTGAGGCAGGATACATGGCACTGGCAGAAGCCAGGAATAGAATTCAAACCTACTGCCTAAGTGACTTCCAATGACAGGAATAGATACACCCTTTAGGCAAAATACAGATGCATGAAAATGTTTGGGACTTGACAGCCTGGAAATATTGCATGCTCCCTGAAAATATGTCATTCCAGTCTGTCAGACAAAAATATCTCTGAGAGGGAAAGGGTTGCTCACAGAAGACAGCTTACATATAATTATATTCTATAGAAACCTGTAAATATTTTTAATATCATCAGTAAATTTCACTGGGCATTAAACACCTCAGTATTTCTCAGGTGTCCTTGAGGCTGTTTGTGTATGGTTAACATTAAAGCACAAGCTCTTCACGAAAATTTTAAGGTAAGACACACAAGAGTATGTCCATATTATAAAATAGATGTGCACTGATACATTTCATGAGTGTGTAAGTTATGATTATTTCTACTATATCTTGCATGACATTTCCATGCTAAGAGTAAAGTACCTAAAAGTGTGGGATTTTTTTAATGCATCATCCTAGAGTCTCCCAAATAGGATATTTAGGTGACATGTTTTACCAGGAGTGTTGGAGTAGTGAAAACACGCAGAATTTGGGAAGTAAAAAAAAAAGCCTCAGAAATGGAAGACTCTCCTCCTACTCCAAGCTAAGACTTTGTGAGTGAAGAGAAATGCTCCTCTCTGAGCAGCTGGAGCTGAAGAACTTGGAAATTAAAGGATCTAGAGCAATACAGTGCTACAAGAAAGACACAACCCTAAAAAAGCCTTGCCCTAAAACTCCTGTTGGGAAGAGCGATGAGGGTGATGACACCGAGTAACGTGTGGGTGTCTGTGATTCTGCCTTACTGTGTGGCTTTTTGGGCAGCCTAAAGCAGGCCACTCTTTTTAGAATCCCCTTTTTCTGCAACATCTTAAGCTGTTTGTGTCAAGCATCAGGGAACTTTGAGGAGATAAATGTACCCGTGTGAGCGGAGCATTAGGGGAGAACGTGTTTATTTTCTTGTGGGCAGCGTGGGACGGTTTGCAGCGGAAATCACATTTTCCACAATGAGACCTGATCACATAAAAGGTGGAAGAGCAGGTCCAGTAGCCTGGGAAACAGCAGTGGGTGCACAGGGCAGTTCTGTGAGTGCACAGAGGTTGTTCAGCAGAGTGGTCAAAGCCTGCAAGGACAGCACCGAGCAAAATTAGATTCCTTGAGCTTGAGGTGATTTGATGACACTCGGCTTTTCACAGATCAGCCCCTTAATTCAGCTGGCAAGATTAGCTGAGCTAGTGTTAGTTGAGATCAGTGTGCCCTGGACCCTGAGAGGAAGCTCAGCTGAATGTGTGGGATGATGCAGTGGAGTGACACAGCACCCCTGGAACTCCGTAACCTCCCAGGGCCAGCTACTGTGTGTCCCCCCGGTCACACTACCAAAAAAGGGACTTGGCAGGATGTGACACCGTGTATGAATTACTTCATTTCCTTGATCACATCAGCCATACAGAGGAGTGTTATGTGGATGAGAAGAAAATCTTTTAGGTTCTTGCAGGGAGTTTTTTCCTCCTGGAGAACCTCGCCCGTAACAAGGGGTTTCGCTGCGGTCTGACTGGTGCTCTAACGAAGCAATGAGCTCCTCTGGGTGATTGCTAAGTGGGATTCCCTGCCATAAACCTGCCAGAAGCTGAACTTTTGCTTTACCTCCCTCATTAAGAAACTGAATTATGCTTTCAGGTTTTTTGAAATTTTTTTGTGGTGAGACAAATTCATTTCCCTGCCTGTTCTGTTTCTGTAGTGGCTCAGAGACTGCTGTCTAGGGACGAGTATAACAAACAGAGCTGGGAAGGAATAACATGCTTGCTGCGTTCTGCCAGCCCCCAGTGACCCAGTGGCATTCCATCATCCTCCCTGCAGTTTTGTCTTTGATGTGTCTAATCACTTTTAAGCCAGTATAAAATGTGGGCATTCACAGCATCCTGTAGCAATGAGTTGCAGAGTTGAGCAAGATGAGCACAAGACTTGGTCTCGCTCATTTTGAATGCACATTCTAATTGTGTTCAGTGCCCTCTGATGCTCCTCTGGGAAGCTGGGAACACTCAGTCTCTCATCTCCATTGCACTTTCGATTTTATAGATCCTGCCACCTCCCTCCTCAGTCACCGACTGTCCCCTGACTGAGGAAAGCAGGTTTCAGCCACAGCCCATTAAAGGTGCTGGATCGTTTCTGTGGCACATTTGTTTGCTTGGTTTCTTCCCTCTCCTTCCTTTTTGTATCTGTTTATCTTTTTGAGATGGGACACCACAAAGAATCTGACCCAGGGACACAGCATTCCTTTGACAATAACATGTGGATATCCTGCAGTCTCTTAATCTTTTTCTAAGGATTCTAATTATTGAATTATTGCTTTCTCTGATATTACTTGGGGGTTTCTGGACCTGACTATTATAACTATTTGATCTTTTTCCAGGTTGGGAATAGCTAATTGACAGCCAGTCACTGTGTTTGAACTCTTAGAATTGGTTTTCCCTTGTCTTCACCTTTCAGATTGCATCTGTTTGCCCCCACAGTGTTTGCTATAGAAATATTTCCACTTAGTAGCTTTAATAAATGTGCTCTGCTGTGAAGCAGAGGCAAATGGGTCGCTTTCAGTCAATGTACAATTTTGAAAACAACTGAATTATTAAAATAAACTTTATAAATATTTAGAGAAACAATTGATTTTTGTTTTACAAATGTCCTGTGGGGAGTCAGGCGAAGAAATTAGCTTTAGAAGCATGGCTTAATCACGCTGCATTAATCAAGAGCTTAACTAGGTGCTGCTTTTGAGGCTAGAGGGGTAATGTTCATGCTCTTCCTCTTGGAGGAAATAACTGTCTAGTAACTCAGATTTGAATGTGGTTTTATAACCAGCCTGAGGAGGGAGGTGGGCAGAGGTATCATCCTGCCCTCCCCACCTGTGAGAAAGCTGAAAAGCTGCACTTTGTGTCTTTAAATTGGGAAAAGTGCAGTGGTAGCTCCTCACTAATAATGGGAGCACAGGAGCTGTCTGAGCTGTCAAACCCACGGGGAGGAGGCAATGACAACCTGGTAAATGATTTGCTTTTGTCAGAAGGGAACAATGTGTTTGAAAGGATTGCTCTGTTGTGTCAGGAATGCAGCGTAGTGTGAAGCAGAGGGAAGACATGCCATTGTCTGACATGGAGGGACTTTCTGACAACTCTGTGTGTCATTTTGTCTTTATGGGTGCCAGGCTATAAATCTCCTGCCACGGCACACCAAGGGGGGAACTTTGCTGCCTTTGGGTGTTCGGTGCTGAATGTGCTTCCACCAACCTCCCGTGTGTTTGGCACTGACTCCCAGAGCCTGCATTCATACATACATACATACATTTATCTGTACCACTGCTCTGCTTTTCCAGGGTGTTCTTGAGAGCCATCAATAAATTTGCGGAGACAATGAATCAGAAATTCTTGGAGAACATGAATTTTGAAGTTCAGGTAAGTATTTAGGGGTTTTAGCTGGGCCCAGGGGGTGCATGCAGGTCTGCAGAGCCCCATCTGGTCCTGTGCTGATGGTTGGAGTGGGGCAGGATTAGGCCACCTTTGATTGGACATGAGAATCATGCTTTGATTGTTTCTGAGAAGGCACCCCAACAGAGTATTTTGATCCGTGATTCTGCCAGGACTGGCAAGCAGAAAACTCTTTTTTTGGCTTAGCCAGCCACGTGCATTCAGAAAGTCAGTCTTGGATACAGTGCTTGGAGCCTTTATAATGTCAGTATGTAGGACAGAAAAAGCTTAACTTTGTTTGACTCCTGGAGTATTTAGCACTTAGAATTTATTTCTAACTTGTAGTCTTCCCTGAAAAGTCTATCTTCATTTCTTTATTTCTATTAGTTTCCTCTGAAAGAATTTTTAATTAAGGTTCAGGGTTTTTTAGATTGCTCAAAATTATTCTGTGTAACTTAAACATTGGGTTATACATTTTACCATGTTCAGCTTCCTTTAGATAAAAATGTCTGTAGTTTTCACATTCATTAAATTTCTATTAAAATGTAAATCAAAGTTTTTGATTCAGGATTTGTCACTAAGTGCTGCCTGATAGAAATAGGTAGAGAATACACTGACAAGGTATGGTATGAAAAGTGATTCTCTTGCACTTTTACTACGAAGTTCAGGGTTTTGCCTTCTTGTTTTCTTGTGGTTCGTACTTTACAGTTAATCTCACAACTTGCAATCAGTTTTTGGTGATTCCACTGTGCTACACATGAATGTTCAGGCTCATTGTGGTAAAAACTGTTTGGGGGTGGTCTCTTGGTCCTCAGCACAAACCCCCTTGGTCACAAATAGCTACAGAGCAGCCACGTGAGGGGTCACACAGGAAGAGCTGAAAAGACAATAGTAAAAAGAAAGGTAAACCATTCAGTTCCCACTCAGTTACACAGTTCCCAAGTATGAAATGCAGAGCTTTTTCCTCATTTGTACCTTCAAAATATATGAGTTTGCAAATATATCTATATATCTCTACAGTTAATTAGGATTTTTGAATCACAGGGAAAGATGTTTCTCCTGACAAACTTAAAATTTGTTTTTAGTAAATACCGCTGTTGGAAACTCTCTTTGACATATTTATGATGTAATCTCTCTTAGGCTCTTTCAGTTTATTAACAACCAATTTATAAGCTATGATTTCTGTAACCTTTGATCACTTTTTACTGAACAATGTCCCAGTAATTTTTGCAAGCAGGTATCAAAGGTCTGAAGGACATCACTATGTGCAGGCTGCCAAAACCACACAGGCTTGAAAGAATGTGTATCTGTCTAAGTTTTATTAAGCTGTGCTCTGCCTCTCTCAAAGGGGAGAGCAGCAGTTTAATGTGGAGCTTTCATTTCAGCTCCTTCCCGTGGCAGCTCTGGTTGTTCCAAAGTGTTATCAAACAACCGGGGACGCTGTAGTTCAACACTGCACCTCGCAGTTCAAGGGGATGCTTTAGTGCTCTTTTATTCATGACTTGTCAAATAGCTGGAGGCTCTGAGTAAGCTAAACAATGTTAGAGTAAACAAGGAGAGCCTTGTAAAGAATTGTAGTACCCTCAGAGTCTTCATAAGACACTTAAAATCACAAGCCAAGCAGATACTTTAATTTTCTTCCATGAATAAAAGCTCTGCAAACCTTCCAATTGTTCTCTAAATATACCTGTTTAAAAAACTGCCACTGGGCTGAAGAGGGTCTGAATAGTGCAAAGCATATTGTCTTACTGTCTTAATTCTAAATTAAAATTTGGTTTTCCACTGGATGTATCCTTCTATATCAGTATATCTGGGCTGTAAGGAAACATAAGCAGTGGTTAACTCAAAAGGCTGACAAAAATAGTAGAAATAAATAGATGTTACTTCTAAATTATTTGGTTTTGAGTCCCAAATAAATGTATTCCAGTATATGAAAGAGATCATTCCTGAAGTGAAGGCCTCACATATGAGGATGCCATATATCTTAGAAATCAGTTTATCATTTCTTGTGTTGCTCAGAGGTTCCAAAAGGTTGTTGCTGGCTAACCTTGCTCAATAGCTGTGCTAATTACATATGGATTGCAGTTCTGCATACTAGTAGGAAGTTTACAAGTGGCATTTTTCTCCAAAATCAGACTAATGAACCCCCTATCCATCTGAAATGTGTTATTGCTGCTGGTCTCCAGGGGCTGAGCTTGCTTTCATGATAATATTTCAAGGAAAAAAAAAAACACCAAAACTGTCATCTTATCTGTTTTAGGATATGCTTGAGTTTCTTTTGCATCTGCAGTGATTTGTCAGAATTCAAAAGGCTTACAAAGACTTCATATTTCTCCTACATTCCCAAAACAACCCTGAGCAGAATATCTGCAGGGCAAGGGCCAAAGGGTGGCCTTAATGCATGAGAGGTCTTTGTTTCAGAGGTGTGTGAAGGAGGAGGCAGCAGCCTTTATTTATGGATGATTTTTCAGGATAATTATCAAACCTCCTCTTTGTGAGATGCCAAGAAATTTCTTACCAAATCAAATCCACATTTTCCAGTTGGGCACATGCCCAAAACATCTTGGAGTGTTATTGTGGTCTTAAGAGAAAACAAAATGGGTCTCAAAAGGAAAGTTTTTACATTTTTAAAATCTGTTTCTATCTGGTTTTACTTCTGAGAGGCCAATTTGCCTCACAGGGTTTTAAAGTCAGTTGTGGTACTTAAAAGCTTGCAAGTCCTTAATTTGAACATGCTATTCAAATACAAAAGATTCTATTTTTTTCAGCCATTTTGGGGTACTCTGAGGACAAAAGGAAATGTATTTTATAAATCAGGTTATTGAGTTTATACAGTATGTCTCTCTGACCGAGGTGGCAGTGTACTTGGAGCTATTTAGTGAATAAATAGCCCAGTATCTTTAGTAATAAGGCTTCATTTTTCTCTCTATAATCTGGAACGATTTGAGAACTTTCCCATTTTCCTGGGATAATTGACACATGCCAAGTGAGTGCCCTACACCTCAATAAACAGAGCTTCTCAGGGGGCTGAGAACTCTGCACTGCTCAAAACAATAATTTAAAATATTTGGTGAGAGAGAAGAGGAGGCCTTTGGGGGCATAAATAACGTTTATCCTGGTGAAGGAGGCCCTGGATGAGGATGGTGCTGAGTTGGTGTGTTTGCAGCAGGGCCAGCATTGAAATGATTGACTCTGCTAAGGGTTAAGAGCTTTGGTTGGGCCTCAAAGGGAGGAACAAATTTAACTGCAAGATCTTCTGCACATTATAGACAATAATTCATTTAGAAAATGTCTGTGGTTCTGTGTGTGTTTTTGTGTGTCAGTCTCTGTTTTTCCTGGTTATTGGCACACCAGAGTTTTCCAGGCTAGAAAGGACAGAGGTCACTCCAGTTCTTTGATGGAACATTATATTTCCAGTGTGGGTTCCCAACCCAGGGTTGTATTGCACCATACAAAATGAAGAGTTCTGTTACAAGTTTTGTTTCAATCCTTTAAATTACCACTAAACATATTTACCACTGCCTTTCTATCTCTCTGTGATACCTCCCACTGTTTTTCAGATACAGCTACGTCTTTAAGTGTCTGAAGCTGCTGCTGACTGCTTAGAAGCTTTTGAAAATAGTATTTACTTCCTTAAATTCGTGTTTCCTAGTGAAGTTTCTCTTTTCCCATTCCACTCTTTAACATGTGAGAAGTACTTTGACTGTCTGGAGAACAAGTCATTTGCTTTCAGGAACGAAGGGTTCTGCACTGGAAGTGAGAGAGGGTTTCATCTTATTCAAGTACATGACATCAGTAGTCATTTAGGGATGTATTTTGTCCTTCTTTCATGTAGAGAGCTCTTCACAAATCATACTGAAATTTCATACAAATGCTGGTTGAATTAGAACTCAAAGAGGAGACAGTGGATGCTTTTTGAAGTGGTGCTCAAATGCAGAGTAATTACAGTGGTGCCTTGAGCTCCAAGTTAAGATTCACCAGTGTTACTGTGTTTCCCCAGTCCTGCCTTGGTTCAGGGTTTAATGTTGTTGGCTAATGAATCTCCTGTGGATCTTTTTTTAGCAGTATTTATTCAGCTGCTCTGTTATTAAAAGCAAATGTGTAGTAGTGGTTATTAAAATTCATCTTTCTTGCTTTTCTGCTAATTGCATAATACTAATGGTGTACATCTTTGCACAATAGAGAACTCTCATATTGCTTGCACCATTTGGTTTCATAAATTATTCTGCATTATGCATCATTTAATATTATTCCTGCTTTCCTCAAAATTATTATAATTTCCTTATATTCAATTTACAGCTGTGGAACAACTACTTTCATTTGGCTGTGGCTTTTATTACCCAAGATTCACTACAACTGGAAAACTTTTCCCATGCAAAATACAACAAAATCCAGAACAAGTAAGCAAAAAATGTATATTTAATTTGTGTCTTTAATTCTGTAGTAAAATTATAAGAAAGGTGATGATAAAAGCACCTTTTGTATTTCTTTTTTCCCTAGATATGGAGATATGAGGCGTTTAATTGGCTTTGCCATCCGTGACATGTGGTACAAACTTGGTGAGTACTTGGACCACTGAACCTGCCTCATGTTTCTTGATTCATTGAAAAATATCTGACATGAAGCACTTTTGTAAATATTTCTGCTATTTTGAACTTAAAATATGTTTTAACTCCTGTGATTAAGCTTGGAACTGTCATGAGAGACAGTTTGACTACTGACAGTTTTTTATCTTTAAGAGAACAACCTTCTCTCAGATTTCAAATGTGGCTCAAATCAGATTTCAGAAAACCTATCTTGTGGAAATTGAGACTGAATAGGTTTTTCCCTGGGAAGCTTCTTGCTCAGCCTGAACCTACACTTCCAGAATTTAGGAGGCTTAGACTTAGAATCTGTTTAGATTAAAATTCCAAAGTTTCTGTCCATTTTCCTGTCTAGCCACATTCAGCTGCTCCTCCTTTGAGAGTTTCTTATTAACTCCTTTGAGATCGTTTTTCTTATTAACTGAACTTCTGTAGAATGTTTGTTTTATCTTGGAAAACTTTTGTGTGGATAATTAGTGTGGCACTCATAGGAGAAGAACACCAGACTCAGAGTACTTAGTTATGGAACAAGTCAATTGTTTATGACAATATTTTTATCTCCTCAAAAGCCTCAGGCAGTGTTGACATTCTTGCACAGGTCACTGGGTTTGCTGCTGGTTTGCTGCACATCAGAGTAACATTTGAAGTACATCTTGGACCTGTTTGAGGGGGTTTTTTGCAGATCTGGGTGTTTGTTGGCAGCTGATCCGAGTTCTGCTACAAGAGAATTCCGTGTGGTTTTAGGAGTCGAGGTGATGACAAATGGGGGTCAGAAGCATAATGGGTACAACTTCAAGGACTATTCAGTCATTACCAGAAGGAAATATTCAGATACCAGCATGGGGTATGAAAACTTCTTCCTGCTGGATGAGTAATAAGAAATCATGTTGGTGGCTGATGTGGTCAATTGAAATGACACCCTGCTTTGTGTACCCAGTACCAAAGAAATGGATGACGAGGAAGCAGCTGTGGGACGAGGGCACAAATGCTGGGTGGTCTGGGCAAGTACATGGAGGGTGACCCCACCCTGCCGGGGAGCACTGGCAGAGGCCAGCCCTGGAGCGTGGAGCCAGAAGGGAAGAACAGTTACAGTTCAGCAGAAAGTCAATCTCTCCATTTTACTTAATAGGAAAAGCCTTCCTGAAGCCAGGATAAAATGAGTTTGTTGTTCTTTGAAGCACCCTGGGATGAGTCAGGCTGTTAGTCTGGCTCAGGAGGGGTGGGAAGAGCCTCAGCTCTGGGTGCTGGAGGGATCTGTTGCCTGTAGCCAAAGGAGAAATGACCCTCAAGAAGAAAGAGCCCAACCCCAAATAAATGTGGAAGCTGGTCCTACTTCCATGTGGGAGTGGTCAGACCTTCTGAGCCGTGTCAAGCTCAATTATTCTCTGTAAAAGCCACAGAAAAAAATGGACCAGCCCAACTGGGGCACTACTGAATTGTGGGGCACAAAAGAAAACTGGAAGAGTTCCACAAGGTAGTTGCTAAGAACTAATGACTTTTGCTTTTTAGAACCTCACAGTTCTGAGCTGCCCTGACAGCAGGTGATTGTCAGCTGGTTTCAGAAATAGAAATACACTTGAATTGATAAGCTTCCAGACAGTCTTGTGGCTGATCACTTCTATTTACTGCAAGATTGATGCATTGCTTGGTTTGATTTATTGGTTGCAATGTCTGATGTTATTCAGAAATGAAAGCAAGGAATGGTTTTCTCCTTCATAAGACAGAAAGGTTACAGAGTGAGGCATTGCTGTGTGTCTCTCTCCTACTGAGAGAATTTGGGGACTTTGCAGGTTTATTTATTACTTTCTACTCTAAATATTTATAAGGAGGTGTCAAAAGCTGAAAAACTGAAGTGTTCACTGAAAAATCTCAACTCAACTCATATGAATTGACATGAATAGCCAATCCATGCCTGTTCCTGGCACTAGATTCTGCCACTTCGGAAGGAGGCAGTGTCCATTCACATTCTCCCAGCCTTTGAGAAGGAGCAGACAGGAGCTGTAAGACTTTACCAACACAGATGGCTTAAACAGTGCTTTAAATGATTGCATGTCCTACATGCTTTCCTAGAAGTTTGGGGGTTTTTTTCACCTCAAAAATCCAATTTGTGGTTTTGCTTCAGGCCAGAACAAAATCTGCTTTATCCCTGGGATGGTGGGGCCCATCTTGGAAATGACTCTTATTCCAGAAGTGGAACTGCGAAAGGCCACGATCCCGATTTTCTTTGACATGATGCTGTGTGAATATCAGAGGACAGCAGAATTCAAAAAGGTAATTAAGAACACTCTGTATGCAAAGGCATTAAAATACCACGTGCTCAGTATTTCTGGTTAAATGTGTGTCATGTGGGCTTTTCTGCTCCCAGAAAGTCAAATCCTGAGTATTAAGAACCAAAGGAATGGCTTTGTGCAGCGAGGGTGGGCTCTCCAGAGTGATTTAGTTGGCCTCAAGTATAACTTTTGTTGCAATGACAGCAATAAGACACTGCAATAGGGGCCCAGAGAGGTTGCAGGATCTTAATCAAAATTTTCAGAGTTCTTCTGAGAAAGCTTCTGAGCAACAAGGCTTACATTGAAGGCAGCCCTTTGTTAAGTAGGAGGTAGAATTAAATGACCTCTGGGGATCCTCTATAATCTAAATTTTTCCTTATCCCCCTTCCATGTGAGATAATGATAAGCCGAAATGTCCAGTATTTAGTACAAAGTATGTGACAGAAGTAGCAGTGAATAGTTAATTCCATATTATCCCATTTTCCAGGGAACTCCAACTTTTCTAAATGTTTATTGTGAGAAAAATAATCACTGTGGAGAACTCACGTTCCTGAGGTGTTCTCTGCAGTCATTTTGAAAAGAAAAAAAGAATGTTTAAACCACAGGGAGGAAATATTTTTGGTTGATGGAATAGAAAGAGGGATGGTGGGAGAGGGCACTTGGAATTTTAATCTAAATCCCCTGTCACCACTTGCTGTGCCTGCCTGGGCAGTGAGTATCCACTGGCTTCTTCCCTATCTGACATCTCCATTCTCATCAGGACACTCTTTGGGCACGGACTCACCTTATTCTGTGTTCCAGAGTAACTTTTCCCAGTAAATTTTGAATTGAATATTCAGGCTTTGTAGTTACGCAAATAATTAACCAATCTGTGCAAGGGGAAGTGACAAACAAAAAGACATCATTTCAGGCACATGTAAACAGAAATATCTTGTGTACCCAGCTATGTTTAATACTTTAAATCATTTGGGGCATTTCTGTGTCAACTAAGTGTGGAACAAACGAGCAGATGGAATTTCCATTTTGGTCTGTGTTCCGCAGTGCAAAGCTTTTGGTTCAAGGCCAAGATTAAAAACCACTTTGCCTCTGTGCATCTGTTCCCTCCATGTCCTGATAGTCCTATATTTGCTGTCTTGAAAATGTTTCCCTGCACATGGCTTATACCTCATCCCTTGGGAGAGGCACAGGGATCTGTGCAGAGCAGAAATCCCGGGGACTCATCACTCAAACTGCCCGATTAACGGGAGCAGCAGCTTGGGAGCCTGGGAGGTGCCAGACACTTCAGTGACCCTTAAATCACCTCTCAGGCCAATATAAATAAGTTTCAGGTGGTATTTTACAGTGCCAAGGAACAAGGACGTTTTACTGCAGTTTAAGAGGGAAGAGATAGTTTTTATCATGAAGTGTTTCATAATCTCATTAGATTCTAATGTTCTGCTTTAGGAATTGCAAATCATTCACTGGCCAGGAATTGTTTTATTCTCTCCTTTCCCAAGGATGAGATAATTAAGATAAATAAACTTGACTCGGTAAGTTTAGCTCTTCTGGTAAGTTTTTAAAAACATATATTTTAAAGGAAAAGCACATTAAGATTTATGGTTTAAAATTCTTACCTTAATTAAAAAGGGCAAATAATTAATATGAATGGATGATTATTGGATGCACAAACACACAAACTCTAGCTTTTATCAGTGCACAGTTTTCATGTGCAAATTGACATTTAGAGCATAAAGGATATTTTCTGAAAGCTTTAGTATAAAATTTGGAGAATGATTACATGTTATTTCCAGAGTGCCTGTGGCACTCAGGAGCCCAGAATGACATTCAGTTAAAACACAATTTTGCAGAAGTTTAAAAAATAAATAATTTATTTCTAATCTAATCCGCTCTAATGAGAGAGGAGAGGAAAAAAAAAGAATTCACAAACAGAAACATCTTTACAAGCTATGCCTGTACAAGCACTGGAACCAGAGCTTGTCTGGTGCCTCCCACAAGATTTAATAACCTTTCCCAAAAAGCCTGTTTTTGTTAACGTTCCCTGGGCTTGTGCTGGGCCAGCACCATGACAGGGCTCTGTTCTGGGGGGAGGCACACAGAGAAAAGCAAAATTCCACCTGTGGTTATCTGAAGAATGACGTGTTATACACATTTATTTAACGGGTTGGAATCTGTCCGTAGGTGTTTGACACAGTCAGACATTTTCTTCCAATCCCTTCTTCTACTTTGCACATATAACTTCCATTCACTTCAGGCACTGTTATGTAAGTTTATAATTTTAACTTTAATTGAAGATGTAGGGAGGGAGCCATTATTACCTACTAATTTTAGCCATCAAGGCTCTGTCTATCATGAGCTCAGAGAGCGAGGAATCTTGGAAAGGCAGTTTATCCCAGTTACTTTCAGTGTCTGTGGATAGAGTTAGTCTGAAGTTATATCCCTTTCTCCATCAAATATAAAGGGAAGCTCATTGTTTATGTGCTGGACACATGTTGGTGACCCACCTTTCCTGGAAAGATCAGGGTGTGCATTTTATTAAGGCTCCAGAAAGCAAAACACATCATCGAGCAACCTCGTGCTCTTTGTTCTAACTGTAATCTGAGGCTAAGACCTTGAAAATGCTTGATTTAAAACAAACAAACAAACAAGGAAACAAAAAAATCAAACTGAAAAAAAAAATTAGCTCTTTGCAGCGTAAATGAAAATATCATTGAAATAAACAGGGACTCGAGTTAGGTTACGGATTTAACTTGGCTTAGGAGAGATTAATTCATCTGTGTTTATGTTTTTGTTCCAGTAAGTCTCTCTGTTTGTGTTTGGGTTTTTCAGTTTAGTATCTCTCGTGGGTTCTGCCAATTGCTGGAGCCATCTGGGGGAGTTCTGTGTGTTTGCTTTCCTTCCTGACTGCTGTGGCACTGGAAGCGGTGCTGGCTGATGGGGTGCTGTGGGACTCGCAGATTTGTTGGACAGATGCTCATTCTGAGCAATCCTGGTGCAGCCTCCAGACCTCCCGAGCTCAGAGCTCTCACAGGTTGCTAAATGAGTGTTTTATCTCAGCAAGCCCTCCCACCTGGTGCCTGTGCTTTATCACTGCTGTAAATGGCCTTATTTCTGGCTCTCGGTTCTTGAAACTTCGTTGTGCAGAAAGATTCCAGAAGGACGTGGGATCCCCCCAGCAGCAGAACCCAGATTTGTATGGCCTGGGGCTTCCATGTGGGAAACATGGCCTTGCTCTTGGTTTGGTGTTGAGGTGTGCTCAGAGCTGGGGAGATTCCTTGGATCTATTAGACAGATAAACAGGTGAGTCTAAAGCTAAACTGGTGCCAATGACACTAAGGCACAGTCTGTTTAAGTTAGAGGAGACTTTAATTCCAGGGCTTAATTTTGGCAGAGAAACACTAAAACTTAATTCTGTATTTCTGCCAGCTTTTTTACTTGTTTTGATCCAAGCAACTGATTCTTTTTTTTTTTTTGCAGCTTGTTGAGAAACTGCAGGAAAGATGCTTAGGAAGAGTTTTTTTGTTCAGATCCAGCAAAGTGAAATTATTGCCTCTTCGAGAAGTAATCAATTCTCTACCTGCTGAATAAGTACTAGGAAGGATTTAAGAGGTGGTCAGTTTTTAACTGGTGCTTGACTAGCACTAAATTCACAGATTTCTGTCTTACTGCAGTAAATCCACAGGCTTCAGCTCTAGAAAATAGCTGGATTGGGAGTTTTTGTTTAATATCTCCTTGTCATGCACTTATGTTACCCACATATATAAACACTAATACACATACTGCTCACACGTAGGAATTAATTCAGAGCCCTTTAAACTTCTTTTTTGGTCTGCAGTAGACAGAGTAATTTTATTTTTCCTGTTAAGCTATTTTTCAATGATGGCTCTTTATTCTCTAGTATTAGTACAGTATGTACTGTCCCACAGGCAATCTTTAATTTGTATTCTAATTTCAGAGACAGAATTAATATTGGAGCAGCAAAACCTGCAAGTAACAGGACCAAGAGTGAAAACCAAACCAAAATCCTTTTTGGGCTCTACAGAAAAAATAAGACCCTCTCTTGTTTGACACTTCTATAAAAAATAATTAAGAAATAGTACTAATGTAGAAGTTCTTCTACTTAAATCACAAAATGGGCTTGATGTTTCTGAACAATTCATAGTTTTCTCTGAGAATGTTATGGGAAGTGGTTCTTAAATGGACACTCTGAGATCTGAAGTCATGAGGTCTCTTGAGGGGCAGTGGGGAGTTCAGTGCACCACATTTACTGCTGATTTCTGCTCAAGCCCTGGATTGCTCAGTGCTGCTGTTGGTATTCCTCATGTACACACTGTACAGGTCTCCAAATTCACCCTCAGCAATGACCTTTTCTATGTAGGCATCTCACTGGGTGATAAATAGCAACCTATTGTCTCACTTTTCCCCTTCCTCAGAGGTCTGAACCGTTCCAGGCCCATCTAGAACAGCGCTATCCACGTTTTCATGAGCAGTTCTTCCCTCCTCATTCATTGTAAGCTGTGCTGTCCCTGGTGCTGGGCTGGAGAAGGGGCCTGTCTGTGCCATGGTGTGGTGTGTACACAACTTGGATCCAAGATCCCGTGTCACACTGACCCCCTGGCTGTGTTTAACTCCCTCTGTTTGAAGCTTGTCTGTCTGGGGCTGTGCTGTGACCACGTGAACAATTCTGTTTCCACGCATTTACTGCTGTGGGTTTGGGTTTGTTGTTTTGACCTGGTTTGAGGAATATGGAGTGGTGGAAGTTGCTCCTTCCTCCCTGCCCCTTCCAGAGAAGAGAGGAATGCATCTGCTCTGCCAGCTTCTCTGCACCCAGGCTCTTGCTCTCTGCGTGAGGAGTGTCAAAGTTTGGCTGCTCAAGGCGCTGTTTCAAAGCTCCTTGGAAGGAGCAACACCCACCTCAGTGTTCTGTGAAAGAGCAATTTGCAGGATCAGGATGGACAGCAGATCTGGGTTGGATGCTGCAGAACAATGGGCAATATTTGGCCTTTGTTCTTGAAACATGCTGAGTAATTTTTCTGGGTGGAGAGTTTTAATCGTGACCTACTTGAAGGAGGTGCATGGAGTAAAATGTTTTCAGATGGAATGTCATGTTCTTTACAACTGAAGGATTTGTCCCTTCCACAACACATCTGGAGAGATGTGTGACCTGTTTGGAGTACTAAGGGGATGGGCTGTTTCCATCTGTGTAGCCCTGGGCTGAACCTTTCGCCGAGGGTATATTAAAGTAAGGTAAAAAATCTTGCATTGCAGTTATCTGAAAGTACCTTACATCAAATACTCCAGTAATTCTTTCAACTGTGAAAGGTTTCCAGTTCTCTGTCAGGATGATCTGGATCCCAGTCTGCCAAAGCTCTCAATTACACAGAAATTCTCCAGGGAGAAACAGAATTATTCATGTAGGACAACTGTGTGAAATTTTGTGTGAAAGAAGAACGTGCAAAGTTGCTGTGTTAGCACAGTAATGAATTCTGTCATTTTTACAGAGCTGTTAATAATTACATAATTAGATGTAAAGCAACGGAGCTTTATTTCACTGTAAGTCTCCACTAATGCTTTCTCTGGGCCTCTCAGTGTGTTCATGTGTACAAATACATGAATCACTCCACAGAGGTACATTTTCCCTGCCATGTTGAAATGTGTTTGCCCTCTGGAGAGCTGCTCAGTGTTTTGATTTTTCTTGCTTTGATAGTTTGAAAATGAAATCATTCTGAAGTTGGATCATGAGGTGGAAGGAGGACGAGGGGATGAACACTACATGCAGTTGTTTGAGTCCATGTAAGTAGTGCATGAGAATAAATGCCTTAAGAGTACCTTTTTTTCTTATTATTCCCAGTTACCAGGTTGATAACCTCACTTAAAACAGAATCTCAGCATTTTTTTTTTCATCAAGGGACTGGAAACACCACACTGCTTCGGTACACCTAGTTTGAATTGTGGTTTTGCTCATCAAAATGATTTTTCTAGTTGCTTTTCATTATTCTGTGCTTTAGGTAATTTATGAAGAAATTATACCTGACCTGCATTTCTATTTACAACTTTCAAGCATAATCAAATATTCTCCCACTATTAGTCTTTCCACACTGTTCTTTATAGCTTATTGTCCTGATTTCAGTCAGGGTAGAGTTAATTTCTTCTCAGTAGTAGTTTTTATTTGCACTAATAAGAAGGCATTTTAAAATGCTTTACTTGCTTTTCTCAGTGTCTAGATTGGACTGCACGAGATTATTGTCTGAATTTAAATAAGGTGAATGAGAATATTAATGGAATGAGAATATTAAGTGCTAAGGTCTAATCAAAGTATCTATATTTCTGATAATCCTAAAGCCTCAGATTACATCATATAGCGCTTCCCTCTCTTCTTGGCCATCCACACTCAGCTTTACTCCCAGACTGAATAGCCACGTTTTCACAGATGGCAAGTTGGGTGTGACATCTTGGGCAGTGCTGGAGTCCTTGTACATCCCTCTGAGAGTTTGTCCCTGGATTCGTGTGTTTTAGTTTGTCACAGCCCTCACCAGATGAGCCTTGAGAGCTTTGGTGACACCACAGTGGGGAAAAGTTCACTTTCAGTGAAAGCTTTTTTTTTTTAAATACTGAATTATATAATCAAATAATAGTATACATGTGTTATCTTATTTATATAATATGTCATTATGTTCTAACTAAAAATAAACATAATTTAAATCAGCCATAATTTAAATGTTTGCTATTTTACTTTAGTTCCTGTCCTATGAGCAGGCAGATAAAATATAGAAAGGCAGACTTGAAAAACATGAAAGTACTGACACTTTCCAGGCAATATAACTGTTCTTTGAAAGTGCTACTGGGCAAGGACAGATGAAGTTTTAAATAACACTCTTTTCACTTTCTAACATGCAATGCCTGTGTTAACTGAGATATTTTTCCAAATATCCATACCAAATCTTCCTTGCCTCAGTTTAGGCCAATTATTTCTTGGAACATAAAGAATCCTTTTTTCTGTTTCTTTTTTCACAGCAGCTTTTAACGAATTTAAAAGTTTCTGTCTGGTTTTCTTCGGGCTTCTCCTTTAGGGTAGACAACCCAATGTTTCAATTTATCCTATGGAATTTTTCTGGACATTCCTACAATGTCTCCATCTATTTTAAAATACTACATTTCCCTAAAGCTGGAGAGAGTAATCAAACTGAGATTTTATCAATGCAAAGAGCAAAGGTTCCCTCAGACCCCGTGTGTGAGGCTCTTTGAAGTTCCCTCTTTCTGAGCTGTGTGACACTGTTTGCCTGCTTTGTTCTATCATTTTTCTGGAGAAGTGGCACCTCTCCAGTTAAGCCCCCTCTTTCAGTGGTGCACTCAGATACTGTCATCAAACACACCACAGAGCATTTGATCTCCTGCCTTCCCAAGGCACCCTCCGTGCTTTGACATACCTATTTTTCCCCCTAGTACTGTCCCACTTTCTACAAGGCTTCAAGTTCAAGGTTTCCACATTTCTAAAGGTGCCACTTGATCTTATCTCCAGATAATATTTTTTGTTCTGTCCTTGAAGTCGTTGAATGACACCTGTAGAGGGACAGAAGGAAGCAGAGCTTGGTGACCTACCTGTGGTAGAACCTCCTCTTCCCTCTCTCTCTCCTCTCCTCTCCTCACTGTTAGTTTGGTTTGGTTTAATTCTCCCTTCCTTCACACCTTTCAAAGCAGGGATTTCAAGCCTCTGTCCCCAGCTGGATGGGGACCCAGTTAACCTGGGCTCCACAGTTATTCATTTGGTCCTATTTTCATCAGCTGATTTCCCAAAACTGCATTCCTGCACAGTTCCAGTGCCACCTGGATGCAGACACTGAGCAGCAGTCAGTGACTGTCTGGGGTGCTGATGGTCACCTCTGCAACCAACATCCCCCACACCGGTGGGGTGCTGGGAAATTGCTGATTCCCAATGAACTAGAGAGGTTCAGCAGAAGTTTAATTAAGCATCTGTCCCTGTTAGTGTGCCCCATGTGGGGTTCTGACCTGTGCTGGTGAGTGCTGTCCTGGACAACACCCGGGGGGAGCTGGGATCCCATGGGATAGGGGAGAGGCTGTTTTCCATAGGCACAGTACACAAGGCTGCCCTGTTTGGGGAAATGCAGGAGGATTTAGCTCTGTGGTGCCATGCCACTTGTCCTTAGGCTCAGAAAATGAATTCTGGCATGTTTTAGTTACTAATATAGGCACAACAGAAAACAACATTTGGCAGCTCTCCAGTTCCCCCATCATTGCAGTGGCCCACGTTATTCAGTTGTTTTCTTGATCTTTATTTAATTTTTTTCTTTTTCAAGCTCTGTTCAAAAAAAAATCAAATGTTTCTTTCTCCTTCCTGGAGGGAAAAAATTCTGAAGTTTTATGCTCCTTTTTATTGGGATTACTGTATAAAGCTGAGCAATACAGTTTTTTTTTTAAATCTTCCCCCAAAAGACAGGTGTTCCTCTCTCCTGTTGTTTTTGTAGTTCTGCTTTATGTGCACTCCAGTTCACCTTTCTGTGGTGACTGGAGTTATGTACTAAGTCCTGGGTGAGACCCAGCAATAGCTTGTGGGTTATGTCAAGGTTTTTCTACTTGTATTGGAAAGAAATGTGACTCATGTTCACTGTGCTCTCAGGGAATGTTCAGAGGTCTGCCTTGTTTGCTGTCACTCCAAGGGAACCTATGGCAAAAATTCCTATAAATCACTTGAATGGTGACTGTGCTTTCTCTGTTGGTGTCTCACCCTGTTTCTGATGCTCACATATTAAAACCACACCATTTGTCCTGCATAATATTCCTACGTGGTTCTGAGGCTTTCCTACTTTCTTTCCCACAAATATAATTCAACAGGCTCCAGCCTTTTCTGTCAGTTGTCAGCTCTTCAATATTTGTTATTTACCTTCAATCTGCAGTGTGTTTAATGTTATAGGGCATATTTCAGTTATTTATTTAAATACTGCTGCCGTTGTTTCAGACTCATCAGACAACAGCAATTAAAGTGTTGGGGTTTTATCTGTCCACCACATCTTGTGCAATGTAAATGTTCTTTCAGACAGCTGTGTACACCCTTCCTCTGTCTCAGCAAAGTGACTCCACTGGACTTGTACAATCCAAGGAATAAACTTTGGGTGCTGGTTTTACTTTGCTGAAGTTGGAACTTTGAGCCTGGCTCCATTCTGGGCCGGAGTTGCCACGATTTCCTTTGCAACTGAACTTAATATAAATATGTATTTTCTGAAGAAGGTTTAAAGAATTAGGAGGAGTAAAAAAAAAAATATCTGCAATTAATTAAAACATGGTGCTTTATAATAATTATTTTAATGGTGTACTTAAAGATTAGTAAGAGATCAATTTTTTACCTGGGTGTCTTGAAAACAATAATGTTTGATATCAGTTGAATACCACAATTAATTACTAAGGACTAAGAGGTCAGAACTTCCCAACTACCAATATAAAGCAGGGCTGCCTTGGGGAAAATGAACTGCATCTCTGCCAGATCCAATGCATGCATCTGCAATATATATGTGAAAATAAATGTATATATGTGTGCATATAAATATATATGTATAAAATGCATATTTCGTAGTGGAAAAACAGGATGTTAAGCAGAGGAAAGAAGCTCTTAAGCAAAGAAAGAAAATTATCCTTAGTGAGATGCTGGTAATCGCTTCATGATGTTCAAATAGTTAAACTTCTAAAACAAAGCTCTGATAATAAAGTGAAATGTCTACTCCTAAATCACTTCAGCACTTTATAGAAACAGTATATGCTAATGCTTTGTTAATGTAAAGTCAATCTGATGATGCCATTCTATAAAACTCATTTTCCTCTATTTTTATCAAAAGGGATCGAGCAGCTCTTTTCAATCTGCAGTAAGCTGATTGTTTGGTTTTGCTTATTTCTCCAGGGCAAATTACTCTGGTGAGGCCTTGTTAGTGAATGTCTTTTTTGTCCTGAAATTGTAATTCTTGTCAGTCTGAACTTTCTACTCTTGTTTAACTGTACAAAAGGAAGGAAAAGGTTGCATTTTGTGTTGAGGAGAGGAAGGTGCAGTGTTTATTATAGCATTTTGCAATATAGTTTGTTGCAATAGTGTGGCATTCCTGAGTTTGTGATATCACTGATGCAGGTTGCTCTGTCCTGAAGTTGTGGGCATACCCTCGGCTTCAATGTCATTTTCAGACAGGAAAAATAAATGTTTCTCCTTTTTTCATTTGATTTATGTGCCACCTGTCTTCTGAATACCTAAATTCCCAACTCACAAAGGGAATTTCCAGTGCATCCTGCAGTGGATTTAACCCTCCCTCAGTCTTTGACTTCAGGTCCAAACAGTTTTCCGGCTGACGGGCCGCTGATTTTCACAGAATTGTCCCAAGGTTTTTTGTGTTTGCAGCCTTAAAGACTGTGCCCAGGAGCACCCTGGCATTTCTGACCTGGTGGAGAGGTTTGTCAGCCTCGTTAAAGGCCTCCTGGAGAAGCTGCTGGACTACAGGACCGTGATGAACGATGAGAGCAAGGACAACCGCATGAGCTGCACCGTGAACTTGCTGGTACGTTCCCTCCTGGGATCCTTGTGTGAGCAGAGGGAAAGCACCAGAATCCTTTTACTAAAGGTCAATCTTCCTGGTGACAGCAGTGGATGACAACACTATGGGGATATAAATTCTGAAGCAAGAGTTTTTTATATCTGTTTGCACGGATATATCAGTAGTCTGAAAGCAACACCCCTCAACTTCTTTGGTTTTGCCCCTGTGTTTTATCCAGTTTGGTTCTGTTGAGTGAATAAGGAATTCTACTGCTCACATGCCTATACCTTTTGTTAGGCTTAACATGCCAGTGGGCTTTGGCCAGGTTCAAGTTGTGCTTGAGGAACTTAACCCACTTGCAGCTTCAGCAACTCCACGGCTGCAGTTTTTAAACATGGGGAAGAAACCTTGGGACACTTGCAGGGAGGTGCTGAGAAGATTTGAGTCTCTGATCTGGTCCTGTGGTTTTTTCCATTCCTCTTTTGTAATGAGGGTATGTCATAGAGAGATTCCTTCCCCAGGGAACTCCTTGAAGCTGAGAAGGAAGCTCCATCACCTTTAAAGTGTTGCACTGACATACTCTCTGTTCCTCAGCAATCTCTGCTCAATGTGGAATAAATTCCTGCCACTATTCGGGAGACAATTCTGGTCCTACATTTTGCACAGCCTTAGCAACTTAGTACACCTGCAAATATGTTATGGTGACAAAAAATGGGCTTTTTTCCTGGAATTGGCCCCTTTAGAGGTACTGCACAACTCTGCCATGTATTTACAGTGCTACATATCTGCTTCAATACATACCAGCTTTTCTGGCCAACATGTTCTGCCAGAGACTGTGGTTTGTTATGTTAATGCACTTGGATAAGTATATTTTCCTCTTCTCCTACAACAAAACTTTCACTAATGATTTCTTTAAAGGAGTATACATATATACGTATAATAACACATGCATATAACTAATTAAAAGATTATTTGAAGTAGTAGTTTCAGGTTTAAACTTCACATAGTCTGTAAATAATCTCTTTCTTAGGCTGTGCAATGAGCAAGAAAAGCAAAGCCTCAGCATGCACATTTATATCTATATTTGCCTTGTGTTTTATTAAAATACATTAGGAGATAACTTAAATTTCTGTGTCCCTAGAATTTCTACAAGGACATCAACCGTGAGGAGATGTACATCAGGTATGACAGCTGTTCTGTTAGATCTCTTCTGGAGAGGGCAACAATATTGCCTTGTGAATTCTGGTTTTATTGCTGTGCTCGAATTTCTGTGCTTAATATTAGTTCACCATCCACAGTGACTCAGTGGTAGCCCTGGTCTCATCTGTATTCTCACTGCACTATTTCTTTAGCCTCCAGCAGTTTGGAATCTATGATGTGTATTCAGCAGCAGCATTTTTTCCTAACTTCTAGTTGATCAAATCACTCAACATTCATTGTTTATTATTTAAAATTAAGAAAATGCAGCTAGATTTGAGGTTTGAGGGAGGGTGTACCCTCCATTTAGAATGGCTGAGAAAGCATTCAAGTTTTGTAGAATAACCCAGTCTCTTCCAATATGCAGCACTACACACAGCAGGGTTACTGGTGAGGCATTTGCTGGGAGAGCTAAAGCTACACTGGCAATTCTTTCAGATGTGTTGTGGCCTTTTGCTGTCTCCAAGAGTTTTGCATATGAGCTGCAGCAGATCTCATTGCTTCAAAGCTCCTCATTTCCTGCCTCTCCTCTCCTTCTGCAAAATGTGCAGAGCAAAGCCCAGCATCCCAAAAATGAGATGATTCAGAGCTAAACCTTGAACCGTGAGCTGGAGTGGCCATGGGGAACAACCTTCCCTCTGTGGGCATTACTGAGAGATGACAACCAGGAATGGGAATGCCCTGAACTGCTGCAACAAGGTGTGGGAGCTCCTGTGGCCCAAAACACAGAGGATGGGATGCACTTTTCCATTCTGGCTGCTGGAGATGTAGCCTGAGTCCCACGGTGGGCAGTGGCTGTGCTGGCAATGCCACCCTAGGGATCAGGGAGAACACTGGCAATGTTCAGCTTAGAACAGTTCTCCTCCCTCTATCACTCTCCAAGTTGTACAGGGACTGGCTCTGTCTCTCTGGGCTGGTGTTTTCCATTTTCTCCTTTACCCTGTGTTATCTGTTGTGGTTTCATCTGTGTGACATGGAAAGTGTGTGGGAAGTGCTACAGAGAAAGTCTTAACAGTGCAGGAATAGTGGACTCAGAGCTCTTAGACTTCGAGTCTGATAGTTCTTCCTCTTCAAGGTGGAGCTGACAGCAGTTCACAGAAGGAGGGTGGCTCTTTCTCTTCCCTTTGTGCCCAAAGTTTGTGTACAAAAGAACACAGAAAAGTCTGAATAATTACACTTTAACCCCCTCAGTGTCCTTGAAATCTCTTTGGGGGAGTGTCTGTGGGACATCTGTGGAGTTTGCTCTTATCTCGACCATTTTGGCACTCAGGATTCCAGTCATGCCAATACCCAGCCTAATTCTTGCTCTCTCCTCTCTCAGGTATTTGTATAAATTGCGAGATCTTCATTTAGATTGTGAGAATTACACGGAAGCAGCATACACCCTTCTGCTCCATACGTGGCTCTTGAAGGTTAGATCTCCTGAACTCGATATATAATTAAGCTTTCACACTTTTCAAATTTATATATTAAAGTGACTGCCTTAATCTTCCTTATTTTTCATAGGGGTATTCAAGTTTCTACTTTAAAATACTGCAGTAGGTCATAAGAAATTAATATTAATTATTGAAATATTTTCAATAAGTTGTTAAAAGCCATATATTTATAGAGCTAAATATTGTAGCAAGAATAGTTTTTCTTTATAGTGAGAACATTTTGAGGCTTTTATTTTGCTCCTTTCTTACTAACCTAAACATAACAGTTATGACAACTAAACACAGTTTGTTCCAGCTGTCACAGGGGACATCTAACTTTTAATTTTAAAGAATATGGGTCACACTATCAAGTTATGTTGGCTTTCTTTGATAGCTGGTAATTGCCTTACACTACATGTTTGTTCTCATTGTAACTGACATTATGAATAGAAATGGTCAATAAGGTGCATTTCCATTACAAGGGAACATTCCAAATTTAAATGTTCTTTAGCAAAAATCTGAGATTTTTTGTAGTGCAGAACCACATAAACTCAGCTTTCCACAGTGCTATTTTGCTTAAACCTCATTTTGATTTTAATTTTGATCATGGAAATACATGAGATATGTTGTATGTGTTGGTGTAAACAAAGATATTAGTGTGAGAAATATTTCAACACAAAAAATCAAAACCAAGTCAGTGAAGATGACACCACTAAAAAAAATTCTCTAATTTTCTCACACTGATTTTTATCTTAGTTTTTCTTTTTAGGGGGGAGGGGGTAAAGGAAGGAACACAACTTAAAATGTTCTGTCTAGTCCTGGCTATCACATGAAATACAGCACTTGACTGAAGAGGTAGTGAATACATTCCTAGTGTCTTTCCCAGTTTCTCTGTGGATGGTTAAAAAAGGCTTGGGAAGAAAACACTTAGAAGAGCCCAGGGAACCAGACCTGGTGGGAGGTTGAAAGGCTGAACTCCAAAATCATGGGGTTTTTGATGTGTTCTTTTTCCCAGTGGTCAGATGAACAGTGTGCACCCCAAGTCATGTCAACCGAGTTCCAGTGCTCGCAGACCTATCGACACTTGAAAGAGAATTTGTATGAAAAGATCATAGAGTACTTTGACAAAGGAAAGGTAGGTCTGAAGAGTTCCTCCCCTGCCAAATCTCTCTGTCCTGTGCTGCTCTGGGTAGTGCTGTTGAATGAATGTGCCCTGCTGAAAGTGTTTGTGCAGAAAAGCTTCTCTGAAATGTGGGTCAAGTAAAAACCGTGTCCTGAAGGCTTATTCCCAGAGAATATCTGTTCCCACAGGAACATGTTCTTTCAATAACCACATCCACAAAGAAAGAGGGTTAATGTTTCAACACACTGTCACAAGCATTTTTGCCAGGCACTACTAAAATGCAATAAAAAATGTTGAATGCACTCGCCTTTACCAGGAAAAGAATCTGGACTACACAGGTTCCGTTTCTAGACCATTCAGTCCTTATCTCCAAGAAAACCAGACAGTTCAAAATGGGCATATTTGTTTCAGGGAAAACTAAGGGTTGTATTCCAGACCTAAAATGTAGTAGTTTGATGTTCAGTACCTTGGTTTAGTTCAACTTTAAAAAAAAAACCCAACTGTTAATAAAATTACCTGTCAGTACAAGGACAGTAGAGCTGAGATTTTTGGAAATAAAGCAAAGAACTAAGAAAGCAGGGGAAAATGCTGCAGTGCTGGGTAATTAATCTCATGACCCAATAAGACCTTTAAGTCGTTATGTCTTGTTCAGCTGTATGAAGAGGGAAGGCAATTCTTTAGTGCTTCTTGAGAAGAAGCCCTTCCTACAATTCAGAAGGTAGAACTTTTTGGTGCCTTGGGGGTTTTTGTTGGTATCTGAAGTAACTACAGTGTAGCAATGCCCAGGAAAACCAAATCCTCCTGGTTTCTGTCTACAGCACCCAGCATTCAGGCTCTCCTCAGGTACACCAGAGGAGCTTTGCAGCAGCTGAACCCACGTGCCAGGTTCAGAAATACCTGGCCTAGGAGCACGTGGCACGGTTTGAAATCAGGCCTGATGTGTGTGACACCAACATCCTTTATTCAGCAGAGAGTTGTGCTCAGAAACCCCTTTGTCTCCTTTTTTCTGAGTAGGTGAGAAGCCTGAGAGAACTTGAGAATTAACCTCAGGAGAGGGAGTTTGTGCTGCTTTAAGACCACTTTTGTGCTGCTTGTATGAAGTGCCCTCATCAGATGAGAAAAGCTGTCCTGGTGTTTCCAGTGCAGTCCTGCAGCTCCTCACAGTCACTGTCAGGGGCAGCCCTTCAGTTGTGTGGAAAGAAAGAAGCTGCTGCTCTGGCCAAGTGGCAATTTAAGACTTAGTTTTTAGCTGACTTTTCATCTGCAAGGTACCTGCAGCTGTGGGTGCTGCAGGATGTTTTATAAAAGGGTGTTTTAAGGAGTGGCAGGTGTCAGTCCTCCCCTCACCTCTGTGCTTGGGGTATGTTCTGGATGTTATCAGCCTAGTGATTTACTCTCCTTAATGTATCTGATTCTTATTCTAAGAATAAAGTAGGTTTACTTATTCCTTCCTGTAATGAAACATAAAACACTTTTATTTTTTCACATTAATCTGCTTTCCTAAAGTTTATGATTGCCTCGAGTCTTCCACTCTAAAAGTGCAGTTAATAAATGACTGCACTTTAAAGAGAGCATAATCAATAAAAGTGTAGTTAAACTGTGATGCATTAAAAAACTTGTTTGTTGGTGGTGGATTTACATTTTGAATGTGTGGTTGCTTTGCAGATGTGGGAAGAAGCCATAGCTTTATGCAAAGAGCTTGCAGAGCAATATGAGAAGGAGGTTTTCGACTATGAACTTCTAAGTCAGAACCTGGTAAGATTATGTGGAGGTCTTCAAATTAATTCAGTACTTCTGAGCTATCAAATGATAGAGCTGCCTATGAGCTTGTTGTCCACAACAGATTTTCAGTCCATTTGTTGAAGGATTGCTGTTTCACTGTAACAGTCCAGTGGTAAAATAGGGAACGGCAAAGACCTGTTGATTGAAGTTGCATGGAAATCTGTTTATTGAGGCATTTTGAAATTTCTGTAGATTAAATGAACACTTAGGGTGATTTAAAGGCCATATTTTCCTTTAAATTTTAGCAACTTGAATCTTGACAAGCCTGAGGAATTCTGTTCTAATCAGGACTGGGAAAGTATCACAACACAAGGATTAGAACTAGGTCCACAGGCTAGAAGTCAGATTTTGAAGGAAGATAAAAATGTTCAGTTATTTGTTTTCATTAAAATTGAATTAATCTAAAATGAATCCTGTTCCCCCCACATGCCTTGTTTTTCCTACTCCCCATATTCCACGCTTGCATGATTTTTAACAAATGTTTAGGGCTCAGACAATAGATATCCCTGAATCTTCCACAAAGAAACCATGGGAATCAAAACATGATGTTCCTGAGCAGTGCTGTTTATAAAGCAAGCTTCTTTTGCTCCCAATAAACTCTGCTTTTATCACAAAATAAAAGGCATTGATTTTGCCTGTTCCATTTAAGTTGCAGTGCTGCATTCTCATGAACATAACACCTAAATGGCACTCAGTGTTTTATAGCAGAAATCTTGTTCTAAGCTCTTCCCATGGTGTGTGCCCTTCATAGGAGCCTTGGGAAGGAATTTGGGTTGAGCCAAACCTCGGGAAATATTTGGGGGAAGGGGTTTTTCCAAATGTAGCGTTTCAGTAATGTTATCAGCGGCCAAGTGTGACTTTGGTGTTTGCTTTTCGCTTTTCATGCTACTAAATTAAGGACAAACCTGAGATCAAATGTTGAAGTTGAAGCCCTGCACATTTATCTATGTATTATATTTGCATATAAATGTAAACCATATTTAATGTTCCTCAGTGTGTGCTGGTTATGGCTGCAGCTTTTCAATTGATAATTGCTTGTAGAGGTTAAAAATTAATAGATAAAGCCTCCCTAAAAAAGTGATTACATTTGGTTTTGCTTTCAGATTCAGCAAGCGAAGTTCTATGAAAACATCATGAAAATTCTGAGACCCAAACCAGACTATTTTGCTGTTGGGTATTATGGTCAAGGATTCCCCACATTTCTACGGGTAAACTTGTTTAAATTCCTACTTTTTTCCCACCTATTTTCATATGCTTCTAAACATACATGTGCGCTCTACTAATGCAAGTGAGTCTCTGGAGATATTTTCCATGGATTTCCTGTTGCTTGGATGCAGGACTGTAGGTAAAATCTGAATTGCTACTTGTAAGAATACGCACCAAATGTTTTCAGGTGCTTTTATGTTGATTCTTTCTTAGTTAAATAGTGTAAACTAAAGATATATAATGTGGTGAAGGTGATATATGAGAGCTAAATGTCATTTGTTATGGGCATATGTTTCTCAGATGAGTCTCCACACAAGGGTATTGATAAGTAGTAGAATGTCATTAACTTGTGTTCAAATTAAATCCAAAACTCAGTTTCACCCATGGCTGGTATTTTTAGTGCCCCTCACCATGAACTGACAGGAGTTTCAGCTTTATGTTGCCTCTCAGCTTCAATGGGAATCCCTGTGACATTCTTGTTCCCTCACTATCCAGTTCTAGTTCCTGAGCTGGGAGGACAAGAAGCACATATATGATTTGAAATGTGAACACACTGTGAATTTGTTCAGTGTGATATTCATGTTTCTTCCTTTGTTTTCCTGTTTTCCTCATGAGAACTGATGCTAACACTGCTCTTTTTGCTCTCTAACATGTGCTGAGCTGACATGTTTGTACCATCTCTCTTGTATTGCTCTAAGTTTTTTCCTGAATGGCAACAGCTTGTTTCTATCCTAGGACAGTTATGGTAAGTTTGAGCTGCTTTTATTCAACATATGCTTTTATTCAACATATTCTCCATTTTTTACTTCCATGAGGGAAATCAGAACTCCAAAGGGTCTGTGTTTTCAAGAAACCTGTTGTGCACAACTGGAATTTATTTTCTTAGAAGGCCATTGTTTTCTTTAAATCACAGTAGTGATGAGCTCAGAGCATAAAACTAACCTGAATATGTGATGTTTTCTTGTTAAAAAAATAATTCTTACACAGAACACTTCACACTTGAAAAGCAAAAAAAGGCCCTGCTTTCACAGGTTTAAAAGCCAAAAATGCCTCGGAAACACTGGAAAAAATAGTGAAATATGTTAGTATTACACCAGTGTTACTGTTTCCTGAGTAATAAAATTTTGAGACCAGCGTCTCTGGAGAGTCAGTGCTGCATTCCAGCACCTGGTCAAAGTGGTGTTTGGCTTTGTGGTTGATTCATATTCAGAAGACAGCAACACTCATTCCAAAATCTGGGGGCCATTGTGCGTTTGTGCTGATAACCATGAATCTCCAGCTTCTGCCTCAGCATCACAGAGCCCGAGAAATGAGCTCTCTATGCCTTGCAGAACAAAGTGTTCATCTACCGTGGGAAGGAATACGAGCGGAGGGAGGATTTCCAGGCGCAGCTGATGAGCCAGTTCCCCAGCGCGGAGGAGATGAACACCACGGCAGCTCCCGGGGAGGATGTGAAGAACTCTCCTGGGCAATGTATCCTTGAAAACAGAATGAAAGGAGAAACCTTGTTTTGAGCATAAATTTATCTGTGTGAAACAATAATTGCCTGAAAAGGATGGAAGTTTATTAATGTGGCAGCTCTGTTTGGAGTTTTACTTACATGTCCTTCATGCCTTTTTGTGGCTCGTTCTTAAGATGTCAGCCCTTGTTTTTCTCACAGTTCTAAGGGGTCTGTCTCTTCCATTCATCAGAGAATCATTTAGGCTGGTAAAAACCCTAAAGATTGACTCCAGCCATAAACCTTGTTCGCCACTAACCCATGTCCCCAAGTGCCACGTCTGCAAGTCTTTTAAATCCCTCCAGGGATGGTGACTCAACCACTGCCCTGGCCAGCCTGTGCCAGGACTTGACAACCCTTTCAGGGAAATAAAATCATCGAAATTCATGTGTGGTTTACCTTTTCTTTTCTTCAAATGGCAAAACCAGTGACACACACTTGAACTGGACAGGTTTAAAGCAGCAACTTCTCTCTTACCTCACGTTCTTAGCTGTTGTCCCTGGATATGAAATTCATGTCTTCCTCGAACTGGAACCACACTTGGGTACCACCTGTATTTCTTAGCAATACGAATAGGCCTTAAGCCACTCTTGGAATTTTTCCTGGGAAAATTAACTCGCAAACATTGTTAACCAACTTTTAGAATGCCCTCAGTTATTCTTGTTTACAAGAGCTCTGATCATCTTCTTTTTTCCTAATTTAAATCATTACTGACTGAGCAGATGTGAGATCACCTCGTTGTATCAGACATTTGTTTTCACAGGTTGATTTTCCTCTATTAATTTCCAAGGTAATGTTTTAAGGCTTTACATATTCTTTTGAATCTATTTTGGTGGAACCTTCTGGAACAGGAATGGAATATTACTTTCTTTCAGCACTGTTGGGACTGAAGTGGGAGTATTACAGGCTGGTCTAAAATAATACATTGAGCTTGAAAGCCAAGCTTTCCTAAGACTGTCTTGTGTCTTAACTAATTGATTGGTTTGGGGATCACGTGTTTCAGTCCTTGAGGTAGAATTTGCTCCTCTAATTGCAAATTACAGCAGTTACACGCTGGTTCTGCACTTAAAGCTACAGAACCTACCCTGAAGGCATGAGTCAAATACTGAAATATGTAAGAATGAGATATATTTACTTACAAATACACTAGTCAGATTTAAAAAATAGCACTTCCAAAGGAAAAGGAAATCTCAAGTAAAAGGGCTGTTCCATTACAGGTTTCAAAGATGAAATGTTAACCATCATGACTTTATGCAAGCCCAGAGCTAAACAGTGAAGCTGTTAACATCACATGTTGTTGATGTTATTTCTGTAGGTTGGTTGGGCTTTAAAATTTAATGAATGAGTCAGTGTGATAAATTCAGCTGCAGATATTCAAGCTCAGTAAATAATAAAAATATGCAGTTCAAAATGAATATTAATACAAATTCACTGGCTACTACTGACAGATTTGTCCTTTTTTGGTCAAGGAAACTCCACAGACAAAACCCTGAATACTGCAGATTTTTCATCAGGAAATGTCTTTTTTATTATTATTATTTTTATTTCCCCTGCAGCCAGCAGTATTTCAACTGATAGTTAATAACATGCCCTTAACTTCCACAATTTCAGATATCCAGTGTTTTACAGTGCAGCCAGTCCTGGAGGAGCAGCCCAGATTCAAAAATAAGGCAGTACCTGATCAAATTATAAAGTAAGTGGATTTCTGTAATAGATGTATAATGAAAGTCAGCCCATATTCCTAAACTGACAACCATTATTTTGCCAATGAATCTTAGAGCTTTTATTGCCTTAATTTGCTGAGTTATGTATTCATAGGATCATTTATGTGGGAAGGGACTTTTAGAGGCCATTTAGTCCAACTCCTGCAACGAGCAGGGACATCTTCAACTGGACCAGATTGCTCAGGGCTCTGTCCAGTCCGTCCTAGGTATATTCCCAAGGAATTCCACTTACCACTAAAGAAATAACTTCTGGTTCCAGGGCTGGGAGGTGGAACCTATGCTTTGGGTTGAAGTTACTGAGTTTTCAACACATCTGCTTGTTAAAGTGATGGAGAGAGGGTTCTTAGAGGTCACTGGCACTGAGAGTGGTTGAGTTGAAGGCTCTTGTACAACAGAATCTTGTCATGGCTTGTCTTGCCAAGTGCAAAATACATGGTGGCAAAATGGTTTCCACTGGCACTGTGGTCAAGATTTTGTAAAGGAATTAAGGAAATTAATTGTCCAAAGTATTCTGAGAACAGACTGCCTGACAGCTGCATCCAAACCAGTTGTCACCTTTGTCTGCAGCCTTCTCTTTGCTGAAGTTGCAGATGACTCAGAGTGGAAAAACAAGGATCCCCTCATCACATGCACCTAAGTAAAAGAGATACAAGCACAGTCTTGTGCTACAGGATTTAAAAACAAATAAACATCCCCTCCCCCCCCAAAAAAAAAAAGAAAAACAACCCAAAACCCCCACAACAAACTGTGGTCCCAATTTCAACTTGATTAATTTTTAAATCAGTAACTGAAAGGCAGAATCTGAATGTGGTCCTGTTTGACTGGATTTCATGGTAGTGGCAGTTTTGTGTGGGAAGTGCTCCACAGAAAGCAGAATCTCTGCTCAGATGGGAGGTTTTGTAATGGTTTGTCTCAGCTGCAGAATTCACCCAAACTGCTGATTACATCTGCTCTTAGAGATTTACTTTTACGAGGGTACTTTATTGGCCATTTAATTGTGAGTTGCATTAGTTGATGGCAGTGCATTTATTCTGTCAAAGAGCTTCAAAATATCTGTCCTTTCAGATGGAACTGGATGAAGTGACCTGACTCAGTGTGGCAGCATTTTCCAGTTTCTTTCTTTACTGATGGTTATAATCTGAGCAGTTTGGATCACAAATCATGGGTTCCTGTGAACTAACACACCATGGTTTGCTTAGCTCAGCTGTTGGGGCTTCTCTATTTGTTTTCTTCTCTGGGCTTCCAAAACATGGCTCATTTTTATTATGAGAGATTCCTGAGATTAATTTTTTTTCTCTGCAAAATTAGTTTTTACTTAAAGTCACTTTAAATTTAATTCATCTTCAAAACAAAAACCCAAAACCCAAAGGGAGAGATTTTTCTGTCCACAGCAAAATACTCAGTCAAAACTCTGCAGTTCCTCTTCTTTCAAATCAGCCAGTGTTAAAAGACAACTGTTTACAAGTTTAGTGAAAATATGTGCTCACAATGATGGAAAAAAATCATTAGCTGAATAGAATTAATCATAACAGGGCTTTGCAAGACATTCTTTACATTGGTGTCCCCTTCTACAATATACATGTTCTTATCTATTACCCAAAAAATTGTTATTAATGGCTTCATTTGTTTAATTGATTGAATAAATATTGTTCTGTATTGTGAGCAGGGACATGACTAAACTGATTTGTTGTGTTGTGGATGAAAAAACACTTGTGATCCAGTCCAGGTGAAAATATCTGCACTGTTCAGTCAGTTATCTTGAATAAAATATGCTCCATGATAAGCCAGCAAGCAGGGCCTGTGCCACAGCACGAGTGCAGTAGAGGAAAAATCTCTTCTAGTCCTTCTTCTGTAGGTCTGAACATTAATCTGGAAGTTCTGGAGGGTTTTTACCTAGAAAATATACCCAGTAACAAGTTGAAGCTAAATAATTGTAAAATACTGTGTGTTGACCGTGATTTATAGATAAAGTGGTTTCCTCCTGAACTCCCAGTAAAGTACTTTTTTTCCGAGCAGTAAATTTGCTTTTAATTAAAAATTCAACTGACTCAAAATGAAATATTTCACTGCCATAACAAAATCCATCAATTTCCAGGTCCTGCATTTTACAAAAGTGTTTTTTAAACCTTTCAGTTTTTACAAGTCCAACAACGTGCAGCGGTTCCACTATTCAAGGCCAGTCAGAAAGGGATCTGTTGACCCTGAAAATGAATTTGCTGTAAGTAAATGAATGACAAGGTGATGGATGTAGTTCTGCTAACTCTGAATTTTGTCCTGGATCCTTCCTTAGGCCCAGATTACTCATTACAGACACCCTGAATTTAGGATCTGGTTCATAAAAACAAATGCAAGACTCTTTATTTCAGATAACTCCTGGGTGCTTAATGACACACCACTTTTTCAATTGCAGGTAAACGCTATGTACTTAAGCACATTCAAGGGGTTTGTGTTAAGCAGTAACATTTTCTGGTACAGATTTTCATTATGAAATGAGGTGACATGTAAATAAATATCAACTGCTTTGCTGCTTTTAGTTTACAACACTTTTATCAGCTGCCAGCTTGGCAATGAGGTGTGTGTTGTCTGCTTTCATCAGTCCTGTGAGATCCTGACAGCCTAGAGAACTGCCTGTGTCATTTTTCCTGCCCTGCCTAATGGTGCAATGCTGAGGAATAGTTCAAATATTCTGAGGAATCTACACCATCATAAATTACTTTTCAGTGTCGTGCATAAAAATGGGGGAAGTGTCTATATTTTCATTTTACAGGTGTCTGATATTTTACAGTTTGTTCTGAAAAGCCATCCAACCTTTATGGCTAAAGCTGTGCTTGTGTCATCCTGATGGGAAAAGCCACATCTTTCCAAAATGTACAATATCAGCTGTGTATGCTGATTAGCAGTGTCAAAATAACAGCAGGGCTTCTTCCCTGCTGTTAAATTAAGGTTTCAGATGCAAATTCTACCCTGGCACCCCAGAATTGCTCTGTGTTATCAAGACTCTTGATGCACCTTGGCTTCCTTTGCCAACTAGAGAGTTTTGAACCTATTTATGAATATACCTTGAAATGGTTTTACAAAAATTAGATCACTGATGTTTTCATTGCTGATGACACCAGACAACATGCAGGTGGAAACTGGGATTTTTTTATTGCATTTGTTGTGTTTCTCAGTCCTGGCAGCTTAGCTGACACTGTAAAATAAGGAGCAGTAAATGAACTAAACTATTTTAAAATACCAACAGCCAGTCTTGTTCAGAAAAGGAAAATGAAAGGAACTAAGAAAGCCAGAATGCTGGCAAGCTGTTATTGAGCTATTACTGCTTTTACTTGTAGAAATAATTGGGCTATTACTGCTTTTAATTGTAGAAATACCTTCTGAACGTGGAGGGAGGAAGTATAGTCTGGGTAGAGCAGATCATTTAGTCCTAATCATTCCATCTGTAATGGCAAAAATAGCAATAGACACTAAAATATTCAAGGGTAATTTTCTTTTTCCTCTGCTTTGTGCAGGCTTAGTGCCTGAAGATGACCTAATCTGAAATCTGGAGAATTACTGGTGCGAGTTGCTGCGCTAGATTAACGTAGCAGCGTCTTTTTATGCAAAAATATGCACGTGTTTTCCATCTTACATCCATTTCACTCTGGCATCTCAGAAGGCAGAAGAGATTAAAGCTGAAATCCTGAAGTCTGATTTTCTCCTGCTGTGTTTATTTTCGTAGTCCATGTGGATTGAGAGGACTTCCTTTGTCACGGCTTACAAACTGCCCGGGATTCTGCGGTGGTTCGAGGTTGTCTCCACGACACTGGTGTGTATCAACATGTATTAACATGCTAAGAGCCCAGAAAACGTGTGTCTGCTGAGTCCTCAAAGCTATTTTGACTTATTTTTATACAAACAAAACTGCTATTACTTATGTTTTATCTTTCTGCTACCAGGATCAATAATATATCCTGGGTCTGATTTACAGTCTCACGATCAAGTCCTGAGAGCACAAGCAAGTCTCTGTTGGTTTGCTGAATTGTTGTTCACATACATGGAGTTTTATAAAACCCAAAGGACCTTTTTATCTCTGTGTGAGCCTTAGAGGCCTTTTGTTTCTTTCCAGGCTGTAATTAGTCCTTTAGAGAATGCTATTGAGACCATGTCCACGACCAATGAAAAAATTCTGATGATGATCAACCAGTACCAGAGCGATGAGAACCTTCCCATCAATCCACTTTCCATGCTTCTGAATGGAATTGTAGATCCAGCTGTTATGGGGGGCTTTGCTAAATATGAGAAGGTAAGAGCTTCTAAGTCGATGCAAAGGACATATTTCATAAATCTTCATCATTTCATAATTCTCCTACGTCTTGTGTTTGTAGTGGCAGTGGAATGGGGAATATGAAAGCCATAATTAATTAGTTAATCCATCAATCAAGAGATCCTCTTATCCTTATTCACTGGTCACCTCTGTCTTTGAAAGCAAATCAGAGCAACTGAAGCTCAGTATTAGCTGATATAAATCACGATGCTCCAACCTTGTGCCTTTTAATTTCACTGCAATCTTAATAAAAGAAACAATAATTGGGTTACATAATAAGAGTCTCAAACTCAGAAATGTTGGATAAAGACTGAAAACATTTTAACACAAGAGCACCTCAGATCCCAGCTGACACAGTGAGGCATTAGCAGCAGCAGCATCTGGCTGAAGAGCATGGCTGTGCCTCTCTTCTTTGATGGCCAAGCTTGTGATCACCAGCTGAGCTCAGTGACTGACTCTCATTTCTTTACCTGTCAAAATGATGGACTGAATTATTTTTGTTGTTGTTGTTTTGTTTAAGGCTTTCTTTACAGAAGAATATGCCAGAGACCATCCAGAGGATCAAGAAAAGCTGAATAGACTCAAAGACCTGATTGCTTGGCAGGTAACTTCTCCCTGACAGCAGCCACTGGGGCCTCATCAGCTACTCCTTTGTTCCATTCCTTTCCAGCAGGAGAACATTTATATCCATTTTCACTTTTATTTTCTCTCCGTTTCCCAAAGCAGGGAGGGGTAGAAGACAAAAAATTCTTGTTACAAACTTCCTGCCTGGTTCTGGGAAAGCATTAGGCCAGAAAGGTACTTTGTAGAACACATCCTTTGGAATGGTTTGTCAAAACCCACTTATATCAAAGGCTGCATTTATGGTTAAAAGGGCCAGGATTTCAAACTCAGGTTGTATTCCTGGAGACAAAAGGGAGAGCATGACCAAAGTCACAACAATCTCATGAATTGCTGGGAAAACAAGCACTGCCAAATGTCAGAGACTCTCTTGGGAGACAACTCTTTTCTAGGACTGAGTGTCTGTTGTTGTTTGTGGCAGGGTTTTTTGCATTAGAAACCTTAAGGGAGTGTTAGCTGTTCTCAGGAATTATTTTCATGCTCAGTGACTCTCCAAGGTTGCTGCTACAAGTCTTTTCTGTGACAAATAGCAAGGAAGACCATTAGTAAATATTTTTGAGCTTCATCTCCAGAGGAGAACTGGATATTCCACCCATATAGGAGCGCTGAGGTTATTTGGGTTTACTATTTATTATTTTATAGATAGTGTAGACCTGATAAGACAAGCAGCCCTTTTGTCCTCAATGCACCTATGGGAGGTGGTAGCAGAAAAACCTCTGTTTTTGCTGAGATTCAAAGGAAAATGGCTCTTTTCATTGACCTACATTTGTTATGATAATGGAGCAGAGAAAAACATAACCTCAGAAATTATCAGTTTTATTTCCATTATCTAGTCCAGAATAGATTTCACTGCTATCAATATATGGCAAAATGAATGACTGTGAGAGAACAGGTTTACATTTTGGCCCAGAGGTAGTTTGTTAAGAAACCACAAACTGCTGAGTCCTGAAATACGGATGATTTCCATGAGAAAGAGCTGTTTGCTCTATAAATGAATGGGCCCGGGGGGATGTTACGAAATAGTGAGGGTTCACCTGGAATTTTACCATCAGAAATGAACGGCTCAAGATATTTCCAAGCTCCTTGATCTAGTTGAAGATGTCCCTTGCTCCTTAGGTGGTTGGAATTGCTGACCTTTCAAGGACACTTCCAACCCAAACCGTTCAGTGACTCCATGGTTCTGTTTCGTAGATGAGAAACAGCAAAAATGAACCATTTATTCCTCTCTCAGCTGGGAATTGAACCTTCCAGATAGGTTTAATGGACTTGTTTTGCACTATTTTCTCCAGGTTTTTGAAGTTTCCTCCTGTTTCATTGTGATTCCTCTCAGCTTGGTTATTAGTTTAAGTTGCCAACCTCCACAGCTTTCTGCTGGGTCCTTGCCCACCGAAGGCTCTCTGTGTTGCTGCTTTCTGACCATCAGAAGCACTCAGTGCATTAGTGGTACAGATTGACTGTAATACCAGCTGGCATTAGGAAATAAAGTGGTAATTTCTATCTATCCCTGGAAATCCCTCTAAAGGGGACAAACAGATCTCTCTGTAATAGATGGGCTTTAATGCCATGTTTTTAGGGGTTATATTGAAATTGAACTTCCATAAAATACAATCAAGTCAACGGATGGACTAATGTACACAATGCTTATAGCATTTGTGGGGTCAGAACACAAAAAGGAACCGTGAAATCCAAGTGGATTTTACAAGAAAGCCGAAATGTTGTTGCAAAATAACTAAAAGTTAAGAGTAAAGCAGTTAGAAAAGGTCAGTGGCAGAAGGGTGGCTAAAAGTATTTTGCACACATCTCATAAGTCACCATCTTCAAAGGCTGAAAGGTAACAAAACTTCACCAAGTTTCTCTTTTAGAATACACTTATTATTAATAAAGCAGCATGTCACACTCTGCTGGTCTTTATCTTTGAAGAGGAGGTTTGGGTTGGTTTTAACTGGATATACAAAATGACGGTACCAATGTAACAGCCAAGGAAAAGGGGTTAGAGACTTTATTTACTTTTTAATTTGCTAGACAAGCCATTGCTTCTGGGAGAGGAGAATGATTTTTAAAAAGAAATTCCAGTGTGTTTAATCTCACATGAGATTAACATCAAAACACATAGAGGAGAAGAAACAGTCACTATGAGGCAGCCAATGTTTTACAGAGATTTACTGAACAAACCCATTTTCCTTGAGCCCTTTCCATCCTGTAGCTGTTGCTCAACAGACAAATCCACGTGCCAGTCACAGGAGGAGTTTTGCAGCTGACTTAGCAGGTGCTTTAAATGGAGCCAGGGAGGTTGTGGGGCCCACTTTAACGATCTCACTTTTATTCTTTTTGTTTTGTTCTGTTTTCTCTTAAGATACCTTTCCTTGGGGCTGGAATTAAAATCCATGAGAGAAGAGTTTCTGACAAGCTTCGTCCTTTCCATGACCGGATGGAGGAATGTTTCAAGCACTTAAAAGTCAAAGTGGAAAAAGAATATGGAACCAGAGAGCTGGTACTGCTCTCCTTTTAACCCTCACCTCAATTTCTCTTTATTTAATACACATTTTCTTCTAAACAAATTATACGTTTTTGTTGGCTTTTTTTTGCTTGTGGGCTGAAGGCAGCAGGACCTGAGTTTTGTAGTCCAAGATTTGATTCAATTCTCCAGGCACATCAAATATTCCTCATTCTGGAAGATTTGGAGTATTTTGTTATGAGTATTCAAATTGCCAAATCTTTTCAGCCTTATTAAGGAAGTGAAAGCAAATTCTCATGTCTGTGCTCTTGGTAACTTTTCTTAGTGGTTTAGGGCTTTGATGTGCAATTGATGTCTCCCCGTGCCAGCCACTTCCAGCTGTGTTGTGAAGTAAAACCTGTCATGGGTATAATACCATAAATATTAGTTGAGACCAAACTGCAATATCTGAGAACTGAAGGATAACTTCTGAGCACAAACCCCCCAGACAATTCTAGAAAAAATAGTCTCTCTGAGCTTGTGCAGCCTAGCAGGGACAATGTTGCCTGGGTTTTGTGATTAAACACCGGTTTCTTTGGAATTTATTTTATATTGCTGCTTTCAGCATTGATAATTTTATAATAGGATTTATTTCTTCTGTTATTTGGGAGGGGAGGGGGAAGTAGCAAGTTTCTCACCTAAATATTGTGCTTGGTATAAACCTGTAGGATGAAAATTCTCTATCTCAGTCTGATTTTTGTTTTCACTCCCATGCCCCTTCCTTGCAATAATCCACAATTAGCAATATTCCTTCGTGCTTGAACCCTTCAGCACTTAAAAAAACCCCACCCTATTTGAAATTTTGCAGAGAATGTCATCTGTGCATTGAGTTTGGGAGCTCTGAAGAGTAAAAATGCACCCAGACAGAAGACACAATCACAGTAATTAATGACAATAAATAATCTCACCTGTGCCAAGTGTTAGAACGTGTAGGATTTTCAAGACCTGCAGCCAGGGGGTGAAATGAGGTTCCCACAAAGTTGTTTGATACCATGTGTTTCTCTTTTCTATCCTGTAGCCAGATTTTGATGACAAGAGAGTGGGAAGGCCGAGGTCAATGCTGAGATCCTACCGTCAGTTATCCATAATTTCACTGTCTTCCATGAATTCAGAGTGCAGCACTCCCAAAAGACTTGCTTCAGAAAGGTTGGTTATGAGTGCAATGCTATTTTCTTTTTCCAGTCCTGCCTTATAAGTTTTATGAGATGAAACCAAAAGGTTTTTAAAAAAGGCATTAAAGGATAAAGACCACCAGCAGTTTTTTCAGACTGCGCCAGAATTATTTAACTGTAGCTCTCACTTCTTCCAAGCTGAAAGCTACAGTGTTTCAATCTTAATACACAGAATATACTCAGCTCTCACTGAAGGAAAGGAAAAACAAACAAACAAACAAACAAACAAACAAAACCAAACAGAAGTGGATTTCATTTTCAGAAAACAAGTATTTTAAAAATTAAAATACTTTACAAAAATTTACAAGGATCTGGGGTTTTATTGCAAGTTTCTCTTTATACAGCTTTTAACTTAATTACCATATTTTTGTCTGTAAAATGTGAAGGGAAGGGGAACAACCTTTACAAACTTGGCCTTTAGTAAAGCCTGTAGGAGTGTAAAATGCTCTGCCTGATATGCTTTGACTGCAGCGCTGGGAAACAGAGACTTCTGAGAGAAACAGTTATAGGGGTATTGATCAGCTTTGTCATCCACAGTTTTGTTCACTTTATAAATTATTTTTTGAATAGAAACTTAATAAATAGAACTTCTTCCCAGACAAGGTACTGATATAAAACTGATCTTGCTGAGCAGTGTTTGATTATGATTTTTTTTTTTTTAAACACCTGATCTCCCTTTTTGGGCAGTTCACCTGTCACAAGCCCAGTGGTTTGTGAGCCTGACGTGGAAGTGTTTTTGCTTAAACCCCCTCTGTTCTTGTATGTTTGACCAGCTCACTTTTTAACACTTTTTACACGCTGAGATGCCCAGTCTGCTCCTCCAGCCCTCCAGCCTCCACTCCAGAAGGGTGGAGCAGCCAAGCCTAATTCCTGTGCTGCAAACATGCTCTGCCAGCCCTCGGCCTGTCACAAAGGACACCTCCCACAGAACCAGACAAGCCCATTTAAGCAGCTGCATCCTGCACCTACTTTTAATTGGCATGGTGCTAATTTGTTTCCAGGAAGCACAAGTCAAGAAATTCACCACACTGCTTGACTTGTCAGGTTTTTATGTTGTAAAAAAAGTTCATCCCACGTTTAAAAGGCTAATTACATCAACAGAGAAGGGAGTAAAACCAGCACCACTTCCATGTGCTCTTGTTGGTTTTTTTCCATAATAAATAGTCCAATTTTTAAACTTTTAAAAATTAGAGGAGGGAGTTGGTTTTTAATCACTGAGTTATGTGCATTCTTATCCAATATGGTAACATAAATAGGAGGATGCATTTAAAACATGGCAATAAATAGCAATACTCTGTTCCACTTTGGCTCTTTCCAAACCAAAATAGCATGTCTTGCTTTCAGCACCATCATCACCACACATCAACTTGCCATGTGAGCTCCAGCTCTGCTTAGTTTAGTCCTTAAGCTAATGCACAAATCTTTAAAAAGGGATTTGAGCTAGTTTTAATATTTTACATTCTTTGCAACATTTTAAGATGATGTCTTACTGCCTGAAGGCATCTTATTTGTATCTACAGTTGCCAGCTAAAGCACATCCTAGACTTTTTGCCAGGCTGCACAGAAAGCCGAAGGAAAGCATGACCTGCATTTATATTTCATGGGGAAATGACATCAGAGCAGCAGTGGCTTTTAAAATATCACTCCCCAACTAGAGCCTTTTTTTTCCTTTTGCTCCTGCAGCTTTGATCTGGAAGCATTGCTACCAAAGCAAGGGAAAGCAGAATCAGAGGAGACCGCTCCACAAATTAATCCTCATCCTGAAGTCAAGATGAGAAAGTCCAAAAAAAGAACAAAAAGAAGCAGTGTGGTGTTTGCTGATGAGAAGACAGCACCTGACCTTTCTGTCTCTGACATGAAATGTGTATGTTACTGATTTAGAGTAATATTTTATAATCCGTTAAAAAAAAAAGGACGTTGCTCCTTTGCTTAGGGAAAGGGAAAATATATCCCCCAGAACTGCAGCTGTCTGCAGGAGGCAGAGATGATCCGCCCTGCCACGAGTGAAACCTGCAAGGAAACGAATTGGGCGGGGGGGAGAGGAAATCAGAACATCTCTGCTCGCTGATGGTGACTGATAACACGGCTCTGGAGCTGCAGATTCTGAGGCTTGGTTGGTTTAAAACTGTGCTGGGAGGGTTAAACCGGCTCTCCTGTGGAGAGGCAATTGACTGTGCTGCCATCTCAGGGCAGCTCTCACAGTCAGGGCTATTTTGGAAGTGATGAGCCCTGGACGGTTTGTACCTTGTTGTGGAACAGGCAGCTGTTCAGAAACTGCAAGATTGCAAACGCTGCTCCTTAAATGTGCCAGCCTGGAGTCTGGAAGCAACTGGCATCTCTCACTCCATCCATCATCTCAGTGCTTTTATGGCACTGCTGGATCATTAGGAGGGCTTACATAACTTACACTGTGCCTTTATATATATATATATATATATTTATATTTATATATATATATATATTTATATGGAGAGAGAAAGAGCTCAATTCTCAGGAGAATTTTCTTTTTGGATAAAAATTAATAAGCAAATGAGTATCCTGTAAAATAAATAAATAACAACTCAAATAAACAAAGAACTATATAGGGCTTGTGGATGATCAAGTCCTGTCAAAATTTAGAAGTCAGGCAGTAATTCAACAGGTTGTTGAATTAAATGGAGGGAGCATAAAGAGTTTGATCAAAAATTCTTCGAATGAATCATCAAAGGGGAAATGAAGTGACCAGAAAGCGAAGATTCTTTGGGGAAACAAGGAGGAACTTCTGGAAGATTATGGTTGTCTCACACTAAATGTCCTCATGCAAAAGAGAGATGTAAAGCACAGTCATGCTCTGAGAAGCATTGATGTACAAACCCAAATATATTTTCTATGTAGAATGAAAAGTATTCATCTACTTTTAAATTATCTGCAGAATTGTTGCATGCTTTTGGCTAGTACATAGTATTATACCTGGACCTAATTCTCAGTTCATCATTAATGTCTTTTTTTATTATTATTATTTTATTAAACAGCTCTCAAGGAAATTCGAGTTCATGAGTGACACCAACCTCTCAGAACACGTGGTGGCACCTCAGAAAACGTCTGTCCTCAAGCAGATGAGCACCGTCAGTCGTTCAATGCCAACAATCCCAGGTTGGTGCTGTCTCTGGGGTGAGAGTTCTGCACTTCTTTGTCTGGGGTAGAGAAAAGGGCAATACAGGGTCTGCTCCCAGCAGGGCAGGCAGGCAGCTCCCCCCACGTGCCTCGGAGACAAGGAGGGCAGTGAGAGTGTGTGCTGAGTGTGAGGCTGGGCTGCTACAGCTGCACTGTGCTGCCCATGCAACGTGAAAATTCTACAGTGGTGCTTCTGGAGCTCGGAGTTTTCCTTCCTTGTGTAGTGTGGACGTTCCTGCTGCCTGAAAGAGTAAAGGTTTATCCATGTGCCCTGACTTTGTGCACAAACAAGGGCTCACACCTGAGGGCAGTGTGTGGGGAACAGGAGGAAACACTCAGTGCTTTGATTTGGCAGATGAACATCCCCAAAGGTTGGCCCATGGTAGGGTTTTTACTTCTGCTTTTGGAGGTGGAGAGGAATCCCACAAACCTCCCTCACAGGAGGAGGAAAGGGAAGCAACATAACTGCCCACTGGACAGATGGATGGTGGCATGAGAGAGAAGGGGACAGTGTGACTGAAGGTGGAGCTCGTCTCTTGCCCAGGGTGCAGAGAAAACAGGCCCTGTATCCTTTACCCCCTTCTTCCACAGCACGTCCCATTCCTTAGCCTGCACTTCACCTATCCCCCTCTCTGCCCCTCTCTTTCCAGATGTCTGTAACAGATGTTTAGCACAACACAACATGGCCCACTTCTTTGTCATGTATTTATCTATTTTAATTCTTTGACCAGATTGGGTTTTGTGGGGTTTTTTTTCCACTATCCAGTTTCAATCTAATGAAGTCCAATGTTTTCCCGTTACTTATTTTTGTATTCTAAGGATATAGTCAGATTAAAAATGTCTTTTTTTTTTTTTTTTTCCTACTGAATGCATTATTTTGAGTTCTGCTTTGTCTTAGTTTCTGACTCTCCTTTGTCTGGTTCTGTTTTGTGCACCCAACATGTTTCTGTTCCAAGGACTGACTCTGTCCGTCAGCACGGCGGCCCCCGATGGAACAGTCGCCTCACACAGGCTGAGCCAGCCAGTGTTCCCTTCCACCTCAGAGGCTGACAAGAAAACCTTCAAAAAGAAGAAGGTGAACCAGTTATTTAAAACAATGGTAGGTCCTGTGCCTTTAAGGAAAAACAACAGCAACAACAAAAAAATTGTTCAAAAATTCTTTGCTACGAAAATTGAGTATTTTTAAGATAACGTAGGATCGTAAGTCAAACTTTGCTTTTCTTATTTTTATTACTGTCATCAGAGAGTGGGGTGGAAGCCCAATGCACAAGGCAAACTGGCTGTGGCAGGGTAGGGGTGCAGGGCTTTAGGGATGCAGGGGTTTAGGGATGCAGGGCTTTAGGGATGCAGGGGTTTAGGGATGCAGGGATTTAGGGATGCAGGGATTTAGGGGTGCAGGGATGTCCATCCCTGTGCAGTTCCGCTCTTGCACCACGAGAGGGCGCGCGTGGCCCGCGAGCCCCGCGGTGCCGGCACGGGCGGGAAGGGCGATTCCCGGTGCGATTCCCGGTGCGATTCCCGGTGCGATTCCCGGTGCGATTCCCGGTGCAATTCCCGGTGGGCTGGGGCACGGGGCGCTCGGACCGCAGGGAGCTGAGCACAGCACAGACATGCTCCTGTGAGCGGGCTTCTGAGGTCAGAGATGCTTATTTGAGAGTACGAACTGGCTCACGCCGGAGCCCCCAGTGTGGCTTAGGACAGGCTGCATTCCTTTAAAGGGGGGGACCTTGCACTGGTTTCTGTGGAAATGTCACAAAATTAAAACTATTGAATTTAACGTTGTGTTTGACAGCTAAAAAGTGGGGGATGGGGAGGTGGGGGGGAGGGGGGAAGTATATTCAGTGCAGCTATTAAGATTCAAAATTGGAAAGTTTTCCTATTTTTTCAGATAGTGGGAGGGCAACATTTCACAGAATCACAGAATATCCTGAGTGGGAAGACACCCACAAGAATCATCCAGTCCAACTCCTGGCCCTGCACAGACAACCAAACAATCCCACCCTGTCCATGAGTTGTCCAAACCCTCCTGGCAGCCTTGGGGCTGTGCCCACTGCCCTGGGGAGCCTGGTCAGTGCCAACCACCCTCTGGGGGAAGAACCTTTTCCTGAGATCCAACCTAACCCTGCTCTGACACAGCTCCAGCCACTCCCTGGGTCCTGTAACACAGAGAAGAGATCAGTGCCTGCCCCTCCTCTTCCCCCCATGAGGATGTTTAAGACCCCAGTGAGGTTTCCCCTCAGCCTTCTCTTCTCCAGGCTGAACCGACCTCACCCCCTCCTCATACAGCTTCCATTTAATTTAATTTTCTGGGACACTTGTAATATTTTACAGATCAACTCTGCTGATCTTTCAAAACAAACCATTTTCTATTTTATTTTTTTTTCTCTAGGGAATAGGTTTCATTTTCATCCATTACTTTCTGCAGTCTTTAAAAAAAAAATAAATAAAAAATTGATAGTACCTTCAGGGACCATAGAGCAATATTTGGGAAAACCTGCATTTAAATGTGTTCATAATCATATTTTTCTGGTAGGAACAAGAATAACCCATTAATTTGAAGTCTATAGTATTTCACTTACATTCAATTTATCACTTGCTCTTTTCAGACTCAGGAGTTACAGCTTTGCAGCATGATCTCATCCACTCACTTTTAAACCTAAATAGCATATAAAATAAGGAGGACAGAATGTCCTTTCTTGCATGCTGGCAAAAGGGCTAACTAAAGCTAAAAATCCATTTATGAAGTGCTTCCTAGCACACTTGGGATCATGTGGACAGGTTTAAATACAGGTTTAAGGTTTTGCAGAATAGGGAAAATGATTTAAAACGTCCAGGATTTGGTTGATGTCCTTTGTTTTTTTTAAGCTACAACTTCAAGCCACAAGCTGGTAATTATTATGTGTTTCACTGAATCAATAGAGTCACTTTAACTTATGACAAGCTGCTTCTGTTCCCTTGCAGCGCATTTCCAGGGTTATGGAAGATGGAAAGCAGTCTGTGGAACACCATTTCAAACCTTCATCTACAGATCTGTGATTAATTGTGTTACGAGGCCACTGCTCAGCTGAAAATATATATACAGACATATATTCTATTTTAGAGCACCATCTACTCCAAAGAAAGGCACTGATGGCTGATGGAGAGTATGAACAGCACTCACGGGCTCGGACACTTGTGATACAGAGACAGGAATAACATTTGAAGAACATGCTGCAGGGTGTGTCCGCTGGGATGTGGGACAGGAGGTCACTGAGCCTCTGGTTGTACAGGTCGAAGGGAATGGTGTGTTCCCCGAGGACAAACCCTGTTCCTGGGAAGTGAGATGGACTGAAAGGCCAACTGCAATCTGTGTGTGGGATGTGGGGCAGATCCTGCCCTTCCCAAGGAGCCATGGCTTTCCGTGGCTCCTACAGACACAGTCCAGTTGTCTCTACTCCCTGGCAGTGTAGTCAAGGCAACAGATGGCTCAGCACAAAATAGCCCCTGACGATTTACTGGCTGTATCTGGGTTTCCAGCCCCCCTCTGCTGCTCCCAGCACACTGCCCTGTATCCTCAGCCCTTCTGGGTGGTGGCCATGGCTGTGACACCACACACCTGAGTTATGTTCAGGACAGCAGCTGTTGAGTTGAAAACGTGCAAGAGTTTATTTACACATGTACAAACTGGCATTGCATCCAGCAGTGTGATGAACAAGAGCTGCATTTTCTGCTGTTCAATAAAATGTTGGAAGTCTGTTTCACTTGCCTTGAACCTTTCTCTCTGAAATCTCTAGGTGTCATCCTGTAAAAGGTAATAGTTTCTTGCCGACGTGGAATTCTGTGAGTCCAAGTTCTCTGCTTTTAAATTGATTTTCTGTGTCCTCCCAACTCCTGAGGTGGAGTTGGAAGATGATGCCTCAGTGGTGTGAAGCTCCCCAGCACTGCAGGTCAGCACCTTATTGCCTTTCAGTTCTTTCTACAGGCAGGTAAGTTATCCAAATCGAGGGCTTTCTAAAAGATGAACAATTGATTTCCTTCACTCATCCCTTTATGTGTCAGACACTGGTTCATATAAAGTACATAAAATAGGACCACGTAGAGTGCTGTGGATGGGGGAGACTGGCCCTGCTGCCATGTATATGGATACAGGAAAGGCAAGGAGGTTGAAGTCACTCCTTGCTGAGAGGTTGAATCATTGGAAAGACACCTGCAGTTTGTTCCAAGCCTTGAGTATTTCTATCAACACTTTTCCTTTCAGTGTGAATAATTAATTTAATGAATTTAGGTTCTCTTTGCAAGTTGTCAGAATGGAGCTGTTTTCTCCAGGAGTAGTTAGTGATTGTTTTCTGTGAGAGTTTTGAAATATTCCCCACTGGAATGAACACTGCACCAAGAAATACTTTTCACCTCAACAACCACAGACAGCAAAATGAGTCCAGTTTTAACACCAGCTACGGAGTTTGGCGGGAATACTGACAGACTTTCTGTCTCATTTGCTTTTCACAGCGACTTGACACTTCTGCTGAGGAGGCACAGAGGAGGAACAAGGATTTTCCAGGGAAAACCCCTCTGTTGAATAGAGAAGGTTGTCTGTGAGCGGGAGAATGTGAGGGGTTGAGGTGTGCACATTGTTTAACACCTGAGGGAAGAGGGGAGAGGGTACCAAAGCTGGCCTTCAACATTATTTGCAGATATCACAAAGCTATCACAAAATAAATAATTATTTTAAAAGAAAGGGTTTTGCTCTGTTGGAAATGAGTAAGAAAATGATGATTTAGCAACTGTTTATTCTTTGCCAAAATGCACTGTCAAGGGTTAACTTTTGCATTGTGTCTTGCAGCTTTGATTGCAGGTGAGTGGAATAATGAATTTTACCTCAAGCTTTTACTATAAATTGTTATTGAAGTAGTGTGACTTAAAATAAAAAAGTATGAGAAATGGGAATGAGGTAAGAGCCCAGAAACCAACACCAGGAAGGCAGGAGCAGTGTCCGAGGGAAGTTTGGTGTGGAGTGTCAAGCCAGTGGTTCATGATTTATGCTTGTGATTTGCTCAGTTTTTAGTACAGTTTTCGATGGAAGGCTTAGATTTGCACTTAATTTGCTAAATATCAGCAAAAATTTTATTAGTTGTCCCACAGCACAGATTGGCCTTTACTTGCCAGCCCACATTTCATGAAAATCACCTAGGAAAACCAAACTCAGAAAACCAAAATTAATTAAAAGTAACTGTCAGGGACAGTTTCCAGAAACTGTGGATACTGACATCAAGTTCAAATAAACAACGTAGCACGGGGGACAATTTATGCTCTGGGGTAATAAACTGCCAGTGTGGCAATCTGGCAAAGTTTGGTTAAAAATGTCCTTTCTGTCACAATCTCAACGGGCCTTTAGCTCGTGTGTGCAGAGGAAGGTCTGCTCAGGTGGCCCAGAACATTTCACATTCTTTGAGGTGAAGCACAGAGGGCAGGGATTTAGTCCAGGATGCTGTCGAAGGGAATTACTGAAGTGGGGGTGGCTGCAGGTGTGATCTGTACAGCCCTGCCACCTCTCACCCTGCAAGTCAGGAGCAAAACAGCGATGTTCCCAAGAGCTTTCTGTGCCAGTTATTTCCCTTCTCTCCCATGTTTCAAATAGGCTGGACAGTGACAGTCTGGAGTTCTGTTGTGTGGCACAAAGTGATAATTGGGTCGTGTGCAGGGAGTGGGAAAGCTGCTTTGCAGCTGAGGTTTGACGTGCAGGGAGCTGATACAGCACCAGATGCATTTGAGCTGCACCCTGTATGTTCAATTTAGGCAGATGTCTGAGTTTTGGACAGACTCAGGTACCTGGGAATCTCTCATGGAGTGCATCACCATGTCAGGGGTGCTGGTCCAGCTCCAGGAAAGCTGCTGTGTCAGTGCAGCACAAGGTCTGGTCACAGACAGCAGAAGTTGGCATTCACACACATCAGAGAGTACTCAGGAGTGTCCTCACCTGCCCTGGGTGTCCAGCCTGCCCTTGTTTGTGCCATGGAGTGATACCGAGTCCTCGTTATGGAATTATGACTTAACTGTTCATTCTGGCAAGGAACTTAATTCTCTTCAAATTTCTATAAAAATTAGCTGGTGTCAGCTCTAGGAAGGTGGTCAGAGTCTAAGTCAATAAGGATCAAGTTTCTGAGGAGGAAGGAGAGTTTTATTAAAGATTTTACAGACCTCAGGAACACATTGTTCCTGGACTGGGAATTAATGTGTGATAGAGCTGTGTACCTGCTCAGGGACTGCTCGACATTGAACTTTTATCTGCATCACACACACCTGTAATCTTCTTTATTAGACAATAGAGATTGTGGGTGAGTAGAATCATGGAATGGTTTGGGTTGAAAAAAACCCTAAAAAAGTCCCAGACACCAGTGAGGGTTTTTGGTGCCACCTTAGTTATTCTGTGAGGAGTCCATAGACACATTAGGCACCACTGGATTTTTGTTTTAATTTTCCTTGTTGGTATTTTTTGGCCTGGCTTTTGGCTTTTTCTCTAGTTCCCACATTTGTTTCATCAAGTCCCTGCCCTTTCTTTAAGGACTCATTAAACCAGCTTCTCTCTCTCTATCTTGGGACACCACAGGAGAGAGAGAGGATTGGCTTTGTTCGTAATTTCAGAAGTGCAGAATTTTAGATTAAGAATTTTCAGGACTGTTTCTGGTTGATAGAAGTAAGCTGTAATGGAATAACAGTGGAAAGTTTCGCTCAGTCTGGAGGACATAAAGTATCCAGAAAGTCCATGAGGATATTTCAGCACCAGCATGTTCTAAGGCAGCAGCTCTTCTACTGTAAGAACTACCTGAAGGGCAGTTAATTACCTGAGCTGGCAAAAATCAATAAACCCGGCCAAGCACTTGTCCAGAGCTCTTAAAATCATGGGGGAGTGGATGGACAGGTCCATGCTTTTGTGTCATGTTAATGAAGTTACTGCATTTTCAATGACAAGGTGCATTCAGAGATGAGTCCCTCTTTAACCCGTTGGTATTCACAGCTTTGCTGGTGTTCAGTTCATCGCGGGTGGCAATGGTGGAGCAGACTCTTTTATTCACAGTCAGTTCAGGCATGTGCAAAGAAAACTCTTGGAGTGATGGCAAACTGCTGAGACACTGAAGTGGACTTAGATTGATTTGACCTAATCAGTTTGAATGTGAAGTCTCTCAGCAGCAACACAGCTGGTAAATCACCCCGGGCCAGTCTATGCCCAGAGCCCTGATGAGACTTTGCATCGATTGCACTAATGAGCATGGATTTCTGCTTTGGGCTGGGATAAATCCATAAGTGTTTTGTTGTTCTTACAGCTGTATGGATTCTGGATCAAAGCTGCTGACTGTGTAGGAGCATTTCTGAAACAATGATACAGCTGAAATCACTAAAAGCTCCTCAAGTTTACAGGTAGGGCACTTTCACCCTGATCATGCGATGAGGGCACTTTGAAACAAGAGGAGCTGCTAAACATGTTTTCTAAATTAGCAAGGTAGGAAAGAGAAACCAGGTTTGTTTGTTATTAAATCTGGTTTAAGTCAGCTGAGGCCCGGGAGTTGTGTCTGAAGCCATCCAACCACACAATTCTCTGTGTTAACTTCCTCTTCTGTATTCAAGGATTTTAGCTTAACTATCATGAAAATACCAAAAGAACCTATTTTTTTCTTTCTTTCTTTTTTTTTTTTTTTTAATGTTGTTTCAGTAAAAATCTGTTAAACAGATGGAACATTAATCCCAGAGACTGGCTCAGTATATGACAACAGTAATGGGAATCGTTCACTTTGGGCATTCTGTTTTAAACAAAAGCACAGGTCAATTCTCCAGAGTGAGGGAAAAGAAGAGGAATAACTTAACCAAACACAGGACCTTTCTCATGGAGAAATCAAAAGAACTCAGGCAATTTAAAGCCAAATTATTTTTGCATTGCCCCTTTTTAAAAAGAAATATTTCTGAGGAGGGAGGAAAACCAAACTATTTAATGATCCTTTCCCTCATTAATTTTTGGATGTGGATATGTCCATCTTTATATATATATATATTTTTTTTTTTTCCCTGAGGAATATGGAAGCCTCCATGTAAAAAGCTTGTAGCCATCTCCTATCCTGGATGCCTGGAATAGTCACAAGTATAGAAATTCTTTGTATTTCCCTCTCAGAACTGAGTTCCTGCTTGCTTTTAGGCATTCAAGGTCCTTTTTAGGGAGAACATTGAGCAACGTTCCAGGGGCTGCCCTCCGTTGTAAGGACTTCAGCCCTGGCTCTATTTACTGCTGTGGGGTGAGGAGAGGAGTTGCTCTTTATTGACTCGGTGTGTGATTTCTGTTCTGATTTGCCATCGTGCTGCAGTGTGTGCTAAAGATTAACACTGTAAACGAATAATTGCTCTGCAAACAAACCTGGGGCAGGCCATGGATTTCATAAACTTTAAAATGTTAGGTAAATTTAATCGTGGTTTTAAGGTGAGGACGGTTTGTTCTGATTGGGGTTTGGATGGAATTATCCTTTTTCGACATAGTTCTGAGTCTTCCAGAGGGATCTTTGCTGGGATCCACTGTGAGTGTCTGTGTTAAGGACTTTTTCATCGATGCATTCTGCAGCTCCAGATGCCCCATCGTGTGTGGGTATTCAGCCAGCATTTAACACCGGTTCACGTGAGAGGTGTGAATAATCTCTTAGTTAAAGTAAAATGGGCTTTCCCATCACTTGCATTAGTTCAGCTCATGGTAAGTGGCTGTTGGGGGTGTTACCATGGCTTGAAAGGGTGATGGATTCAAAAAGCACAGGAAAGGTGATGGGGAGCAGAAAACAGTCACTGAGCTTGGCAGGCTGGCAGCCAAAGAAAGAGGCTTATCTTGGTGAGCTAGTAGGAATCTTGTAACTAAAAAATGGCTTAAAAACACCCCATGTTTGACAGACATTTGAGGGAAGGATTTCTTCGGAGTGTTTGGTGTATGTTTTTATAGATAAGAAAACCCTGGATAGCTTTATGTGCAGCTCTCTTAGCCTGGAATATTGTATTTTATCTTACACTAAAGCACAGTGTGGTTGGATACCTGGATTGTACAAATACTGAGGAATGGGAAGTCTTTCCTTCTGTTGCTTTGACACACTCAGTAATGGACAATGCAGTGACTTGTAGAATCTTTTTTAACAACTGCATTTAGACTGCTTCCACAAGACAGGAAAACAGGACTTGGAAATAAAAAAGTAAAGAAAACAAGTCTAAAAAACCCCGACATTAAGTCTCTAAACATACCAGAATTTCCACACGGATTTCCAAAGCAAAGCAAGGATTCTATCAGGAAACATTTAAAATCTTTACACATCCCAGGGGTTATTTTTACAGGTGATACTGCCCAGGGCACACCAGGGCAGGAGATGTGACTGTTCTCCAGGGCAGGGCCACACGAAATCCACACATTTCCACGGGTCGTCACGAGGGGGCGATGACCAGTCGCGATACTTTGTCCATATCGTGGAACTCCAGCGAGTGATCTCCCTGCCCGGACACCGGGAAAACCAAAGCGGAGGAGCTGCTGGAAGTGCAAGGATCCACATCTCTGTCAATCACTCTCTCGGCAGGTCAGGTTATCTTGGTTTAGTGCAGTTAAACCCTGGTTACATTAAAACAACCCGAAGTTTATGTATGGCTGAGTGTGCCCGGAGAGGAGTTCCCTGCACTGACTTGCACCAATTCACTCCCCTCTTTCAGTTGCTAATTAATTTTCCCCGCGTGTTTGTGCTGTAAGAGTACAAAAAGTTGTGGAACACGGAACAAAACCTTTTTGTTTTTCCTTTAAAAAGGAAGTCACGTTTTCTGAAAAATCATTGGCTCTGAAATGTCTTTTGAATTTCAGATTTCCATTTGAATCGTGGAGTAGGAGGAGCTCATTTATCCATCCCAGCAAATACCTTGAAATACCTTGATGCTGAAATGTGACTGAAGCAGAAATATTACCATGTTACTGCTTTTTCTTTCTATAAATCATTGAAATGCATTCAAATGAACAAACTAATTTCATTGAAGTGCACAAAACTTTAAACCTTGAAGGGTTTTGGGAAGGTGTGTAGATTAATTGCCTTGGTAAACATATTGATGCTGCCACAGCAGCTCATTTGATTTTAGCACCGTTGATTTCTAGTACAAACAAATGTTTAGTGTGGGTGTAGAACAAGCATATAATCCAAAAGAGGGAAGCACTTGGGAACTGCAACAGCAGTGAGGCTGTCAAAGTGTGATTGATTACATATCTATATTCATATTAATTTCCTATAATTGAGAGGGACACCTTGGGTTCTGCCATGAGAAGAATTTGTTCCAGCCTGTCTGACTCAGCCCTGAGCTGTCCCTCTGCTCCAGGGCTGACCGTGTCTGTGTCTCCAAGTGCAGCAGATCCCATGGGAGCCACAGGAAGCCAAAGAGAAGCTGGAGATTCCTGCCTGTGGCTGTCACAACTAATACATAACCCAGGGGACACCTGACCCCCTCTCCCACATTTATTATGTGTTGGCAAGATGGTGGAAAGCCTTAGCTGAGGCAGGAGTTGTGACTGCTTTTAATGTCGCAGTTCTCACGGTCAGAAAGCAGCTCCGAGCCCTTATGAGGTTTTACAGTCTCCTAAAAGCTCAGTTATAAAGTTGCTTTAAAAATCCACAGTGATTTTGTTCTGGAGGACTTGAAGAGTCTAAGGGCATTTTGGCATTGCAGCATTTATGGCACAGCTCCAAATGATATTGCCTTTTCCATTAATTTAATGGCCAACCTACATTTCTAGAAATGTTTTGTAATACTGCATTTTACATTTCTTATGCTGTTTGTAACGTCCTTGAGGTGACATTGCTTTGCCTGCTGTTTCCTCTGATGGTGTGGTTTAATTTGCAGATGCTGGGCAGATGATAATTGGAATAAGACATGAAGACTTCCACAACTAATGTGAAAATGTCATATTGATGGACACTGAGCTGCCTCTGAAGTCAGGGTGGGAATTGTTTGACACCAGGTGGGTTTCTTGCTATACTGACTCGCATGTGAACTCTTTCAAAAGCACTTTTCCCCTCTTCTTTGTGACCACATGAATACTTTGTATGAACTTTTCTTCAGCCGGGCATTAAACTGTGCTAATACACCAGGACTGGGGCTGGACACAATGTTGTCAGTACAACCTAAACTTCATTTTCAGTAGAAGAAGCTCTGCACCGCGGGATTATCTGGCAATACGTTTCATGATCTGAATCAAGTGTAAACACTGGATTTAATTTCTGATTAACCAGCTGAAGTACAGGATGCGGAGTGCTTGATGTTGCCTATGTGAGGGACAAGTGAAGTGCAGTGAGTTATAAGATTTGCCAGCATAAATCTTCAGCCAAAAAATCTTGGACTTGTTTAAGCCATTAGAGTGGGTTTGTGCTCTGCTGTACCTTGCATCCTGCAGGAAATGCTGCATTATTGGTCTAAGTTCTCTAAACCACTGTGAAACAGCATGATGGCCTAAAGATTCTTGTGGGACTAGCAGGTATCCTGCTTTATTTTGCTTTTTTATTTTGGTAAATCCAGTTAGAAAAGTAGTTTGATGTGCCTCAGCCAAAACACTACAGAGTGTTCCCTGTATTATTTTCTAATTTCTGACCCCATGTGGCATTGCTTCCCACTGTGTTGGTGTGGACACAGCTCTCACTGCATTTCAGAAGCACTGGATATAAAGGTTACTTTGGTGTATAAGTGAAAATTCTTAGAAATTAAATGTATTTGAACCTTTCATAACCCAAGATTTCAGATAATTATCTTTTCCCTTCTAAAAGGACAGTCACTGTGAAGGAATATTGCTGCTGGCTGGAGTAGAGGGGTACACAGGAGCTGACCTAAAAAACCTATGCAAAGCAATGGTTCTACAGGGGCTCATCCTCAACCTTGCAGATTTTGGAGCTTCACTTAAGAAACTGAGAGGAGCAAATATTTGAATAACTAAAGAGTTGTCAGCAGTGTTTGGTTTGACAACAGTCTCTGGCTGATCAGACTTGCAGCTGGTGGGGACATGCACTCAGGGCTCTGCAGGACTGCACTGGGGCAAAAAGAAATGCTAAAAACATGATGCATCCTGCACAGTCAGGCCAGGCCTCACCAAACCAGGTGCACTCGGAAGTAATGATCATTAAACTGCATGTCCAGCATCAGCCTGCTTTTTATTTGCAGGGTTTTTCAGCCCTAGAAGTGGTCTGTTCACTCAGCTTGGTCAGCACATCACCTTTTCCAGCCTCTTCCTATGGAAGCCTCACCATTTTTCCTTTCTCCACTTCTGGAATTGCTGCCTTCTTCCAGCCCTGCCAAGGGCAGGAATGTCAGTGGTGAGGACCCCAGGCAGTATTCAGTAACTCTGGTTCTGACCAGCCCATCACAGCTTGAGCGAGGTTTCTTCCCTCCTCGCTGCCTTGAGGAGCATCTGCCCCACAGGTGCTGCCCAGGAGCGTGTTCTGCAGTGACCCTGCAGCACCAAGGTGTGCCCAGAGCACTCACAAAGTGCCTTTTTACTGGCACTGTTTATGCTCTGCTCTGAGGAAATCAGCCAGTTGGAAGGCAAGAGTTGTTGGATCGTGTCTGTGCTGGAAGCTGTGCCAGGGAGGGATCAGACCTTTGCTCTCCCTTTCCCAGCTCGGAGGCAGAAGCCCACAGGTGTCTTTGCACTTCCTTGCTGTCACAGCAGCGCTTGCCATTCCTCACCTCAGCCCTTGCTTTGCTCAGCTCTGTGTGACACTGCTCAGGTGTCACCTCGGGGAGGGCTGGCAGTGCTGTGCATCCCCTGCACGCTCAGGCTGACCTCGCTGAGACCAAAACTTCATAAAGAGTCATTTGCAGGGGAAATTTTATAACCTTCATCAGTCTCTGGCTGCAGAATTAATGCTTTTCCCCTCTGCAAGGGGCAGCCTGGGATATTTTCAAAGCCTGTATTCACTCAGCACCCACTTCAGGGTATTTTAACTGTGACTGTGCACGCCGAGCACCTCAGGGAATGAAGTGTTTAGATGTCACTCATCAAAGTCCATGATGCAGTCAGCTGAATTTTTAATTCTTGGAAGAAATTTACAAGTTTTTCTTGTTTTCAAGGGGATTTTTGGCAAAAATGTAATTTGCTGAGCAGTGAAAAAATCATTATGTTTACTTTTCTCATTATATTCTGGCTCTTAGTTCACTGTAGAAGTGTTTATACTCATGTGAGCGTTTCTGAAATGTTTTTTAAGTGGACTCTTCTGTAAATAATGGGAGGATTATTAGCAATAATTGTAACAATATTTGCAACAATATTTGCAGGACTACACATATAATTCTAAAATATATCCATATGTTAGGAAGTTAATTAGGAGTCTGTAGGCAGTGTTGTTCTAACAGCTTTTTCTATGTTTGTGACTCAGATTCCTATGGAGAAAAAAATTTTTTCAGAGAGGTTTCTTGAGGAAGGAGGTACTCAAATTATTAGCTCCTGAAAAATGAATCTTTTTTTCTTTTTTTTTTGTTTAAGTCACAGCAGTTGTCACTTAGAAAATAAGCCAGTCCCAGTATGTTCCACTTAACTGTTGTCTGCTTAATGTTTCTCTGCACAAATTCTGAGCTCTCAAATTAAAGTAGCAACTTGTTTGTTGTAGTACAAGTGATTTTCTGTGCAGGGAGGGCATGTATTTTTAAAATAACAGCTGCAGAGCTGCCTTTCTGAGCTGGCAAATTGGCCAGTTTTGTCACTGTACTCAATATTTCAGTAGTGTTTCCAGTGGAATTTTTGTCATACCTTTTGAAGCAACAGCAGGATGGATGTGACATTGGTGTCATTACTCTTTAGGGAGGGGGGATCTCAGTGGTGCTGCTGCAGCACAAAAGATTAAGATGAATGTGTGACAAAGGAAGAACATCTTTGGTGCAGCCAGGAATACAAACCCATGTGTGAAAACTGGTGTTTCTGCAGAAATTATAGGACAAGAGTTATCTGAAAGGCCCTGTCATACCAGGACATCCTGTAATGGCACGGGTGTTAAGGCTGACTCAAGCTCTAAATGTATAAATTTGCCTTAAGCACACAAAAAAATGTGCAAATATCACTGCAAATGTGTTGAACTCCATGCAGGGAAGAGCTGTCCCCCCCAGGCAGGTGGGGGTGACGTTGCAGCTCTGTCTTTTCCTCCTTCAAACACCCAGGGGGCCAAACAAGGCGCTCAGGACTTTTCCAAGTCAAAAAAAGGGGATAGAGGTTCTTTCTTGTTACCTAATTTTAAGGAATCAACTTTTATCTGTGTAGTTACGAATGAAGTTATTGGAACTTAGCTGAGAAGAGCCAAACACTGCCACTCCTTTCCTGCTTGGAAATTGTGCTAAGAGGTTTTATGAGCTCTCTGCACCAATCCTGCACCAAAGAGGAGACAGCATACAATGATTTCCCATCTCAGTTCACCTGAAGTGAAGTTTCATTTAAGCTTTAAAGAAAGGTTGGATGATTAAGCTGATTTTTTTTCTCAGAAGATTAATCCTTACATCAGGGAGTTAATTCCCTTTCTATCAGTAAGACTACTCACGTGAGTAACCAGCTACAGAGTTTGCCTGTAGTACTGGGATTGCCTAGGGGGAAGTACAAGCAACTCTGCAATTAAAGTTACAAAAGGAAAAGGTCTGACCTTTTCTCTTTTCTTTTCTTTTCTTTTCTCTTTTTTTTAAACATATATATCCCTACTGTTTCATTGACTAGTGACAATGGCTTTTGCATTCTGAGCTGTTACTAATAACAGCACAAAATGGCTTTTTTAAATTAAAAATTATATTAAATGTTAAAGCTGCACTGTGAAAGGTGGGAAGAGGAGGATCTCTGATGAGTTTTAACTTCAAGGCACCTTAGGCTTTCTTTATGTGTATGACATTAGTGGAAAATTCCTTCATTCATGTGAGGAGATAACCAGTTGTACCTTTCCCATTTGGTTGATGTGACATCAATGACTGCCCGGGACTGCCAGCATTCCAAAAAGGATATCGTCCTCATCTGCAGCCACTCAGGGCTGTGGGGTGGAGCCTGCAGCGCCGGCTGAAACATTTACAGGTGCATAAGTAGCTAGGGCAGGGCACAGGTGATGCACCTGTCCGGGACAGAGCACAAGCACAGGTGTGTCATAACCCTGTTGGAGCATGAGCTTCTTCGACCCACAGACCCACTCCCCTCCACGCTGCAGCCCACAGTTCCCAAATATTGGTCAGGAGCCTCCGGAGATGAACATCTACTACGAGAACTTCTTCCACCCGCAGAACGTCCCCAGCCCGCAGCGACCGAGCACCTTCGAGACGCCGGATTACAGCGCCACTCCCAACCCTTACCTCTGGCTGAACGGACCTTCCATCACCCCCCCGCCCTACCTGCCGGGGTCCAACGGCAGCCCCTTCATCCCTCAGTCCTACGGCGTGCAAAGGCAGCTCCTGCCCAACGTGCACGGCCTGGGGGGAGCTGACCTCGGCTGGCTGCCTCTGCCGTCCCAAGAGGAGCTCATGAAGCTGGTCAGACCACCCTACTCCTACTCGGCCCTCATTGCCATGGCAATCCACGGGGCTCCCGACAAGAGGCTGACCCTAAGCCAGATCTACCAGTACGTGGCCGACAACTTCCCCTTCTACAACAAGAGCAAAGCGGGCTGGCAGAACTCCATCCGGCACAACCTGTCCCTCAACGACTGCTTCAAGAAGGTGCCTCGAGATGAAGATGATCCAGGTACAGCTCTTTCCCTCTCTTTTCTCCCCCCTCGAATTAAACTTGACCAATTTAAAAATGCCCAATTGTAAGGAGACTGTGATGACCCATCCTTAAGTGTGTAAGAAGCACTCAGTAACAGCCTGGACTGAGGACACACACAAGGTAGCACTTCTGTTTTCAGAGTTCTGAGCTAGAAGGCAGCTGTGCATAATTCAGGTGAGAATTAGTGTTGCTGTGAGAACTCTGCAGGGAAGGGAATTCTGTCCTGCTCTGGGTCTTCCTGAGCACAGATCAATGGAGCATTCCAGCTGGGCAAGGCACATTCGGGACCCATTCGCTGTAATGCATGACTTCAGTCAAACTTAACTGGGATTTAATGGAAAGGGGATAAGGCAAAATTCAGATTTATCAAAGAAATCCAACAGCTTTAGGGAGTCAATATTAATTTTCCAGAAGAGAGCAGGCTGCTTGCATTTTGTTTGTTGTAAATAGTGCTTTCCTTGGAATCACACCTCTGCCATTTCTGACCTCTTGGCTGCTACGCTGTCAGATATTCCATTATTTGTTGTTTTCTATCAATACCTGTAAAGAACCATTGGGAGCATTTGAAACACATTCAATTATGCTGCAACAGAGGGCCAAAAATCTGGGTTTATGTTGTTGGAAACATATCCTCACCTACTGAGTCTGAAGGAACAGCCCAGTATGGGATTTGATTACTCTTGGCTGTAAATGCAGAAGACCAGCTATATACTGAAAACCTCCTTCCTTCACCAAGAAAACAAAACAAAAAGCCCTTCTAGTGGCTCCACTTGTGGTTTTACATGTGTGAAGAGTCAGGTCTAAAGAATACAGCCCAAAACTTTACACTTTTTTTTTCCCCCCAGAATTCCACATACTTCTGGTTTTCAGTGACTAAACAATATACATCTTTTGCTCATGGAATTGTTTGGTTTCTGTGAAAGGAGAGAAACACTGTAAAGCCCCACGTGACTGCTGTTTTCTGTCTGTGTGCATGTTTTTATACTAAAAATGTATTTTGTTCTCTTTGACAGGAAAAGGGAACTACTGGACTCTGGACCCAAACTGTGAAAAGATGTTTGACAACGGGAACTTTCGCAGGAAGAGGAAGAGGAAGTCTGACATTGAGGCAAGCGCTGCCACTCTTGGCGCTGAGAAATCAGAGGACAGCACCCTGACTGGCAGCCCCAAAGCTGCAGAGCACCAGGACATCTTGGAAAGCTCACCCCCTGGGACTGACAGCTCCCCCGAGAAGGAGTCTCCCCCTCCCTCCTCCAGCAGCCCGTGTCTCGGGAACTTCCTCTCCAGTATGACGGCCTTTGTGAGCAGCTCCAGCTCGGGGGGCCGCTCGGGGCCCCTGGGACTCAGCTCTGAGCCCATTGACAAAATGGGACAGAACATGGTGGGTTTTAATTCCTACTCCCCCCTCTCCAGTATCCCCAGCCACGGGGTGGGGGAGTGGTCCAATTCCATGCCTTCCCCTCACCTGGGCCACAGCAACTCTGTGCTTAACCAGTTTAACACCCAGTTTTACAGCAGTATCAGCACAAACAACACACTGTATTCCAGGGAAGGGACAGAGGTTTAAATGAAGGATTCTAAGAGGCTAAGGTATAGTTATTTATGAGGAAGTGACCCGTGAGCAGGTGATTAGCATTAGCCTGTTGTCTCTAGGACCCTCTGCACCCTTCTTTCGGACAGCCACAAACTTGTTGTGCTTACTGAAATCACAAACACTCCACATTTGGCAGCTCCACATGAAAAGTCAGGGATCATAACAGCAAGAACAGTGAAAAGTTCTCCTCAGACACTGATTGTGTTGCTGCCAACCAGGATCCTCTACAGATGCCCTTGAGAAGTTACTGTTTGCCTTAGGCAGGAAGCTCTTTCTGGCATGGCACTGCTCCTGCTGTGCTTTTAAAGTGCTGATAAAATGTGGTTGTGTTTCTGAGTATCCTCTGTTGCAGGTATAGGCTGCCTGTACTAGACATGCTTAGCAAGTTCTTATTTGGCCAAAGCTGTTCTGAACACAGAAGGATCCAGAATAAAAACTACTGGCTAGTGAGTAACAACCAACACTCGAATGGTGAGGGCTGTCTCTGGGTGTCTCTCACATGAGTGCAGACACTGCCTAGAGTCTGACCCCCTCCAGCCCCAGGGGGAACGTGGCTGTGAAGCAAAGTGACATCACCATGGACACAGCAGGAATATTGAAGCTGAAGGGAAGCATAACAAAATCCAGTGGAATTGTCTTCTGCTGGTGCAGTTGGATCTTAGTGCTTTCAATTCTAACTACAGGGTCATTTGCATGTGCAAATCTGTTCACATAAGGGAAACAAGATCTGTTCTGAATATAGATATATATTTAATACATGTGTTTTCTAGGAAGAAACCATATTTGCTCTATCTTTATATTTTACATGAATCATTTCTACTGAATTGGAATACTGGGATGGGGGAGGGAAATAAAAAAAAGTGGTAAGAAGTTTAACTGCCTCTGAGTTGCAATTCCAAAGGCTTGGTTTTTCCAAGTGTCAATTGCAGATATGGTAAAAATTGTCTGTACTGTGGGTTTTTTTGTCATTTTGTACAACTCTGCTATTTGTCCTTGTGTAAATATTAGAAATAATTCTTATTTTTCCTACACTCTACCGTAGCCATAAACAAAATTTCAAAATGCATATGGAGTTTTTTTAAACCAAGACTTGACTGAAAACCCACATTTATGTAGAGTTATGTCTGTAACTGGATAACCTGCAGTATACATGGACATCAACTTTAACTGTTCACATCTGGGCACTGACCAGACTTCTGGAATGGTAGAAAACATTAATGCATTGTAAAAAATATCATTTTACCTTGATTTTTTTTAACTCTACAAGGGTATGGTTTTGTTACAGGCCAGAAACATTTTTAATAAAGCATTTGGATAGAAGAGTGTGTACCTGTGTGTGTGTGTGTACTGTACTACTTACATCTTTAAAAGTCTCCTTAATAGTCTGATTGAGCAATCTGTGTGAGGAAGAGCACTTTAACAGCCACAGGTCACAGAATCACTTAAAATTTCAGAAACCAGCCCAAATTTTTACCTGTGAATTAGCCAATATGACTCCAATCTTTTCTGCGTTCTTATTCATGATTTGATTTTTTTATGCTTTAAGTTTTTCACTACCACAGTTGTTCTGACTATTCATAGTTTTGGACCCACTATAATAAGTTCTCACTTGGGAGTTGAAGCCTACCTGCACTGCTGATATTTTTGCTTAAGTATAAAAGAATATGACCTTCTGATGGTGTCCTTGTGCCATCCCCAAGTTTCTCTGAAGAGCTGAGGCCTGAGCTGTAACTCCTGTCCTCACAATTTTACAACCTCCTTGCAGACCCCCAGCCTGGCAGGTGGGCTGTAATGTGTCCTGCAACTCAGCATTGTTATAGAGAGACTTGCTCGTGTTACAGTGAGAAATGTGTGCAGTCACTGAGCTTATGCCCTGGATTCAGCAGACGTACAACAAATTGCCCAGAAATGTATCTCCTGTGGAGTATGTGGTTCAGAAAACTGAAAGGAACTGTTTTCTTTAGTGCTGAAATGGAAAACGTTCTATTATGGACCTACAGAGCAAAAGTGTGGGGAGAAATAAGGTGGAAAATACAGTAAGAAGGATGTTGCTAAATCAGCACACACTAAAAATTAACTGCTTTGTGACTCAGCATTTGGTTTGACTCTCCCACTCCCAAAAAATAACAGAACTCCAACAGGTGTGCAAAAGGACAAGAGTTTGTGTCTCATTGCTTCCCAGATGCTCTCAACCAAATACCACTTCTGGCTTATGCACAATGAGGAATTGCTGCCGAAATGCCAGTTCTCCCAGACAAAGGTACGTTTCCCTGAACACCAATCGATTGGTTCCCCTGCAGCCATTCCCCTGGCTTGGGGTATCAGCTGCTGGTAAAGGAGGAGTGGAAAGATGATGGCATGAGATGTAATCCTATTTCTCCTCAAAACAGAATTATGTTGCAATCAAACAAATGAGGAGCACTCTTCCTCATCTGGATTTTTTTGTTTTTCAGGGAGAATTGGTTTTGACAACCAGACCTGTCGATACGTTCCTGGAGATGCTGCATGTCAGGAAAACTTAACAACCATTCTTATCTGAGCAGCAGCTCTGCTTTGTCAAAGGTAATGCTCCTACTTATGTATTTTACCAATATGATCAGGGTATGGGGTTTGGATGGCTGTTTGTTTGTTTGTTTTCAAGTTGATTTTTGTTTTTAAGTATGTTATTCAAGAAGCCAATAAAGTAGGACCTGTAACTAAAACACATCTAAAACATCTCTGATATTTACAGACCTATAGACTGTTTTACAGACATATTGAGTGACTTGTGCTTCTCCAAAGAGAATTTGGCCTCCAAGAACTCTGAATAGTTTTGTCTGTAGAGATCCTTGATTGATTATTTCACCCTTAGAGTGTGTCCTGTGTTGAGATGCAGCTGCCTTCACATACCACTGTGGACACTGTGCTTCATGACTCTGCAATTATTTGTTCCTGGTTTAAATGTTAACTCTTACAGGCTGCTCCCACCTTACCCCAAACACATCCAGCCCTAAAATAGCCAGAATAGGTTCCTACTTGCTTTCCTTCTATCATAGGAAATCTGCAAATATTAGAAGCTTCCACTTGCAGGCAAGTGTGTCTTGATTAATGATAAATGAGTAATGAGCTCCTACATTATATCTGAGGATATTGCTGCTGAATCCCTGGGGCAGCTTTACTGCTACTGATCTTATTAGAAACATATTCCCTGGGTTCTTATTCCACAGTTTCCTAGTTCTGTGTCCTGGTCTGCAGCAGTGGAGTCTGGGACTCTCCAGCCCTGGCTCGAGTACCAGGGAAAGGAGCAATTTGGGTTTTCTGGGCAGACAGAGATTCCTTGTACCACAGCCTCAGGGTTGTTCCACCTGGTCACGGGATCAGTGGCAAACCTGGAGTCCTGCAGTAACAGGATCTGCTTTAGCTGACACCATGGAGCTTCCTGGGTCCTTTATGCACCAGCAGTCCAGTTCAAACCTCATCTCCAGCTCCACAGATTTAAGCCACAAGGCTTAAAAGTTTGTATTTAACTGCGAAATTCCAAATGCCTGCCCTTCCAGATGATAAACTGGTGAGAGCTTAAGCGTTACAATTTGTTCAAAGATGACACAGGGAGGTGTGGTAGAGATGTCTGTGAAGGAAAATCACATTTCAGCCCTCACAGTATTCACTTCTCCCATAAATAGCAATGGGGACTTTGCCAGATCCATTCTGAATTACAATGCACTAACCTTTCTCTCATAATGGGACACATTATGAAATTCTTCAGTGTTTAGCAGTGTCAATAGTTCCTTTGTTGCTTCGTGTGAAAGCATTCCCAGAGGAAGAAAATAATTACCTTCTTCCCACTAGGTTTGCCAATTCCTAACTCTGACAGTTTATGGAACTTTGCAGCAATCACTACAACTGCTTTTAATGGAGCTTGGAAAGAGCTACCCAAACAACCCTTCCTGAGTGCACCTGCCCACCATCCTGCCTGCTGACATTCTGTGCAAATTAATTTTCAGAATGCCTCCCTAAAATGAATTTTTGCATGCCTTGTGTTGGCTGAATTGCAATGCAAGTTGTGCTTTACCTCAGCTTGGGTTTGATTCTTTTTCAATCCTAAAAGCATTCTTCTGTAAATGTCTTTGCAGTGAAGTGTTTCTAGCCTTGTGCAGCATATAATACTCATTGCTATATTGCTAATATTCTGGAAGGGAGGTGGCAATTTAAGCCAATTCTAGAAGTAGCTAATCCTAATTCCTCACCTGCTTTCTCACTTTACTCATTTCCTGTTTAAGTTAATTGGTAAAAAACTATTTGTTTTTCCTCTGACAAAGATTCCTGGAAAAAAAATTCTTCTCTCATTAAGAGCTCTTGCAAAGTTTCAAGAATCCCAACTCCCTCCTATTTAATCTGAAACTTGTTTTAATCAAGTTTCCCTATTTAATCAGCTCCTTTTCTGTAAAGCAACACTGACTGATGTGTCTCACCCTGCAAAGTGCCATCCTGGGGGCATCAGCACCCTCTCAGTGCTCCTTGGCTTCAGAAGGTCTCTGCAAGGACACAGTAGTTTGCTGGATTGGGGCCTAGTTGATTAATTATGGACTGATTTTCCTGATTTTTCTTTTAGGTATTTGAATATAACCCTCTGAAAGGCTTTCCCACTCGCTGAAATCTTTCTCTGCTCAGGGAGAAAATTGCTGTCTTTTGTCAGAAATGACCATCAGATGAGCAAAATTCAAACCCATTGCATGGTAAGTCCTCACCAAAATCTAGTGCAGAATGTGGTATGTGGAGATCCCAGACTTGATTTTTTATTTGTAGTAGCAGAAACTACATGAATGGGAAGCTGAAGAGTCTTTACAGGTCTCTAAAGCACTTGTAGGGTGTGGGTGTGTGCAGCAGAACATATTCATAATCTCATTTTACATGGATAAAGGTCTTATTTTCAACTTCTTTTGCTCTTCCTTTTTCTGTTCTTCCTCCAACAATTTTACAGCCACTGGGTTTTTTTGGGTTTACAATTTTATGCCTCCTGTTGATGTTAGGTATCTGTATTTTTAGCATGCCCATGAATCAGTCAGGCCATCTAACTGCTTGGGTTTCAATTCCTAGCAGAAAAATGCCAAGACAGAGTTGATCTGATCTTGTATCCCTTTTTTTTGATCTATTACCATCCCTGGAACAGTCAAGAGAACAGCTGAATAGCATAAACCTGAGTCAAACTTTAATATTAGGTTCATGAATAAATATAAACATGCCACAATCCTTATATTCTTTCTGAAATTATTTGTGTCTGCCCCCCACCTGTCCCTCTAATTGTTCTCATTCTATTACAGTTGATTTTTTAGTCTCAGGTTTAGCACAGGGTATGGGAGACAGTTCCTGGCCAGCTCCTCTGAAGTCAAAGCAGCAAAGCAGTTGCTGGTACTGGGGCTCTTAGGCTTTATATTCTGCACAATGATAACTCTTCTGCCAGGACAGATAGACCCATGACACTTTTAATCCCGTGGAATTGCATCTCTGACAGCCACAGCAAAGGAGGTATTACTGTTATACATTCTTCTCTGGGTCAGAAAGATCAGCATGAGCACACAGTGATGCAATACTAAATTGCTAGAAAACCATATAACTAAGTATCCAATAATTTTTTATATCAGTTGGAAGGTTTTGATCCACATAATTGAATTATTTATATTGTCCTGGCCATATCTTGATTTCCCTAACAGCATTGTAGCTGCCTGGCTCGGTTTCAAATTTAAGTTTAGGAGCTGTGCTTATTAACTGATGTGCTCAAAACTGCTCTCAGCTCTCAGACATCCATTTCATACCAGGTGCAAGTAATTTAATGGCAGATAAAATGGGGAATGTGAATGATTTAAGCATTACTGTGGACATGTAGGATTGTCATAATAGATTGAAACAAATCAGACCTGCAGGGAGTAGAGCAGCACACTCACACAAAGAGAGTCAAAATCACGAGGGGAAGTACAGAAGGTGGTGCAAAATCAGCTCCCTCAGCGCTCCCAGAACCACAGGCCAGGGAACTCTGTGCACACCTTTTGCTCACAGGAAAACAGACAGCTCATGCAGTGCATAAGATGAGTGCATTACAAATGGAAAAGGTTGCCAAAACCAATAGTGGAGGCTGCTGCACGCTTTCTTACTGTAGAAGTGGTCCTTCACTTCTGCTGGATGTTTCAGAGGCAACCTAAATGGAGCACCCAAACCCTGGGATGACAGAAGCTTTCTGCACTTGTCTTTTTTAATTTGTTAGAAGGTGCTTTCCCTCTGTGACAAAGCCTGCCAGCAGCGTTCTGCACATTAGACATGCCTTGGTTAGTGAACTGCCCTGAATTGTTCCTGCTCCTCTCCTTCTGTCCTTTGCAGCCAAAGGTCTGTCCTGCTGCCTCCTCCTTACCACTGATGAGTTGCAATAATCAGTTCTCTTCTGTTCCTTGGACAGATTGCAGGAGGTGAGTCAGGTAAGCAGGCAGCAAGCAGGGGTTAACATCATATGAAGAGCTGTCAGAAGCTCTGGGGGAACTATCAGCAGAGTTCTTCCAACGTTTAAAACTCTGTGTAGGTGACCTATGACATGGGCACGTCCAGCTGGACTAGTGGCACACTTTACTCCTGCAAAGCCACCAAGTGCAGGAGCAGTGTGTCCATATTGCAGTGCTGATCATTTCAATGCCTGAACGGATGGATGCTTCCAGGCAGCACATGGAAAATTGACTCCTGCCATCAAGGAAACCTTTTTATACGTTATACATTCTCCATACAGGTTCCTCTGGAACTCAGAATCTCCCTGGAGTCAGGATGGAGGTTGTTTGGACTGCAGCACAGTGAGAGACACAGAGGTGCCGAGCTTATTTCTTTTTGTTGCCTCTCAGAGGTGTCGATTTGTGAGGTGAAGTCTCAGTAACTCAGAGCAGCAGGGTGATGCTCATGTTCCTTACAGCTCAGCAGCTCTTTGATGCCGTTGTTTGTACAATGTGTTCTGACACGAGCAGCTTATTGTTTGCTGGTCCTTGACAGGAGTTTTGTGTATGCAAACCTGCATGCAAATCAGGTGTAATTCATTATGCTGCTCTCCAATGAGAGTGGAGGGCAAAAACCCCACTGTTTAACTTCAGCAATACATTTTCCTATGAATAGGGCAGCTATTAAATGATTTATGGAAAGAATGTTAAGAATGCAAGAAGTTCAAAGAAGGTGGAGGGATATCTTTTTTCATTTTGGACTGGGAACCTGGTTATTTAATGCTGATAATGCCATCATCTAAACTCAACCTAAACTTCATGCCCACAGGACATACTTGTATTTTATTGTACCACAAGTGGGCAGATCTCTAATTGCAGGTCTCACTGTTATTAAAAAAATAATAAAAAAAACCAAACACAAGGCAATAGAATACAATTTTTGTATGAAGAAGAAAGGATGAGGGATTTGATATTTATTCAGCCTCACTGTCTGTTGCTTTGTGGGGATCAGTGTGGCTTCAGCAACGAGGAAATTCCAAGATCCTTCCCTACCCTGGCACAACTGTGAACAGCCCTATTTAGCTCAGGTCTGAGGAATTTCACAAGGGTGAAAATGTTTTCAGGATGGGGGTTTTTTGTTTGATTGATTTGGTTTGAGGGTTTTTGTATGATATTACATGTTTTAATAGGAAATATTTCATAAGCTGGCCTTGTCACACATCTTTCTTTGAGTTAAGCTGGGTAGGCATTAATGAGTGATAAAATGAGCATTGTTTTTCATTTAATATTATTGTGTTCACTTCTATGCAATCTCTCAGGCTGACAACGCAAACATGCATGTTAAAGGACACATGTGGCTCTTCATATGGACTGAATTCCACTTAGATGGTGAACAAATACTCCTTCTGCATGCAAATGCAAGTATTGAAAACTACTGGGTTTGGGGATGCTACATGATCCTTACTAATATCTATCAAATATTTCATCACTCTCCCTCTCTATAACAGGAAATCTTCAGAGCAAAATTTAGCTGGCACTTTTCTTGTGCCTATAGAAAACTTGCTGGGTTGTTACAGGGTTAGTCTTGTGTGTTCTAAAATCACAAATTCTCAGAACTTACTCAGGGACTTGTGTCTCCCTTGGCACTGAAAGCCACCTCCATTCATGCAGTAGACAATACATAGAGTTACAGCTCAAAAGCTGTTTTGTACCAAGAGTATTTTAACATTTATGTTACCCTGCATGTGGCCTCTTTAGTAAACAGGTGATGTTCACTGCTTATTTGGTCTAAGCATTTTACTGATCCCAGATTTGTTCCAAGCAAAAATGCAAAGCTCACAGAACCTGAGCACTTTTCCAAGGCCACAAAGTCATCTCCTGTTCTGCTTGGAAGTGGTAAACATGAGCTAACCTTGGACAGTTCTGGAGCAAGACAGTCTTCAGATTTGGGTTTACCTAATCTTGTCTCCATCTTAAGAAGATATGTGCTAAACAAGCATGCAGAGCAGCCATTGATTTCCTGGTATACCATGTGTAACCTTCAACATCTTTAAACCACTTGGGTATAAAACAGATGCAGCCAAAAAACTTGTAATCTTCTCCCCTCAGGTGAGGATAAGGCAATGGAAGTATGGTGTTATTTAAAGCAGACCTTGTAAATTCAATCAATTTTAGATGTTAGCATTAAATCAAGTGTTGTAACTTCGTGCAATTTTTGAAGATAGCATTTATGCAAATAAATATGCAAAGAGGCCTGGTCTTTCATCCCCTGCCAAGTCAGTAAGGTAGTTCTAAAAGACTGAAAGTCCCCACTGTGCTGCCAACCGGGACATTTTTTTCCCCCTCTATGGAAGTGTATTTAACATTCCTAGCCTTGCACAGAGGGGAAAAATAAGGTCAGAGCTGGGGAAAAAAATGTGTTGATCATAACTGATAATATGAAAATGAAGCAGTCAAGCAGGCTGTGGACAGCACAGACCAGGTCTACATACACAAAAGCAAAGTTAGAAATGCAGTGATAGAAACATGAAAATTCTGGAACACGAGGCAAACAGAAGCCAGTTATGGTCAGATTAATCCCTTAATGTTGCTCTTATTGCCTTATTGCCCTGTGGGACAGATGAGTGTCCTGTTGTGCCAAATTGTGGGGGAGTAACACCAACAAACACGACAGAGAAAGGGCTGCTAAAGCTTGGAGTATGGAAAGCAAACAGAAACTCCAGAATGTTCCAAGTCAAGAGTTTTTTGACACAGTACCTGCTGTGAGTTGTGAATTTCGATGTTACAGTGGTTTCTGCACGACTCTGAGAGTTCCTGGGGTGGTGGGGTGTTACTATTCTTATCTCCACGATCTAACAGCAAAGCTGTCTGCTTTATTGCTACGTTTTAACAATATTTAGATTATTCAGCTGCCAACTAGATTGGGTTTGCAGATTATATTTGTAAAGGAAATTTTCACCTGAAACTCATATTTGCAGAGAATTCTGCAGATCTGAATCATATCAGGTAAAGCAAGTGCCAACCTTTAAGTACTCCTGAAGTTCTGTGAAAATTGAGTTTTAAGCTCCAGTATATTGCCCCCAAAATGGGCTTGTTGAACTCAGTATTTTCCTAGTCAGGAAAAAACAACAACCCAAACTCAAAAACGAGAGTGGTCTGTATTTTACCCTGTCTTTGTTGACTGCTTCACACATTCCTATAAAAAGCTGGAGGATTTCATGGCAGGAGCAGTATTTTATTCAGCAAGGGTGAAACTGAATGAGCAGGAGCTGGAAAATAACTCGGGAACCACTTAAACTAAAATTGCCACCAAGGCTTCTGTCACGAAGTTTCATCCATGGCCTCACATAGTTCCAAATTAACTCTGGAGCTATTCCAGTAGTTCCAGACTACTCTCTGTAGCTGAGTGAATTGTTCCATGATACAATTTCATCATATATTCCAAGGAAAAAATGCATGAAAATTCCAAACTGTTTCAAATCCTCAAAGTTTTACAAATAGTTTTTAGGAGAAGGGAGATGGGCTTTGTTGCATAACTTTCAACATGGTAATTCTTGCTCACTATTTTTTCTCAAAGCTGATGAACAGAGAAGTTCAATTTACACTGAATCAGGGTTCACACCTGAGATCAGAGCAGCTAAAACCCTTTGTAAGCTGTAACCAAATACTGTAGATGCACACTGGGGCTGAAAAGGAGACACAGGCACTTTGGACTTGACAGTTATTTTTATGAGAATGGGATAATTACCTTGAGAGAACAGAGAAAATGGGCCATGCACAAATTAACAACCAAAATTAACCGCATGTGTAATTAAATGCAAACATGGGAACAGCCCAGTTTTAGAGGTTGCTCATGAAACTGCATCAGAGTTGGTGTAAAGGGCCCGAATTTACTGCTGGTTGTTAACTCCCAGCGTAGCTGAGGCTGCATTGCAAATATGAGGTAAACTTGTGAAGTCAAGTGAATGTATCTGCTTGTACCACACAGTCTGACACACTGACATCCACTCGTGTTGGCTGCAGCTGCTGCAGAGCTCCAGAGCTCCTGAAAACCAGCTTTTCATCACAGAGCTCTTGGATTGCTTTTTCCGATTTCGCCCACACTTAGGGCACAGGAGTGATTTGTCTGATACTGCAGAGACTGACCTTGAAAACTCTACCAGAAATTTCAGGGGTTTTAGAAGTTTTTTCCAGTTATTTAATTCTGAAACACTAAAAAAAGCCACTATTCACATTTGAAATCTATTGTCAGTCTGTGCTTCCCTCCCAGGAGATGGCAGGCAGAAGTAAGGCATCACGAAACCCTCACAGACATTCCAGCCTTTTGCCAAGACACACAAGTTTTTCCTCAATATCTTACAAAATTATCTCTATTTCTTTTTCTACAGGTTCCTGCCTGGCTTGTACCGAAGGGGACTGAAGCAAGAGGAGGTCTGGACTTGGCAGCACAGCTCAGTTAAGGTAAAGAAATCCACAAAATTCCATTTGCCTGGTAAAACTGCAGTGAGAACAATTAATCTCTTGCAGAAATTACATAGTGACATGGATTGGCTTTACAAACTTGGTGCTCTGTCTGCTTTTTAGTCACATTTGAACAATGCTAATACATAGCAGAGAATAATTCTATATGTATTAAATACGTCTGATATTTTCCTTTGTGCCCAGTGTATGTTTTGCTTCCAAAGGGAGGAAAACAGGTTATAAAATTGACTTCATTGGGCTTCCCTGCAAAGCATCAGCTTCCTGCAAATTATGTATTTATTTGCATTTTGTTCATTTGGAAACTGAAGTTTGGAATCAATGGACATATCTGAGGTGAGGTGAGGCAGGGAGTTGATACAGCCTGCACGAAAGTTTGCAATTTAAGGTGAGAATTAGGGGGTTTTTTTTAGGCTGTGGGTGTTTTTTAAAAGGCCCAGATTGGGCTTCTCTTATCTGTTCCAGAGATTTACTTGGGAAAGTCATTATTTTTCTCCTACTTGCTGTCTAGAAAGATTCAAGGTCATCAACAGCAGAAGACTGAGGATTTACAGACATCAGCCTGAGCTGGCACCATTGCATGACACAGTAATGTAAAACTGGATACAGCAAAGAGCTTGGAGGAGCTCAGTTTTGTTCTGAATTTCCCAGAAATACAAACAGAATAGTTCTGTATCAGATTAACTTTTTCTTGGCAGTACAGAGGAACGTGGTACCTCAGGGCTTGTGTGGCATCCATGGGAGTAGCAGGACCACAGGAGAATGTTCTGCCAATATGAAAGTACTGTTTCTGCTTCACTCGTGGTTTGAGTCCCTGTGTGTGCTGAAGAGCAATGAGGCTGCAATATCCATTTTGAGATGTGTAAATTTGACATGTGACACTAGCAGCCATTCTGAACAGCGAGGATTCCTTCTGGGAGAGGCAAAGACAAGCTGTGATTTGAAGACTCCTCTGGAGTATTATTTCTGTTTCAAAAGGTATCACAGAAATCACTTCACTAGTGCTGTGAATTCTGCTTAACAGTGGGTATATGTTCACTTACATAATACTATTCTTCTGAAAAATTCAAATTCATTCATTCATTCATTCATTCATTCATTCATTCACTTAAGCCTTTTGACTTTCCTATGAATTATTTGCTATCTAAACACTTTGCAAGACCAACAGTCTGAAAGGACAGTTCTCAATGACTTTCCCAATTATAAGGGCTGTTCTAGACATCTCAAGGAGATTTCAAAAATGCCGTGCCCAGTTCTGGCTGTAAGACCCCATTACCTGCAAACACATCCCCTAAGGTCTGTCTGCATGTTTATTTCTGCCATTTAAAGGACTTTAAAATCCCTTCCTCTTTATTCTGGGCAGCAGTTTTACCACGAGAGCTGACAGGCACAGAGAGGACAAGGACACAGCTTACCTGGGTTATTATAGTTGGTTTAAAATTCTAAGCAATGCAGCTCCCTATCCAGCAATCAAAGGTACCAGTGGAAACACTATCATCCCACCTTGCCCCAGACCACTTATTCTGCCTGTGTGATTATATCCTAGAACATGTCATTATCTCCTTGGTGCAGCCCCCTAAGGAAACAATAAACCCTCCTTGCCTTTGTGCAGAAAGGGGTTAACACACCTGCCATGGTATGACAGGTGAGCTGTACAAGAAATCAGGTTTAATTCAACATTTCACATAGTGGTAGTAAGATAAAAGCAGAAGAGCTAAGGAGCCCTAAACCCTGTGAGGACACTCCTCACATGTTGATGATGCACATTTATTAACGGGTTTTCCGGGGCTGAGTTGGTGATGCAAATGTAACTGCATTTGCAATTTTCCTGCCTTTGTGGAATGAATTAATTATTATCTTGCAATTTGTAACACTCCTGTAACACAAGATCTTGTAAGAAGTACTAGCAAAACACTGTATATACAAAAACTCCCAAACTTTTATGCCACTACAGACTTATACAGCACATTAAACCTAAGAATCTGAGCACAGAAAGGTAGGATCATGCATCTTAATGGTCTCAGAACGCAGAAAATTACAGTGAAGCATGAAAAACTAAGCAGTTATGCATTATTTACATCTTGAAAATCCCTATATAATTCTGTAAAATTGTGTTCTGAAATAACGTATATCTGTTTAGACTATTTTCATCAGTTTAATATTGACTGAACCACCTAAAACCATCCTGGAGTTAATCTTTTTTTGTGTTCAGTTTTGCATTTTGTTCCTTTGGATTCTTTAGAAAGGATATTTGAATTGAATTATTGTGGGTATCAAAGCCTCTCCTCATACCAGTGTGCAAAGAAGCACATGATAACCCATTCCCATATGTGCTGTTAATGGAAAGGGAATGTGTCAAAAGGGGTCTCGTGGTGTCCAAAGATACAAACTGAAATGAACTCATAAAATCCTGAGCAGTTTGAGGCAACCTGGAGAAGGATCTGTGCTGCTCTCTGTGGTGATAAATTTTGACTCTCTAGAAAGAAAAACAATGGGGAAAAAATGTGTTAATAGTCATTTAGATAGAGATATGTTCAGGAAAAAGACATGGCCCAGTAATGTACAGAATGGAGAAAACTGGAAATAATTCTTATCATAAAACCATCAGAAAAACATGTTCATTATACAGTATTAATGGCCCGCCTTCGCGAACGAAGAGCCGGGGAAGGTCCTTACCCGCATATGCAGATCAGGCCTTCGAGCCTGCGC